>VWPU01004739.1:199322-478298 GCA_013398955.1 Callaeas wilsoni | reverse complement strand
TATTATTATTATTAATTATTGTTGTTGTTGTTTTCTCTTTTGTTTTTTGGTTTTCTTCCCTCAAGGTTGCATCTGATTCACGAAAGGGATTTAGACTTTTTAAAATTATTTTTGTTATTCTTATGTTTTTGGGGTGGATGTGGGGGGGTGTGTGTGTGGGAGAGAGAGAGACTGATCGCTTTTTGGGTGAGATAATATAGATGACAGACATCAACAATTATACAAAATAATATGGTAACCAGCAACTGAAAAAAAAAAAATAATTGATTCTCATGGGCTGCTGAGTGTTACAATTTGAATGTCTTTCTATTAAAATCCTTGTAATAGACACAGGGAGAAAGCAGGGAGGAGGGAGAGAGAAAGAGGGAGAGAGAAAGCAGTTCTTTTTCAAATATTACTCATACGATAGAGCACAAGATATTTTCAGAATGCGAGTGGGACTGATTTCCATTAACATAATCCCATTTCCAGTATTTTTTATTAATATAAACATCTTGGCTCTGGGAATGCCTCCTGGATCATTTATAACTGCTATATTTTGCATTGGGTTTAGGGGAAAATCAAGGAGAGCACTAAAAAAATATATATAAAAATTGAACTTATTTGTTATATTCATTCTGAATTGCCAGCTGTACAACACCTGAGTGGAGAAGCAGATCTGATTATCAAATATAATTAGGGCCTGGTTTTGCCAGTATGGAGCATCATGTAAGTACATATTGCAAATATCTGTATAAAAGACAGGAACACCACAATCATGTGGGCTACACACTTTGTCTTGCTGCTGGAGAGGACTTGCAGTGATTTTCTATGGTTCAGCCTGCTGCAGCAAGGAATCCATCTCAGTGCTGTAACAACTATTACAGAGACCACATCTTGTTCAGGGAGCACACAGTTCCATGGGTGGATACCCGCTTTAAACCTTTAGAGGGTCACAGCTCTGGGTTTTCTGGTATCTGCCTTTGTGTGATAGATCATATCTATTTATTAATAGTATCTGGTACCTTCAGAGACTCAGCAGGATATGTCCTTTTTGCTGCAAGTTTCTCCTGTTGCATATGGACATGTGTAGTTTTCATGGCTGTCAAACACTTGTGTGTGCGTGCTTGGATTTCTGCAATAAGACAACTTAGAGGTCTTTAATTAAACTCTCCAAGGAAGCAGGAGAAGATCTATTTTTTTGCAAAATTCAAGTAAAAGGGAATTTTACAAAATCGTAGAATCGTTTAGGTTGGAACAAACCTCTAAGATTATCAGGACCAACAATATTTATAAAATGTGTACAAAGTTCAGTGAAGAAAAGTCCTCACTGTGAATTTTCTCAGGCTGTGGGTGAGGCCCCCAAGGAAAAGAGAAGTAATTTGTTATTTAGACCACTTAAAATGAGGATAGGCAATATATTTTTGAATATTCAGTGGGGAGATATGCCATGTTGTCAGAGACCTACAAACCCTAAGTAGTCTTTTTCATTTTCGATTGCTGTAAGTCACCTCCACTGTGTTGTCTGACACTACTGCCCTCATTCTGCACACTTTGAATTTGCTTTTGTCTTTGAATGAAATGAATTCAGATGTACCAAAATACATACACTTTATAGGGCCTCAGAGCAATCAGAAATGGTGATGGTATTGAAGACAAGATACTGAAAAATCCTTTATTGGAAATGTTATAGATTGTAGATTTTCCTCAGTATTGCCACTGCAGAGATCACCATTTTTCAAACAGCAGAACACAGGTCCGGAAATAAGAAGAGTTTATTCTTGTTGGTCTCATTCTTGCTGTAATATTTGGGGCAAGTCATTTGGGGGTAGAATATGTTCATCTGCAATACCTTCCATCTTAGAAAGATTAGGTGTTTATTCTCAGCTGTTTGTTTGAGATACGCTCAGCAATCAATAAAGAAGAAAAGATGTTTTCCAATACAGTCATTCATTCACTTCTAAAACTGGTGAGGATGAATCACTTTATGGAAGTTCATTTCTGTCTACCCACATTTTCTGTAGAGCCATGGCCAACTTCAGTAAATTCCTGGATGGCAAAAGTCAGAGAAGAATACCTCCCTTGAATACCTATTCCTGTCCAAGCTGCAGAAATTCCGTTCAACAGAAATGTTGGATTCAAAGACCTATAACTATTTTTTTCCCGTCTGTAAAAGTTTAGACTTTTGCTCCTCAACACAAGGAGTAGGTTCGTCTCATCTGACAGAGTTTCATAATGATCTTATAGTAAGGACACATTTCCAAAGGGTTGACTGGACTAAACCTTCATTTTAACAAAGTTGTAAATGCTTCTTTCCTTAATCAAAGAGAAGTGTTACCAATTTCCAGTTCCATTACCCACTGTGCTTTGCCAGCAACATTTCGCCTGGATGTATTGAAATATTGTGCTAGAAAGCAACTTTCCTAAATACTTATTATCCAAATGATAATTAGTCCTGACTGAGGTAATTTTTCAGGCAAAAATGCTAATTTTTCATGATTCCAACTCTGGAGACAAAAGTAGAGGATTCAGTAAAATTTTTATTGGACAGGTTTCTGAATTCCAGGATGGACTTTGTGCAATAGCAAGTGCTCCAGTGTGTAATCCAGAATGTGATGGCACAGATTACCTGTGCTGCTGAATTATCCTGATGTCTGTGCTCATGGGTGTTCAAGGGGGAAGAGTGATGATGTCAGTCCAAC
Source organism: Callaeas wilsoni (assembly GCA_013398955.1). Lineage (NCBI taxonomy): Eukaryota > Metazoa > Chordata > Aves > Passeriformes > Callaeidae > Callaeas > Callaeas wilsoni. The sequence goes on along the minus strand of VWPU01004739.1, from coordinate 475,617 downwards.
CATATTTTAAAGGTCATTGGTGCGGAACAAAAATTATGTATGAAAACTTGACATTTTCTGCTAAATGGAATTCTTGTTTCCCACCTCACCCTAATTAAGATAGTGCTGAGAAATGCTTGTCGTGGGGAAGGACTGTACACTTCACAAAGACCAGCTAGAGGCACGCTCAACTCTAAACTTTTTACAGTGCAAGATTAGGAAAGGGGAAGAAGAAACAAAACTAGAAAATAGAGTTGAGAAAACTATAAGTTTTGCAGCAAGAGGAGAAGCAGTTTTAACACATACGTGGATGCAGTGTTGTCAAAGTCAAACGTGAGCCCAGGGGGACCAGTTTTGGAGACATTTCAGGGAACAGAGATGGGATTGCAGTTCTCTTTAAGGAGCTCCTACCATGCATAAAGGGCCAGCATGGGAGAAACCAGTGAGACACTTGTCTGCAAAATTCAATTACTGGCTGATAGAGGATGTTATCACAGGATAACCAAAGATGGGAGCTGGCATTCCAAAAGCAAATTAGAGATGTGAGGTAGGGGGGCGATAGGCGGTGAAGAGCCTTTCAGACGTCCCTGTATGGACATTGAACCATAACAGCCACTCATCAGTGGTATAAAACTACCAGGAGCAGTATCCCCAGGCTGGGAAAGACTCTTCTTGGCAAGCTTGTGTACCACACCATGCCATCCAATAGAGCCCATCTTATTGAAAACTGAATCCCTTTGAGTTCCCTGGAACAGCAGCAGCTGGAGGGGAAATAACAGTAAAATTCTATGGCCATAATAAAACGCATTAGCCATCTGAACACTCATTTCAATCAAATAATGCAGCCTATTCATATTTAAACAGGAAATATTGTTTAATGTTTATGATAATGATCAAATCAAATTTTAAAAATTAAACACGAAATTAAACATTAAAGTGAGGTTCCAACATTGGGCACTTGGGACACCGCTTCCAACCCACAGCTGATGGTTGCAATCAGCAGGGTCTATCCCCTTACCCTTGCTTACTACAGCTCCTTGAGGAGGAGTTAGAAGAAGGTTTTGGTGTCACTCAAGTGACCACAGCTGGTGCAGGGTGGCTGATTTTGAGTTGATTGTTCCAGTGTCCCCTTGCATCCATTCTGCTTTCCATGACAGTGACACTTTATGATTGTTGAGGAGGAAGTGGAAATTCCAAAGGAAAAGTCCTTTAGGAAGAAGGTAAATGGGACTTGTTTTTCATTCAAGTGGAAGGCAGTTGTGTTTCTATTGAAATATTTTGGACTTTTAACCTTTTCCTGAAGAGAACAGGGAGAAATTACAGAGGTTTTTTTCAAAGCATCAGTGAAACAGAGGTAGAAAATGACACTGTGAAAAAGCAAGTTCTCGGATGTACAGAAGAGTCATAGGATGCAAAAATGCGAAATAACGCCTTGTTGCTCTTTAAATACTGTTCCTTTAGGGTAGAACACAGCAGCTTTTACACACCAGTAACACACAGCCTTTTCTGTAGTGGCAGCAACTGATGCAGAGCTACAGATTTAAAAAAATAATATGTTCCTTTACACCAGTGGAATCATGATCCCAGCTGATTAATTTAAGGTTTTGACAGCACTGTCGAAGTTTGTGTCTAATGAAGACCTTGGAGTGATGGCTAGTAGTTAGGGTATTGCTTTTAGACCATATCTTGTGCTACAGTAAACTCAGAGCCAGGCAACAACTTTCTCCCACAAGAAATCTGTAGTGATTTTATTGATACTAAGCCTAGCAGGTTTTTTTCCCAGCTCTCTCCACTCGAAGTCAGCAAAAAACCAAAGTTTGAAACTAAAAAGGATTGAAACAGACTCATTGTCTCTAATATTCTTATGCACTTCAGCCATGGACCTTATCTGTGCTGTGAGCCTATGCAGTAACATTAACCTTTTGCTCTAATAGTTGCATCTTTCAAGGGAGTACACCCTCAGTGTAAATTAATATCAAATTAGTATGAATTAATACTAAATTAGCAAAGCTTTGGACTATCAGTGAACTGCATGTTGTTCCTTAGAGTAAAAAAAAAAAAAATCACAAAAGACAGAATCAAACTGTCAATCCCCATTCTTACAGCAATGCTCGCCCAAACTTATTATGGAAGGAGCATGCACAGAAATTTCTGTACTATGAAAAAATAAATAAAACAACTGAATAAATTACCTGAGAAAGTACAGCAAAACAGAAAGATTTATCTTAACCTGTGTCTATTGTTCTCATCCCTGTACCATGCACTTTAAAATTGCATTGGTATCCTATAAAAGACTGTCAAGGATTTCATTTGTTCTGCTTGACATACAGATGTACAATTGGTAAAACTGCATCTTATCTTGGTAATTGTCTACACTGCTAAGGCTGCACCTAGTTATTGACTTCAAAAGTCAGGTTTCGTCTGTGCAGTTCCCTGATCCAACATCAGTCCAACCACCTTGAGCTCTATCTACTCATCTTTCAGCCCACCTTCCTGAGTTAAGCCACCTTTCTTTTTGCAATAGCTGCTTTTCAGCTTTCTGTAATCAATCAAGACTGGAGTGTGGGGAAAGAGAAGTGAATAGCTTAGTTCCCTGGTTTTGGTAGCATCCTTATGTATCTAAAAAATGTCATTGTGAGCTGATGCTTAAGAACTTTGTGGATATTTTGAGGGCTTTTAAAGAAAGAAGGGTTTTTCTAGAGTTTGGAGGGAGTTGTTATCTAGCTCTAGTGAAATTTCTGTTTATTAGAAGGTTCATAGGGTTGAGTGATCACAGAGAGAAATTTCTGTCTGTCTGATGGTCTTTTAAGCACATTTTTTTACAAATCCAGATTAGCATGTTGACACTGTAATGGTTCAACACTGTTTTTTCAAACCTGCAGCAACCTTCCCTTTTCACAGGCACATGCTGCAAATAGACCCACTTGTAAAACAGGGTATTTTGTTACCAAAATAAATCCTTTACAAGTAGTTATTTGTTTTCCACTTCCAGCTGGAAAGAGCTTTGACTTTTGAGTTTACAATTTAAAAAAACAAATAACTCCCAGATTTTCTTCTGGGAAGCCCATATTTCTATGGCTTTTGTGTATTCTAAATGCTGGGCATTTTATCTGCAAGTATTCTTCACGGAAACACTTTAAGCAATTGTTGGGAGAAAAAGGTTAAAAAGAAAACCTTCTTTTCTTCCAATTTTCCCCCATCTCAATAAACAGTAGTGCCATCCTGGGAACCAGTCTTGCTTGAATCCCTACAGCGTGAATTCACTTTTTCCAAGGAAAACAGGAAAAAATATAGAACAACTATAGTCAGTCAGACCAACAGTTATTCTGACACATATCCCATCTCCTAGCCTAGTCAGTCATAAAGCAGAGGGAAAATTGCAAGAGCAATATTTTTCCTGGCTTCCTACAATTGGCAGCTCAGGGATTTCCAGAGTCAGGGGTACACTCTTTGTATCAGTAGTTTTCAATGGAATTTTCTTCCATTAGTTGTCCTGCTGTTTTTGAGTTCACGTGGATGTTTAGACTCTGGTTTTGCATCACTGGCATTTCTCATTGTTTGAGCAGAACCGTTTGTCCCTGGAGAAGGCAGAAGTTAGTCAAAGAACCTCAAGACTGACAAGTTGTACAATCATAAAACAAAGCATTGAAGTCTCCTTTCACTTCTCCAAATGCTGTCAGCCAAAGCGTGGATGTAGCTAGCATGGCAGTTTCAGAGAGAAAAGCCTGGCTGCACAGGGTGATGAAGCTTACCAGATGTCATCACTCAAGGTAGAATCCCGAACCCGTGGTGCTTTACACTTTGTAGGAGAGCTGTAAACTGCAGTTCAGCAGCTGTTGTACAGCCCTGCAGCTGGGAAGTACCTCCAAGGCCAGTTTGGGTGGAGGCATAGGTGAATTGGTACCATATTACAGACTTAAAGCCATCTCCAGTCATAACTGAGAGCCACAAGAGAAAGAGTACCAGTTCTAGGGACGGCAGGCTGCGCCTACGTCACCCAAACAGCGTTCCAGCTCATAGTGAGGAAATTCCTCTGCTCTTAAGAAAAGGTGTGTAGTTATCACGGCTTTCTGGGGAGATGAGGTGGGTTTTCAGCCCTGTTTCTCTTCCTATGTTGGATTTTGAAGCTTCTCTACCCAATCAGTATTTGCAATAAAATGGAATGATGTTAGGTAGTTGGAAGGGCTCACACGTAAACAAAGATGTTATTAGATTAGTATGTAGATCTGGGATTGTCTGTTACACCAAGAGCTGTGTTCGTGTGTTAACTTTGCTCCTGGGCCTCCTTTGTGAGAAATCCTTATTTCAGGACTTCACAGGAAGTGCATTATGGCTTTTGTTGTTTGTAAATTTTTTTGCATTATACCTCCCTTTTATTCTTTGATTCCTTTATGAACTCCCCAGGCTCCTGTAACAATGTGGCAATCAACACGGATATGCGCAGTAGAAGAACTTACTCTTCATAAATAAATCTATGCAGATATGGCAATCTACCTCAGGATATCTTTCAAACTTGGGAAAAAAATGTCAGGGAACAAATCATGTGATGTTCCAGACTGTGTGCGGACATTGCTCCCTGATTTTGGAGGCTCCTCTCACTTTTCTCTCTCTCTTCTGTCTTACCCTCTCACCTCGATGTACTTTCATAAAGACAAGTGAATAAAACTGGCATGAGCTATCTTGAGGGATCCTTTGAGATGCCGAGTAGTTGAGGTCCATCCACAGAGCAGGGGTGTGTGAGGGGGAGCTCAGGGACATGTCCTGCTTTCAGATGTTCTACACACCTGCTAGTGGCCTCAGCTGGGAACTCCCTGCAGGCACAGCTGAGCAGTGGATTTGAAACTAAGCCTCTATTAAAATAAAACAGAAAGCATGACATCTTAGGAAAACAGGAGCCTGGGGCTGCAAACAGTAAGAGTGCAGCATGATGCAGACCCAAGGCAGGATTTGGCTTTGAATGACGCTCACAATCCTGTGTCCTCTGGGCTTGCCACCCACACAGCTGATTTCCTCAGCCAAGATTTTGCAAGAAAGGAGGACATATCCTAACCTTCACAGCAAAACTGAGTGTCTTCTCAGTCAGGCTTAGATGCCCAGGAGGAAATGTAGGCAGACAAGTTCTGCCCAACTGACTCCCCCAAGAAGGGCCAAGTGTCTGTATGGGGACAAGAGTGACCAGAGACCTCTGCAAAAGTGACCTTGGGGAACATCTGACATCCAGCTGTCTCTAAGCTGCAGGCAGATGCCTTCCTGGAGTGAAGTGGGAACTGTCTGTGGCCTTTGACGTCAGCCTAAAATGCTCCTATGTGAGGACCCTCACCAGATCAAATTACTGTCTCTGTAGCTTGGGGGGATGCTTTTTTATCTTGTTCTCTGTCACATCAGAAAAGAGAATATTAAAACATTCTAATGGAGGTTGAGCTACCATTACTAGGGGAAACTGGTGAGGTCTAATACCATTTGACATGAATATACTGGGAGGAGTGTGAAAGAATATGAACCTACAGGATTCCCAGACAGACACCCAGACGCAGCACAGTTATGACGGCACAAAACTGAGATCTTACTGGGTAAAAATACCTTTCCAAATCCCGGAGCAGTAGGACAAAATGTTATAATATACAAATATAGATCATTTTCACCAAAAATAAAAGTCAAGACACACTGTTGAAGAACAGATTGCCATAAACAAAGGTACCACCCAAAGATGGGCTCCATGTAAAGAACAAATCCAAACAGAACAAAATTGAGTGGAATGACACTAAGGAATCTAGTTTAGATGAAAATTGTAAATAATTGCCACTTTAAATGCTTTCAAAATTCATCACCCACCCTGTGAAAGACCTTCACTACTTCAAGGAGAAAGAGGACCACCAGGCGCCCCTGCAGATGCCCTCAGCTCTGACAGCCCAAGTGCCTCCTCCACACACAGGTGTTACCCCTGACTACTGCCTGTGTTTGCCATATGTCATCCCTTTTTTGTTCACTGCCATTTACATGCTGGTAGGTTGACTTTTTAATAAGGTAAGAGTAGGCTGAAGATTTCAGATGTGGGCGCTTGAGAGACCCTCCCCTTCACGGCAGGCTCAGCTTCCTCAGTTTTAGCTCAGGCTGACATTATATCAAACTGTGCCTCTCCCCAGTGGGGATAACCACAGTTTATTTACAAGATACAATGGGAATGTCACACTAAATGAAGATGAAAGATGTGCAGGAAGTGTGATTGCTGCCTGTGCCTTCTTAAGAACTGCTTATTAAGGAAATTGTCCTTTTAAGCAGCAAAGAGACACCAGAAGTGGCCGTGTTCAATACTGGGGCAGGATCTGACCTGCTCACCAACACCGTCTATCGACAGCATTCCTCCTGTGGTAACGATGCAGATGCTAATGAGGGTATTAATAATAAATAACACTGTGTGCATTTATCATGTCCCTGATTCGAAGGGTGGGAAATGCTTTACCAGCTAGAAAGTGTGAAATCCCAGAGCAGCTCTTTTCTCTGTGTGGAGCCTATTGCTACCCTAAGCAAAGGGACTTTTGTCATTTGGGCTAGCAAAGAGAAGTGGCAGTGGAACCACTGGATTCCAGTCACTATGGTGCTGCTGATTCATGGTGTGAACTTGGGGGAGTTATTTCAGTGCTCTGAGTCTCAAGTTAACCATCTGTAAAATCAAGATAATTATATTTACAGTGCTTATTTCATAGAGCTGCTGTGAAGATTAATTAATGCATATATATTTACAAAGCGCTTTGAGATCTTCAGGTGAAACCTGCTGCATATGCGTAAGATATTAATTCTCTAAAATACCTTGAAACCTCAGGAGCTGTAGTGTCTTGCCAGGTATCACTACATTTTATAGTGCTTTTGTTCTTTGTCTAAGAAAGTTGTTTTGCAGGTAGCAGTAATATATTGTGTTAATGGTGTGATACTCTGAAAATAATAGTTTTTCCCCATTCCTTTTTACTTGTTCTTCTATCATGCACCATGTGCAAGCAGATTATGGGTTCATCAAACAGTAATTTTAGGTCATTATTAGGAAACATATTTAGATTTTTTTTTTTTACCTCTCTATATCGCATCACAAAGAAAATCTCTTTGTTTGTTTGATACTGGCCATTCCAGCTGTGTTGATTGTTTGTGATCAGGCAGAGAAGCTACTATGCACATGATCCAGAAAGAAGATACATGGAGGCACAGTGAGGGGCTGAGGATTATGCGTGTTTATTTTATGTGCTATGGGCAGGATTGGTCTCCCCTAAATTTACCCATCTGAATATTAATGGTTAAGTCTAAAGTTGTTGTTTAAAGTTACTTCATACTCATTGGAAAGAGGTGGGCACTGGCTCAGAGCAGCTTGCTTGACCATTTTGAGGTAACAAAGATCAGTTCAGCTGACCAGATGTAGAAGTCCACTGCAGGGTAAATGGAGCAGTGTACTGAGTTCCCCTGACTGTACAACAATCCCTTCACTGGCTTCAGCAACCTAAAAGGCCAGACTATCTGTAGGTAAAAAATGTGGATATTTTAACCTGCAATTTAAACCTCACCTCAGAAGTGTGGCTTCATTAAGAGGATGAATGCTGAATTATTTGATGCAGGCAGATATGCTGAGAGTGCCACATTTCTTACAGTTAAACAACAACGGCTTCTGCAACGCTGGGTAGTCTGTAAGCATCTCAATGTTTGTAAATCAACTTAAAAGAACAGCAGGTTTTGATAATATGAAACTCACATACACTCACCAGTTCTTATCTCTGCCTATTTCAGCTGTTTCAGGATTGTGCATGTTAGTCATGTTGTGTCTAAGGTTCTCAAACTGTGGTATTTCCACCTCCTTTATTTTAAAGCAATTCTTCAGTTTTAGGAACTCAAAGCCAAGAAGCTATTCAGTGGAAGGTTTCTCCCTTAATTTCTCTCTCTGACATGTTGTCAAAGCCCCATGAATCACATAATTCAATTCTTATATATACATCTCCAGATAGCTGCCACATCCAAAATACGCACAAGTTTTCCTCTTGCTTTTTGCCCATTCTAGTCACCTTTGAAAAAATTCTGTATCCCAGATCTATAAGAAAGTGAAAAGAATATTTGCACATGCTCACCTATATACAGAAAAGTCAAAGCATTCAACCAAGGAAGCAAACAGGTAATGACTGTTTAAGCATCTTTACATACTTTCCCTATATCAGTGGACTTTTACTATTTAGCACCAGCTGGCCATCCACTTTAATATGCACATTTACACACAGACCTACATGTGTATGTTTAGATAGATAGAGATAGATAGATTTACATTGGAGTCTTGAGAGAAGAATTCTTTTGATTTTCTCTGGACATCTGATCTTCCTTAAGGCAGTTGTCATTCTACATTAATTTGTCTTGTTCTGCCTCAGCTCACTCTTTTTTGTCTTAAATGCCATATTAGAAAATGTTTGCAAGCCCCCTGCCTCCTTTGTGATACCCACAATCCACCTGGGCACCTAGGGAAGCATGCCGTGATCCTTCCTGACACATGTCAGCAAACATCTCATCAGGGGCTCAGCTGTGTCACCCCCGATGATACTTCGTGGCAAGATCAGTCCTGGGCTACATTACACCCAATCCTGCCCCCAGGGGAGGGGGGAAGGACTATGCTAATTGCTTCTGACCCTCCAAGATCACGGAGGGAAATCGCCTTCATCCGGTGCAACAACAGGACAGATCTGTTCAACAGAACACACGCTGCTGCAACGCGCCCAAACCCCTCCAGTGCCTTTGCAAGATGGCAGAAGCCTTTGCCCGTGTGCCTGTGGTGAGATGATGTGGCACAAGAGCTGCGTGATCAGCTCACCTGGAACTATTCCCAACAAATACAGGAGCATCTTCCCATTCACAGCACTCGCGCATTTCCCAGCCTGGCTCTGGAGTTATAAAAACATGTGCTTGGACCCCGCTGCATAGGTGTTGCTTCAGTGCCCTTCAAGAATCACCCTAAAAGCCCTGGATTCTGTCTGCAGGGATCCCAGGAAACAGTGAGGCTGTCTACAAAACTGAGGAAAAACACAGAAAATCAGTACATTTCCAAATACCCTGCCTATTCTTTACTTTCTTGGAAGAAGGGAGGTTTTCTAGTTTACTAGAATTATAGAATGTTTTAGGTTGGAATGAGCCTTAAAAATCCAACCCCACTGCCCTGGACAGGGACAGCTTCCACTGCATCATGTTACTTCAAGCCCCATCAAACCTGACCTTGCGCACTGCCAGGGGTGGGACATCCACAACATCTCTGGGCAACATCTGCCACTGTCTCAACATCCTCACAGTACAGAATTTCTTCCTAATACTTTCTTAATAGAAGGTATCACTTATTTTGCACAGCCAACAGAGTGCTAGATTTAGGGAGACCCAGGAGTTCCTTATGTTGCCCAAGACTTGCCCTCAGCCCTTCAGAGCCCTACCCTGAGCCAGTGGACCAGCACACAAAAAAGGAAAATGAAAGAACCAGCTCTTCTCTGACCTGGCTCTGTATGTCCACATCATCAGACACACACTTCTTCATGTCTCTTGACACTGTACCAAAAGAGAAATGTAGGACTGAGAGGTGCAATCATTCTCTCATCACATTCATTCTTTTCTTTTCCCCGTTCCTGCTCTCTTTCTTACCAGTACTCCTTTTTAATCACACCTTACTACACTCTGTGCTTTTATGCATCTCCTGCCAAATGACGTACACAAGTTTGTGGCTTTACATTTCCCTGGCATGCAAATACTGCTGTGTTGTCCTTTGCTGGGCATGGACCCCAGAGCCATCACCTCCAACAGAATCAGACCCCTTTATAGGTCATGTGTGCTTAGTTAGGTTGCAGAAACATCTCAGAGAGGAAATAAATGTGTGCAATTATGTGAAATAGTTAGAGCAACACTGGGTAAAGAAAACAGAACTTGTATTTGATAGCCTGTTTTCAATCAAGCTTTCAGAAGCACCAGGTGCTCTAGTAGAAGCAGAAGGCAGTTTTAAGACAGCCTTACACCAAACCAGTTCCTTGCCAGTTTTCCTGAATTAGACATTGGCTTTCATCCTGTGTGATAGATATTTTGTCTCTTCCCAAGTCCCAGAAACAGCTAGTCCTTGCGGAACAAAATCTAGCACTGGAAACCCCTTTGCACTGCATGCCAAGGCAAACAACTTGTTCTGCAATGCAGGGCAGGGAAAGCAGGGGGTTGGAATTAGGTTAGGCATTAAGGTTAGGACCTCAGTACAAGCTGGGGAGTGGGGAATTTTTGGGTCATTGTTTGTTTGGGTTTTTTTTACTGGTTATCCAAGGGATGCTGAGCAGGTGGTGTAAAATTTTTCTCAAATTACTTGTGTTTAAATGCACATACACACACCGCACACACAAAAGTACACACTCATGAGGACATGAAAATGGGTGTTTCAGTGTGGGGGCAGGGGAGGAGGTGGAAGAGTGGAGCTGTCAGGACGATGTCATGGCAAAGGCATCCCATCAGCTAGAGGGGGAGATTTTCTGGGCCTTGGTTTGAGAAGCAGACAGATGAGTGACAGGGGTTAAAAGCTTCCTGCTTTCTTTCCCACATTGCCTCCTTGATGGTAAAGAGTTCCCTGTCCCTCACACAGAAGGTGCTCTGCAATTTCAAAGCATTTTGCTGGAAATACTGTACAGACTATAATAAGCTATTGTAGCCCATGGCAGAGAAGCCCAGCTGAGCCTAATTCCCCATATCCTTAACTCATCAGCCTCTGATCATAATGCAGGTTCAGTGTCCTAGAGTACCATTAAATAAAAAAAATGCACACAAAAAATCCCAATTAGTACATTTCACGGTGGTGAGAGATGTCAGACTGTGCACCCTGGGCATAGCAGTCCTCTGCTTAGTCACGAGACAGGCAGTGTAATCTACCCCACAGTGTCCTGTGGGCCTGATCCAGAGGCCGTGAAACCAAAGGGTAGACAGGAGCATGGGGTCCCCACTCTTCCCTTTTCCAGCTGCCTGGCCAAAGGTGTCGCAGGCAGACATGGTCAGTTTTGACACTGAAGGCACCATCATCCACTCTCATGAGGAACACAGCACAGCCACCACCACCTCCAGCACTGGCAGCTAGGAGGGGAAATACGTTAATGGTGCAGGTTAGCAAGGGAAATTAGGAGAAGGATATACAAATGAAAAGAAAGAGAAATAAGTACTGTGACGCTCCTGGAGATCATTGTTGGAGACAGTGAAAAAAGTGGTGACAGTCGAGACAGTGAAAAAAGTGGTGACATTCGGCTCTGAGTGATCAAAATTACAGAAAAACAGTAATAAAAAACACCTGAGATATGCTGCACAGCCCAAGAAAGTTTGTTACTCAACTATTCCTGAAATAGACCACATTCCTCATAGGCTCCTTTGCAAATTCCCTGCGGGGAAGTTAATTGTCTGCCTTGCATTTAACCAGTTCCCTCTCCCAAAGAGGGCTGGGTTCATTCTATCTATTTCTCATTTTATATTGGAGCTGTAACATTTCATGAACAGGATATAGGACCCATGGTCTTATTGTCCAGCACCATTTTCCTTAGAAGAGACTGCATCAAACTTTCTAGACTAAGACACAGGAAACCTCACAGATTTCACAGACATGGAAGAATATGACCTCTCAAAGGTCTCTTTGGTTCATTGAGCCTGAAGATGAGACATCGTTGTGACACTTGCGCTGTAAACACCTAAATAGATGAGATCTCAGCTCAAAAATCACACCTCTGAGCTTCATTATTTAAATATTTCTATGCCTGAAAATAATTATGCCAGACAACTGTTATGAAAACAACTTCTCCTCAGCCAGAAGACAGTCAAATGGGCAGCAGTAAATCAGTGACCATGACTTCTTAGCTCCCAAGCCTAGTTGTGGGGTTCCTGCCTGGTGGTTGCATCACCCGTTCCCATCTCCAAGTGAGGCTGGAGTGGTTCATTTGTGCCTAATGATGCCTTTTCCAGGGGAATGCAGCTCCACAGCACATGGCTTAATGTAGACTGACCCACTGAGTGTGTTTAAATGGGTCTCTCTTGGCTACAACACACTGGACCCATTTTTTGCACTTTGCAAAACCAAACATTCAGTTAAGACAGCAAAAACAGGAAATTAAAAAGCATTATATTTCTGTGTTTTTCTTCGCTCGGTACATTCAATTACTTCTTCCTAATAAACAAGATCCATTCAGGATCAACAGGTCTCAGGACTGATTTTATTTCATTATCATCAAGGAGAACTGGCTTTGTTGTTAACCTTTCCATTTATTTAAAATGCCCCGGATTTCATATTCAATTTTTATGCTCCCTATTTCTGATTGTTTCCTTGAAATGGAAAATTCAAGGACTTTGATAAATGGATTGAAAGGTTGCCTTATTTCTCTGTCACTTCTGCCTATGCATCTTCTGCAAAATGCTGTTTTGCAAATCATAAAGCTGGGGATTTCAACAAGTATTCATCAGAGTACGGCAGGGAAGGCTGTAGAGGCAGAACAGATTAGACAGTCCTAGTGAAGGGCCAGAAGCAAGAGCTGGTAGGAAACAGGAGACAAAATTAGGACAAACTGGCATAGGCTGGCTGTCCCTGTAGTCCCTTTGGTGGTGGTATCCATGGGCTGAAACCAGCTTTACACTGCCGTGGTCTGTGGCGGTCTGGGAGCCATGGAAAAGGGCCTTCAGTGGGTTGGTGAAAATCTGTTGAAGAATTCATTTTCTTATTTAGGACTAATTTACACTCTTTTTATAGTAACTCCAGTTGAAATAGTGCTGATACAGGTATGTGTCAGACTGTGAGAGAGACTGATAGTTCTCCATCACTGCACAAATTGTCACCTAAACTGCAAATGGCAACACTTGTCACACCCACCCAGCCCACACCTCCCCAAGCAGGATCACAATTCCTGGGGTATTCCATACCCCTTGGAATGAGGCATTGCAAAAAAGTGACTTCTTCAGAACAGGTTTTCTTGAATTGAGTCACACCTAATAAGCACCTAGTGCCAGAACCCAAACAGCAGCCCCCTCTAAAGGGTCAAACTCAGGCCTTAAGTAACTGCAGAATGAGAAACCTTAGGCAGTAAATAGGTTATTTCTCTGCTGCATGAGCTGAAATTGGGTTTCTGTCCCTCCTGCGTCATTGTAGCCATTGCACTTGAGCTGATACCAGGAGCACCTGGAGATCTCTCCTGATACCACCGACAGTGGTTGCTTCATAGTGGAGCTGGTCAATAAAAAAACATCCCTGTGCCACTGCACAAGGAGAGCTCCCTGCAGGGCAAACACCTGGGACTGCTGGCTCTTCCACCCTTCCATTCCTGTGCTCAGCTTGAGCCCCCAGAGCCTCACAATTGCCTTTCGACCTTCTGAGCCCTTCAAGCCTCACTGCAAAGGGCATCCCACAGGGAATGCCAAGCCAAGAGGCGACTGAACCCACAGAGCTTCACAAGGAGCTGTATCCTCACAGGGACATGACCACCCCTCAGCGCCGGCGTGAACGCAGCCAGTGGTGAAAGCGCCGAGACCTTTCAGATGATTCAAATGTGTGATTGTCACACTTGTCCCTTCAAACACCTCTGTGAGGGCAGCTAGGACCCGTGTTCCTTCTGGCTCTGCACTTTTCACTCCCTTTCTTTGTGCTACTATGGCAAGTGAGGAAAATGTTCGGCTCCCAGCTCTGAGTCATTGCCACCCTCCCAAAAAACAGTTGTGTCCTGAACTGCTCTTTCCCAGGAGTGCTAAGTACATGCCAGTATTCACCCTAGCTTCCTAGGTGGCTACAGACTACAACTTGTAGCAGGAACCATTAACACTATTAATAAACCCCTTTTTAACATGAGACCTTTTCAAACTGCAGGACCCAAAAGCACTTGACACATTTCACTACCTACGTGTTGCAAATCCACACCCTCCTAGGAATTTCACAGCCATCACTGATGCAGGCTGAGCTCCTTGCACCTGCAGAGCAACATCACAGACAGACCTCAGGTTGTCCTGCCCGGAACTCATAAATGCGTCACCACACAAAAGAACGAGGGGTCCTCTGCAGCACAACAGCTCCCCACCGTGCTTTGATGTACCACCAAACAACTCCACTTCTGAGCATTCCTCTTCACCAGGGCACCGTGAGTGGTGTGCGAGCTTCCGTCTTCCCGGATCATTTCTCCCAGCTGCAAAATACTGGAACTGCTCAGCTCAGACCAGTAGGCTTACTATGCAGGGTAACATTGCATCCAAAGATTCAAGGAAGGCAGACAGTAATCCCTTTAAGAGCATGAGTACTTTCTGGAAGAAAGATCTCCTGTCTAATCTGTTTGCTATTACATTCAACCGTCCGTCCGTCCATCCATCCATCCATCCATCCATCCATCCATCCATCCATCCACGCACTCACCATTATTCTCACTATAGGTGAGCACCTACATTTCCATGGAAAGGGCGGTGCATATTTGTTCATCAGTGGCCATCTCATTTCACTTTGATTTATTTAAAAGGCAAGCCTATGCTTTTTTGCTTTCCTTCACTTTGGATGCTGTGGCTATGACTGACTTACTTGAGCATCTCTGACCTTTACTGTCTGTGACCATTTCCCACCAAATACCTCCTCTGAAAGGGTTTGATTTTTAAAAGAGATCATTTGCTGTAGGGAACAGTGGATTTCTTTGCCTTTGTTTTCCCACTTTTGCACTGGAGAGAGGCAGTGTTGGGAGGACTGCTGTACCATACCCTGGGTTTCAAGAGCAGGGTCTGGCCTGCATCAGGGTAAGACTGATTGTAAGGAAGGAAGGGAGGGAGGGAAAGGGGAGATAGAGACGCGAGAAACCGCGTCACTTCCACAACTGCTACTGCTCAGGAGAAAGGAGCAAAAGAAATATATATCTGCTTGCCTATTAATTTAAATCTAGACACAGGAAGAAGTCAACGAACTGTAATTTATGAGCTGTCAAAGCCTGAAAAATTCCTTTTGACACTGTATTTTCAGTTATTACATGCTTTCCTGCAAAACGACAGCGTAATTCTGTAGGGAGTCTTCTAGTGAACAGCACAATGGCAGAGGGCAGTGGGGGCTTTCTTATTATCTTTTCTTCCCCTTTTCGTCTTCTCTCCCCACTCCTTTCAATCATCCCCCCTTTCCTACCTTGCTGCTTGCCCAAACAGCAGCAAGGAAGTAAATCAGCAGCAATCCCCATCCTGCCAGCCCTTCAACACCTCCAAGGCAGTGCTCGGTGCTGGGCTGGTTCCAGCACTATGCAGAGATTTCTGAGGACTCATTGGGTGGTGGGAATGGAGGTTAGGAAATGACCACAACCCCACCACAGACAAGAGAAACCTACCCTCACACTCTCTGTGGCATTTTAAAAGCTTCAGCTGTTTTCCCTCTGCCCATGCTAGGTACCCACCACTCCTGCTGGCACACCTTTTGCTTGGGTCCCTCTCACTTGCATCAGCATTGATTGACAAGTTCCAGCTTCCCCAGATGCCCAGAAGTTGGCAGCACTGACTGCCTGGCTCCTTTCTTCTCCAGAAAGTGAATCAGGACAGTGGAGATTCCTGCCAGGATCCTGGGTCACACATGCTCCCCTGTAGAAGAGCAGTTTCTCCTCTTTTGCAAGCGGTCCTGAAGGTTTTCTCCTTAGAAGACTATGCTAGGATCTTGAGATGGACATGCCATCACACCCCCAGCCTGTGTAAAAACCAGAGAGTGGGGTGGCATTTTGGTGGTAATGTTTGTTGGAAGGGAAGACATGAAAGGGCCACCTGCCCATGGGCACCTGTCCGCATCTCCATCAAGTTGTGAGGACACACAGGTTTGGGAAGTGATGATAGTGGCACCTTTCCCCAGTCTCAGTTGATGGAGGAACTCAAGCTAACATCAAGTGAAGTTTGACCTGAAAATGTTTCTTTCTCCTGAATCCAGCCTGAAGTGGCCTTGGCATCCAGCTCATTTCCTTATCACTTGGGGACAGGAATGGGGGAGGCTTTCACAACAAATGTCATTTATCCCTGTATTTCCAAATCTTCCTTCTCCTTACACACACAATTGCTTTTTAATTTGAGTTGCCTGTGGTAGTGGTAAGGTTGTCTTTTTTGCTTTATTTTTTTCTTCCCAGCTTTGGTTTCTCACTTACAGCTCAGAAAACGCTTTTAAGGTCTATTCTCTGTGATAGGCACTTCGCCTCCTATTTAGAGAATCACTCCCACATGCTGCACGCATCCATATGCAAACACGCAGACATACGATTTTTCTGGGTGAACTGAACTACAAATCTTGAGCTTTAATATAATTTAGGCAGCCTGTGCAAAGCTCTCTGAAGTCAGGATTATGGACTAGGCCTCTGAAAAATGCTGTAGAAAAGTCCAGAGAAAAGGATCATGCTTTCTGTGGTGTTGTGCTGCAAGGCAAGTGCTCACAATTCCCAGAGTCTGTTCCAGGTTGTGTGTCTGTTTAACTTCACTGGGTCTCAGTAACCCCAAGCCTGAATCAGGGCCAACACCACCACCTACTATTCCTTAGGTAGTGTTTGAATGATTATGTTAGACCTTCATTAAGTCTCTGCTATCATTGCTGTGGTAGTATGTTCTTTCAGAATTGAGTATCAAAACAACCAAGGCCAAAATACCCCTGGATTGCAGATGAAGAGATGAAAACAAATGAAAACAAAGAGATTTGCCCAGAACTACTCTCACATCTAACAGCAAAATCAGGGAGATAAAAGGCTGTCTCTTGAATGTAAGGTGAATCCTTAGGGAGTTGGGGATAAACTGTTGTATCTTACTCATGAGTGGGTTATTGATGGGCAAACTTTCAGTGGTTTTGTTAAAATTCAGGAAAGCCTGCACCAAATCCTTCAAGCTACTGTTCTCTGGGCCCTAGCTTCCACTTAGATAAGGTTTGAGCTACTACCTGAAAAAAAGACAGGTCCAGTAGCTGTCTGTAAGACAAAACCACCCAGGGCTAGATCTTCCTCAGTCTGGGACAATGTGGCTGGAATAGGTTAAAAAAAGAGACAGAGAAAGCCAATAGTTAAACAGTGAAGGAAATAAAGCAGGGTTCAATGCATGTTCCCTGACATCTTTTGGTTAACATTACATATGCTAAATAAATGTCATCCCAACTGGGACCTGGGCTTTGTTTCCAGCTCAGAGAAGTGTTCAGGGAAGCTGAATGATAAGAACCCTATTGCCTTTCCATTGCTTCACTATGCAGGGAAGTCTCTGAGTGCATACAATACAATTACTTTTGCTCCCAGGAAGAAAGATGTTGTGGTGGAGAAAGGAAAAAACTATCCTGCATTTCTTGTCACATGAAACACTCTTAGGAATTATGACTTTGGTTTCCTTTATTTGCTGGTCTCTCCAGCTCTCACAATCTCAGTGGGAGTAGCTTGTAGGGGGTATTTAATCCCAGGGTGCCTCAGACATAATAGTGGCAAGAATATAATAAAGAAGAACACAGTCCTTCTTAGGGTAGTTGAGTCAGTGTATTTGCAAAGATAACATCTACACCTGCATAGCAAACACAACCTGCCAGTGAACCAGCCATTAAAAATAAGCTACAATAACCAAGAGCAAAGAACAGAAATAACTGAGGTCTATGCCCAGCTTTCATAGCAATATCTGGAGAAACAAAAGTACAGTATTCCTTAAAAACTATTATTAGAGAATGGTGCTGCAGCAGAGGTGAAGTCTTGCTGTTCAAGCTGGGAGAAGGAACAATGCCAGAGGCAAGGGAAGGAAGGAGAGGGGCTATGTGTCTTTGAGATCCTATCTTTCCCATGGCAAAACTGACTGATTGAGTTTTCCTTATCAGTATAAGTTATCTTGAGCTGCAAAGGTTCTCTAGAATTGGAACTTCCTTGTAGTTCTTGCTGAGCACAGTGTTCAAGAGGGTGGACATTAAATGGATTAAGAAGTGGGTAATGGACAAATCTCAAAATGCAGTTGTCAAAGAGAAAGAATGATAGAGTGAGGGTATTTGTAGCAAGGCTCTACACGGATCAGTAGCCAGCTCTGACGCTAGTCAGCATTGTCATGAATGATGTGGAATTAAATATCCCGGCTGATAAAATCTGTGGATAACACAAAATGGAAAATTGTAAGGACAGAACTCTGATACAGAGTCATCTAAGTTACTTAGGTCACTCTGAACGAGCTTTGGCTGGCTAAGACATTATGTGCGTGTTTTTGCAGAACCAAATTTAAGTTGACTCAGGGAGGAATAGGGCTACAAAACAGGCCTAAAGAACGAGGGGTTAAATTTCATAAGACAGCCACCTAGAAAAGTATCTAGGCAATGACCTAGAAGAGTGGTTAGCACGGCTGAGGAAGACAACATGACCTCCCAGAATGGTGGTGGGCAAAACCATCTAGTGGGACCTCTTGCCATATAAACAGAGAACCTGGAGGACAAAGACAATTTTTAGTAAGTGACAGTGGTGGAGAGAGTACTCCAGAAAACTTATCCGAGCCTGGCATTCATCTTTTAAAAGCTGTAACAGTTTTTTAGAAAACCTGTAAAAATGAAACACATGCCTCTAAGTGCCAGGTTTGAAAAGTTGTGCTCATCCTTGCCTGAGAGAGCTCCAAGAGACTTGGGTCTTTATGGAAGTATCTTTTCTGGGAAAATAGCCTATATATGAAAGAGCACTTTAATCACCTGGAGAGAGACTGCACTTTTCTCCAAAACTTTTCTAATTTGAACACGATGCCAAACACATTAAAGCGAGAAGTCAGAGACAGGCTCTTGTCACAAGAGGATGCACATCAAAGCAAACTACGATGCTGTCGGTTGCTCTGCCTGTTGTCCTCGTAGTAAGAGTTGGCCCCTCACCAGGACACACATTTTAGCCAAAGCACAGCCTATAGGGACGGCTGCGGGGCAGCAGCAGGATGGCTTTAGCACGGTGGTTCAGCCCCCTGGGGCAGCTTTGTGGGCATCTCTGGTACAGAGGAGGAGAGACCAGACCCCTACAAATCCCTTTTTAACAATCAGACATGTGAGCCTCTGACTAGCCTGGGGTTAAGGGGGTTTGGGGAGAAAGGCGGAGTTTGCCACTGCTATATTTTTCCCTGTGCAATGCCCATCTTTGCTGCCTGACTGATGCTGCAGATCACTGAAGAGGGTCTTTAGCACGGGGAGCGTGCCGAGCCCAGGCGCTGGCTCTCTGTGTCAGTGTTATCGCTCGCTGTCACATTTCGAAAGAGGAAGCGAGTCTGTGCCACGCACGCAGAGAACAAAGCCCTCGCCAAGCCGAGTGAGAGTTACAACTTGTCAGCACGTCTCTCAGCCTGCCGAGGGCCAAACATGAAACACAAAAAAGGCCTGAAATGAGGGAAAAAGGGAAAATAATAGCACAGTGAGCTCTCAAGCTCAGAAAAGGCTTGCTATAAAACAGCACCTTCGCTCTCTGCCGCTCTCTGTTTCTCTGAGTTCTGGCTACTGATGAAGGGAAGAGATGACTCCCCTTAGCACAGTTACAGTACTGTTGCAGTAATAGGGACCAGAGCCAGGTTCAGATCTGGCTTGCACAGTCCTGCTTTCTCCACACACCCCAAAAACCATTGTTAGCCAAAAAGCATTCTTAGTAATGATGAAATCTGAGGTGGAAAGAGCCTGTGGAGGGTCATTTTTTACTAAATGGACAGTAAAGCTCTAGTGATTAGAAACACCTTTCCGAGACTTGGACTTTACCCTGAATTAGTCAATTAATTTTTTCCATTACTAACATTGAGTAGGAATGGGATAACCATTTTTTATATTTGCTGATCTTGCCTTAGCTGTGTTGGTGGGACAGATAATTCTATCATTGCACGGTGTACATCTGTAATGTTGATTTATACCTCGTACCAGCTTGTTTCAGGAAGCTTTCTAGATTTATGCTTACTAATCGTTTGGTCCAGGTGCATAATTCTCTGTTTCAAACTCTTTTGACATGGATAATATACCATGGCAAGGAAAAGAAAACAGTATGGGCAGGACTGTGCAGGGCTGAGATAAAAGACCAGCTTCAGTGCCCTTCTATGAAAAAACAGAGATGCATCCACACAAACTGACTGAAAAGAGGAGACAAACTTCATATGGACTTCATCCTATACTGCCAGTTGTTGTTGATATAGTTGGTAGTATATGCATCCTTCAGGCTCTCTGGTCTAATTAAAATTAGATGAAGCAAAGCACTGTCAATAGAAAACTACTTGACAAATATTTGTCTTGCTCCCGTCATGGCACTGTGCTGCATCTCCTTCTTCTGATGCCCATATTGGTAAGGGATTGGGTTCCACCCTATAAGATTCACCTGCTGTTAGGAAAAACATCCTTCTGTTTAAGCCCCTTGCCATAGGCAGGGACCCCTTTCCACCAGAGAAGGTTGTTCAATGCCCAATCCAACCTGGCCTTGAACACATGAGTTTCCTGTGTAGACAAAGGGATGTCCCTTCTCTTGCAGATGTATAAAGTCTTTTGTCCCCAGCTCTTCCCTTTTGCTCTCCTCCATGAGTTCCATAGCACAGGGTCTCAGGTATGAGCTCAGGAGTGGCATATGTAAGATCAAGGCATGGTTTAAAGCCAGGATTTTATCTAACTCTTGATGAGCAAGGCAGCAAAGTCATTAATCCTGAAGGAAAATGTGAGGACAATAATGGACCTTCGGATAGTTCAAGACCACCCAGCTATGCTGCTTTTACAGAAGCAGAGTCCTCATTCTCTCAGTAAGAGTTACTAGGTCGTGTTTGGCTGAGCTGAGAAGGATTTAAAATGACTGATGGAAAAGAGAAACTCAGCAAGGAGACAGACAAGGCAGGATTTGGCCCTGAGCACTCCCATCTTCCTGCATGCTAGAGAAGATGATGGAGAAAAGATTTGCAGGAGCAAGCCACTACGTCATAGGCATTCACTACAACCAACACCTGTTTGCAGTGATTTCAGACCACAGCAGCCATGATCAGAGTTGTGGGACTGTCCCCACAGGCTCGCCAGGGAAGGGCTGACTAAATCGTGTGAGTGGGGAGGTGCTGAGCCTTTTCCTGACCGATCTTACCCCCAAGACCCACCTGTCCACAGCACTGCCAGCAGCACCAGTGCCTGCACTAAACTGCCTCTGCAGCGGGAGGCTGTTTATGAACTAATTCTTTACTGCTGGCATAGCACCCGGCTCGTTTTCACCTTTCTTAAAGGTTAACCTCATTTCCTTCTATTAGTTGGTTTTAGCGAATGCCATTCGGCGCGGCAGTTAAAGAGCTCTGTCAGCGGATGGAAATGACAGTGGCATTTAAAGCCAGTCGGAGTTGAGAGCTGGGGGGTAGGAAGGTGGGTGGAAAAAATAATCTTCAATAAAATGTTTGTAGGGAGATGCTAAGTGACATCAAAGAAAGGAGCCTTGCTTTCCCCAAGAGGAGAAATCTTTGGCTCAACATGCTCAGTGGGATGGGTCTCCCCTGAGTTTGAAACCAGCCCAAATGCAGGTAGACAAAGTGCCTGGAGGACTCCAGAAAGGGCTCTGGATATCCCGCCTCTATGGATAACTTCTTTCTGGGTCGAGCTGGCCTTGCTTAGTGACAAGTGTGTGCTAAATATTACCATCACTGAAGGGAAGTTCCTCTGTGAGTGTATTGATTATAAATTTTATTGCAAGCCCTGCCTGGCACTTCAGGCCACCCTGCCTGATCCCAATTTTACTGTGTTCCTTCGCTGCTCTGCAGTGGTGTTTTAAAACCTGGGGTGAGACCTGCTGGAAAGTCTTTTACTCAGAGGAAGGATGAGCCTTGCCTGTGCAGGAGATTTCACAGGGGTTTGTTTCCTTTTCCTTACTGCAACAGAATGGTGAAAGGAGTGTAAGGAAACAGGCCGAATCAGGGAAATACATGCAGACTACCAAACCCTGGCACAGAAAAGGTGTGATGGGCGTCATCCAGGCTCTTGCTGTCCATCTGCTCTGTCCCCTCCTGGCATGGGTGTAATACATTGTTCTGCATCAGGGAGAATCTGCAGTACCTAGCAGTGGCAGGGGCGTCTGAGCAGTGTTTCAGCAAATCGAGAATCTGATCCAAAGCCTGCAAGGCTCCATGGCACTCTTTTTCATTAACTTCAATAAGCTTCTGCTCTAACCCTGGATCCCCAATGTTTATTTCAAGCACTGGTGTAACAGCACTGGAATATTATGTTCCTCCTCAGACACACCTTAGGGTAACAGTCTAAATGAGTATGTGGATAAGTCAAGCCAGATCCTGCTGGGTGGCATCCTGAAGCAGACCCATTCATTTCCTGGGTCATTTGTCGAGCTGGCCAAAGCATTTCAAAGGAACAGGTGTCTAGCCCAATGAGTAGTTTTGTAACAGGCAAAGCATTCCCCTGGAACAGGTTCATTTCAATGAGATTTTTGCCAGGGGACATCTCTTTTTTTTTTAAATTAATGCATTGAGTTCTCTTTCAGGAGGTACAAATCTATCATTTTAATGGGATCTTTTTGATTTAATTTTGTTTCAAGTCTGTATTGTATTAAACACTAACTTCTGTTCCGAGTTAGACCAAAGGTTTGTCTAGTCCAGCATCGTCTGTTCCAACAGTGCCCATTAGAAACAGTAGGAACAAGGCTTTTATAAAGAGAGATCTCCCCCTAATACCCTCTGGCTTCCAGCAGACAGAGGTTTAGTGACTAAGATAAATTTTGCATCTGGATATTCATGTTTTATAGCACTGAGTGGACATAACCACCACTAATCTGTCTCATTCGCCTTGGAGCTAATTTATGACTTCTGCGTTCAGCAACATCCCATGACAGAAATGTCTTATTTATTCATATAGTGTGTGAAAATATACTTTCTTTTGTCTGGCTGAAAACCACTGCCATTCTGCTTTATATATTTTATGTTTTGAGGTTATTAAGACAAAGGCTTTTTATTCCTCTGAGACAATATCCTGTAACATTTCACAACTGAAGAATTTCCGTTTCACAAGAACTTTGGCCTCTCCAATTCAAAGTGGAAGTGCATTTTTTGAGACATCAGTATTCCTTACAGAAAAAAAAATCCATTTTTGTCCAGTTTCAGTCATTTCATTATATAATGTAATTGAGGGTGACAGCAGCAAAAATAATAATAGCAAAAAAAAAAAAAACAACACCACAAAACAACCAAATAACCAAACAAAAAACTACCAACAATAACAAAAAACCTACATAGGCACCCTGGGAAGAACTGGCAAGAATGAATTAATGTTTCATAATAGCAGCTTCTTCCTGCCAGCTGGGCTAAGAGAGTCACAAGGACAGGTTGGGAGGATCAGATGCCCCAGCCTAATCACACTGGCACCAAGTCATGTGCCTCCACCTTATTGTTCAGCTGCCCATAAGGCAGGTGTGTTCTATATAGAAGCAGAGTCCAATTCTTACTTTCATTTTTATCAATAAAATCTTCAAAATGGGACTTCCACCTAGATAGAGTGGAACTGGTTTAACAAAAGTTATGCCATCCTTTCAGGTGATCTGCCTTGTGGGGGAAAAAGAATCGCTGTTAGGGTGTCCTAGCAGTCAGTGGGATGTCTGAAAGATGAACTGGGTGGATCCTGCTGGCGCTCAGATCTTGTGCTATTCACCTGCAACTGGCCACAAGCACTGTATGCCCAGCTCCACTGCTCACATCCATAAGCAAATCCTTGCAGGATTTTAGCTCTTGCTCCATAAAGCAGGGTGAAATTATATTTTTCCCCCCAATCTTCTTATTTTTCTGCTTACAGTTACAGGCAAGATTCTCTCTTTGCATGCTCATATACACAGCATGCTCATATACACTTTCGATTTTAACTAAGGATTCCAGGTACAGCATCAAACAAATAATGCACAAAACTTCTGTGTGAAATACAGCTTCATAACTGAAGTGAACATTAGGCTAAGAGCTGTATGAAGTAGGAAAGGTGTTATTGAGACCTCTGAGACGTGCTGCTTGGATTCCTTTATTATTATTGTTTTCTTTTGCCTTTTCTTCATTTTCTTTGTTTGTAGATGAGGGGATGGAGAGGAAAAAAGCCAGCAAGTTTATAAAAGCAATAGAGAAGGGAGTTGAGGCATTTTGTGGAGATCTTTAATGACATTCTGTATAATTTGAAAGTGGGGAGAAAAGGGGGGAGAGAAAAAGGGAATTAGCAAAAAAACTGGCGAAAGAAAAGTGGAATGTGGAGAGAAGCGTGTGGATGAATTTTAATGCAATCAGAAAGCTGTAATAATGGTAATAAAGGAATATATTCAGACGTCAAGAGAGGGAGAAGGGAACAGGACCCGCGACACCAGAATTTAAATTAGACATAGGCGTATAATTCTCTTTTCTTCCCCCCCTCCTTTCTTCAAATGAAGAAAATGGAATTTTTAAGCACAGCAAAGGAGGGATTAACAATTGGCAGGTTTTCAGCCCTTTGTCTTTTGGCGAATCCCATTTAATCACCGTCTTTAATATTAAGGAGGCTGTGGCCGTGCGGGGCTGTCTCAGGCTTGGGGGAAAAGGGATGATATACAGAGGAAAAGAGAGATAACACTTAGGTTCAGGCAATTGTGAGGAAGTGTTTCAATTACCTCCACTGAAGTCTTTAAAAACTGAAGTTTAATTTGATCTGAACTGTCGTCCCAGCTCCTGCAAGAGAAAATATGTCCTTCCCACGCCCCTTCCTGCCCATGCCTATGCTGTTTCAATACTCCTCAGTGCTCAAGGCTGGACTGCTACCACAGATTAATGTCTTGGCCTTCTAGGCTTCTGGAAAGGGTTTCAAAGCCTCGACAGGTCACCAGTGAGATGAGTTTAGGAACTGAAACTTATTTTCCTGACATACCAGTCTTGATACCACTGACCCTGCGGAGTTTGTCAAGAAGCTCCTAAGCTTTGCTCTGAATGACTGTGAAAAGCAAATGGCCCTTCAGGCTCAGCCTCAGCCTTGTGTGGTCACAGAGTGAAAAGGGGATGTTACACATAAGAATTAAGATCTGTTAAATTCCCCAGAACCAAAGGCAGTAGGAGTTGTATTCAAATCTGAGCTGCCTCTGAAAGATGAGTGCAAAAGCATGATTCAGTGCTCATTTGAGGTGTCATTTGATAGTAGAAGACAGTCATCTTCATCTTCTTCTTCTTCTTCTTCTTCGGGAAATCCATCAAACTGGGCCAGGGTAACATTTGTGGATTCACAGGAGGAAGGAGCCCGAACAGTCATGCAAATTCCTGTGAAGTTTAGTCATAGCACAGCTGAACACATCCATTCTTCTATGTTGGATCTCCTTAGGTGCTTTCTCCCATGAATGTTTCCAGGGCTGTTCCTGGGAAATGGGAACTGTAAGAACAGGCTGCTAATAGCTAGGGAAAGAGGTCTGATTTTTACCTTTTTTACATGATTGGAAGGTTGATTTGGATTCAGATATTCCTCGGATTGTGAAAAGAAAGTGTGTGTTTAAGCTATATGTTGAGTTTAGAAAGACTAGATTTTGACTCCCAAGACTTTTTTAAGAAAGCATTGCCTCAGGAACAATTCTCAAAAATATTCCAGTTGTGTGTTTCAGATAACGACTAAGAAGAATTATGAGCTGCCAGGCACAGTTCAGAGGCAAAGGCTTTATGCTTTGCCTGGCATGGGGTTTTAGACTTTTCTCACCAACAGCTTTCCTAAGCAAGGGCTACAAATAAAATGGATCTTTGCAAGTTGTTTTCCCGGCTCAATATCAAACACCATAAAACCTGTCATTTAAGATCTGCACAGGGAATAGCATCTCTTGGCAATGGACGGTTGTGACGGTGCTGTTCAGCAAGTCAGAACTACAGATATTTTTCTTGGGGTTATAATATTCGCAGCTGTACAAGAGGAGTCTGCTGTTAGAATCGCTTAGGCTATGTCTTCATGGCAGGGTTTGCTTGGCCTATGGCCAAAGTTTTGTCCGTACTCTATGTGCACAGAGGAAGCCTGAGAGTGTTTTCATCTGAACTGCCCAGATGAGGCTCTCAGTTTGCAGTTGGGTTTCATTTCAATGCAGCTACGCAGCGGGTGTTGCCACAGCAGCACAGACCAGCCAAACCCAAACCACATCCACCGTCCTGCTCCAAACAGTCTTCCCCATCTCCTTCCATTTTTCATCATGGCTCTGCACTTTTTCCATCCTTGCTCTCATACACTTGCTCTCCCAGACAATTTCTGGATGTGGTTTACAGCTGATGCACATCAAGGACCTCTTCCAGTTCCCTGTATAGCAGGTCTTTTCTCAGGAGGGTAGGACTGTAATATAGACTAGGACACTGAAAGTAGAGACTAGGCCCAGTCGTGTTTAAGTAAAAAACACAATCTTAGACATTGGGTTCACCATCTGGCAAGAAGTTAATTTTCTTTCCAGTTTCTCATAGGGCCAACAGCAGCCAACACCTGTGTTGTCTTGGACACAAGCACATTGATCACAGTGATGTTGTCTTTAGGAGTCACACCACTGCAGGACGTGAAAATCTCTCCCTGCAAGATAACTCCAAAATTCACAGTCATTGTAATTTACAAAAGTAGGCTTTTATTGGAGGACCAAACCCTGACTTGATTTACCTGCTTTCTTGCACAAAAAGGAGTTGGGAAAGCTCCAGCCACTTAAATGTGATAAAAACCATTGTAGGGTTCAGCCACAGATCTGACCCCCAGGCTGCCAAGTACGTTTCATTATTACTGCCGGAGTGACTTGTGCTCCTGAAGTGTGGCAAACCTCACCACAGCCCAGTTTTGCCTGTTGCAAATACCAGTTAGTCTTTCTGCGGGTGGGGAAACTGAGGCTGCCTTTTTCACAGTGTAATTCATGTAGCCCATATTTCCACTGAGGCCGCTGCCCTTGGCAGAGATATATTGTAAGTATTTAATAACAGTAACTGCACAGTCATCCATCTCTTTGGTACCAGGAATAACAAATCACTCTAAGAGAAAAGTGGTTTTGCTTTCCATAGTTTCCAAAGCACGGCTTGAGATAGGACTCAGGAGTCCCAAAAACCAGTCTGAAATGTAGAGAAAAGAGTTTCAGCCTAGCTCTTGAATATCCTCAAGGGTCCACTCTTCCATAACTGGATCAGGAATGATTTCCACTCTTTCCCAAAGCAAGATCTAGGTTCTATCTATTGAAAATAGTTTGTGGCATGCACAAAATAAGCAGAAGGAAGAGGTTCTTAACTCAGTGCGTGCTTAAGCTGCAGAATGTCTCGCTGCAGGATGTGCTGGATGCTCGCAAGCGCACATGGGTTCAAAAGTCCACTGAACAATTACATCAAAGAAAGACACTTCAGAAACTACTACATATGAATAAAAAAATCCAAAACACTGCAGACTCCAGAATTTCCTGAATTGCAGAGAACTGAATTCTAGGAGAATATCTGGGAGATTAACAAAATTCCCTGTTCTTTTGCTCTTCCCTAGACATCCACAACTGGCCGTTGCCAGAGACAGCAAACAGTCAGACAGACTCTCCGTCTCTTGTTCAGCTGTTCTTTCACTCTGTTTACAGGATCCATGTCCAAGTCAAGGCTCAGAGTGCAGCCAAGCAATTAAGTAAGAGAAATCCTTCAAACTAAGTTCTTGACATGCAACAGTGGAGAGTAACGCACCTGTGGGATGAAGCTTCCTTCTTTGCACTGGAGAATTGTGCTCCCACACCTGGGCTTATATTCATTTGCGCTTGTCCCTATCACACAGCTGTTCAGATTAGCTGTTATTCTCTCTAGCCCGGGTGTCTCAAAGCCTCTGTCTCCAGCAGTTGGAGATCAGCAGCTGTGCAATCATATCTGCTAACATACGGGATATAAAGGATCTGTTAAGTAAAACCAAACCAGGGAGGGAGGAGGGGGAGAGATCAGTGCAAAGAAATCAGTCCTGCTAAGATGTTATTAGGGATGCCCCACAACATCCAGCTTCAAGGAAGAGGCGAATTCAGCAAACATTTTAAAGCCTGCAGCAGAATTAGCCCCTTGAGGGTGTTGTTTGATATGGGGAGGAGGAGGGAAAAGGGGCCAAATAGGAGCCGCTGCAGGTGGAAGGAGGGTTTGTTTGCTATTGTTTGGAGTTAGGTAGCAGTATGTTTCTGTTGTTTCAAGAGAGGGCTGGGCTTTTGAATCTTTTTGGATTTTTCCCCCATCCTAATTTCTGAAACACCTCTATTTTACAAGGTTCATGTATTTTCCAGCAAGCTACCACGGAGAAGATAATTAGCTAATTTACAATTAGCTACAACAGAATTCATAATCACTTCCCCTGTGGAAAGGGTGGTAATCATCATCACATAACTGTAGGACTGCTGTGAAAATGGCAATAGGAATGTGATGCCCAGGCCCTGGGAAATGCCCTGCTTTTAGCCTATTGATCACCTGATTAGCACAGGTTAAGGGGAGTCATGGGGCACTCTGGCTCAAGAGAATGACAGGTTTGAGCTTGCAGATTTGAGTTCAGAGCTCAAACCAAACTTTCATAACATTCCGGGCATCTGCAGCTCACTCTTCTTCTCTCAAGCTCCTTCTTTCTTCCTTGACCTGCAGAGGATACCTTGGTCATGACCGTCTGAAAGAAATCCAGGTTTATAGCTCTTTTTCACCTCTGTGACTTTGGCATATGCCTGATCCCATTGCTTGGAGCTGGGAGATCTGCTGGATGAAAGGCTGGACATGAGTCAGCAATGGGCTCTTGCAGCCGAGAAACCACTTTCTGCGCACTTTCCTGCACTACATCAAAAGTTGAGGCAGGTGATTCTGCTGCTCTCTTCTGGTTTTGTGAGGCCCCACATGGAGTGCTACATCCAGCTCTGAGGCCCCCACTGTGAATAACAGTGTGGACCTGTTGTAGAGTATCCAGAGATAATCAGGGGGCTGGAGCACCTCTGCTATGAAGACAAGCTGAGAGAATTGGGATTGTTCAGCCTGGAGAAGAGAAGGCTCCACACAGACCTTATTGGCATCTTTAAATACTTTAGGATGCTTATAAGAGAGGTGGGGACAGACTTCTGAGTATAGCCAGTACCAACAGGATAAGGGCTCCTGCTTTTCAAAGGAAAGAGAGCAGATTCACTCCAGATACAGGGAATACTTTTTTTACCAAGAAGTTGGTGAAACACTGACATAGGCTGCCCAGAGGGGTTATAGATTTCTCACTCCTGGAAACTTTCAAGATCCTGTTGGACGAGGCTCTGAGCAACCTGCTCTAGTTGAAGATGTCCCTTCTCTCTGCCCGGGGCTTAGACCAAATGACCTGTAAAGGTCCCTTCCAACCCAAACTATTCTGTGATTCTGTGCGTGTGGTAAACACCCTCAGTGCTATCTCCTCTTCCTTCTCTGCCAAGGACATATCAGGAGAGTGGGCAAGGAATGTCAACTCTGCTTCTTGCATCCTCTCTGGTAAATGTGCCACCTGGTCCTATGCACCAGCTTTTCGTCTTACCCACATCTGCACAGAAAACTTCTCTAGACTGCTTGTTTGTTGTGTCGTGGTGCCAAGGAGATAAGCTTAAAGGCCTTCCCATTGCCAGGACCAAGGCACTGCAGCTGCTCCCCCTCTGTGTATGCAAGCATGTTTGGGAAGGAGGGGAATAGCAGCAGGGAAAAATAATTATTAGCTATATAAATTAGCCTGGGACACAGAGATGGTAGATCTGTCCCTCTTTATTTCCAAGGCCTCGAAAGCCACGTTCTAGAAGTGGTTTGTGCCAGTTTGTGCTTTCCCGATACAAGGATTCAACCTCTTTGTTTTGCATGAGAAATACGAGAACACAAGTGTATTTATATACTCTTATCTAAATGTACCCCCACGCACACACATACATTAGCAAGAGCTATCTGGATAAACACAATCCTGTGTCATGTCTCCCTGCGAGTGACCCTAATTTTCCCCCAGTCCCTCCACAATTGCTGTGATTCTTGTTCTTGTCCTCTTGCTCCACAGAGGGTCAAACATCCTGCATCTCATTGTCCCTTCTGTCTCTTTAATTAGTGCCCATCCTCCCCCTTCTCCCCCTCACTCCAGTGTCCCCCCTTCCCATCTCCTCTCAGCACTTGGTTTGCAGCGCTCTATTATTTCACCTTTCACGTGTGCCGTCTCCTTCGCCCGGGCCCATCTGACACCTCTGCCTTACACTTATCATGGAAACATAACATTTAAATACAAATAGAACAGGGAATAATTTAACCCCTATTTGCGCTGGGGAAGGTGCCAAGGCTGCATAGAAACACTGCAGGGAGGTCTATAGATGCTGTATATTTATCTGACAAGTTGCGTTTCTTCACCACGGTGCCTTGCAGCCAGCTTTCCCTGACAGGCACAAGCCTCCATTCCTGCCAGAGTGGTCAAGAAGAGGGAAGCTTGTTCCACAGGGGTATTGGAAATGTCACCAAGGGGACATCTCTGGGAACTCTGATTTGCCATTGCAGTGGTCTTTCTCTCCCCTCCTGTCGTCCTGTGAGGATCTTGGAGTGCTACTTTCTGTCATTGTTGTGATTTGTTTATGGCAAAATGGGGCAGACCTGGGAGGAACTTAATTTTCAATATTATCAGAATGCACCAGCGAAAACCTCCTTGGCTCTCCTGGGTGCTACCACTCACAAAAACATCCACCCATGGTTGGATATTTCTGTGGCAAAGTGGGCATGATGGACTCAGCTCATAGAAAAACACTGATAATGGAGTGTACAATAATGAGGGAAGAGAAAAATATGAGGAGAAGATGCTCCCATGGACACCATATTCAGTTGCAACACTGCAGGGCATAGTGCTGCTGGTTTTAGGGCTTTCGCTACAGTAAGGTTAGTGGGGAGTCCTCAGATGAGGTAGAAACTGAAATTGTGACTTGGGAGAATGTAATAGACAGAAATTTGGACAGATTGTTCCTCACAAAAGCAAAAGGAAGATGCTCAGATGTGAATCAATACTTGAAGCACAGCCATGTGTGGCCTTGAGGAGGCTACATGGAACAGGCGTCTTTCATCACACCTGTTCTTAGACACAGTGAGTAAGCTCACTCTCTTCATTCCCCTCATAGGGAGGAGATGGAGGATGCTCCTCCTGGCTGCCCATCTCCATTGAGCAAGAGTGTGGTACTGCGAGGTACAACTCCCTCTCCATGGCCACAGGCCAGTTTAGGCTGGAGCACAAGGTCATGTCCACAGCTCATGCTGGGCACGTCCCAGATCATGGACTCATGCTTGGCCTCTTTTTGTCCTTCTCTTCTGCCCTGGACAGTGATATCTGTGTTCTCCTTGACTGTGTGCTCACTTTGGTCTGTGACACAGGTTTTAGGAAGCCTCGTCTGAAGGTTTTTTGCCACACAGTCCAGCAGTCTGAAATGGCATTGAGCATTGAGCCTGGCAACGGAGGAAATAGGGGACTGAGTCTGCCCAGTGCTCTGAAATTCAAGTGTGGATCCTGAGACACATGTAGTTGGAACGATGTCTCACTGAAAGAGCAGGAAGCATGGGACTCAGGACAGTGATATGGGTGGACTATGGCTGGTAGAGACAGACTCGACAGCAGGCAGAAACTTAGGGCCAGCATCATCTAGGACTGGTCCGGGTTTGTGTGCAGCCTAAAACTCTGATTTTGGTAGGATGTAGTGCCCTCAAATCTCACTAGAGGACACTGGAAACATCTCGTGACGAGCACCAGTGGTGTGCACACGTGCTCAAGACACACTTTGATGACACCAGCACATCCTCTCTTCATTTTATTCTTGCAGCCTCATGGCCTTGTTTAGACATATTTACAAATCAGAAGTAGTTGTCTTGGTGCATGACATGTCAGTTTTTTGTCTGGGATGTGGAAGAGTAGTATATGAGGATGCCCAGGGTGTAAGAGGCTCATAACAGACCATTAGAGGATAAACTCCTTAGCCAAGATCTGGAACATGTTGAATGGTCCCTTCTGCTGGACTCTTTCCTCTCTCTTTCTACTCAGGTTGTGTGAACTGTGTTTTTAAAATTCACAGTGTTGAGTACCCTGAAAGAGCTGGGATGTGAGAGGCAAATGCAGCACTTTGTTATAGAAACTACTGAAAGTAAAAAACTTCTTTAATCAACTCATTTTTTATCATTTGTGTGGTTGTGTAGAGTTCTGAGATGACAGATATAACAGATTATTCCCCTGACTACACAGGGTGCTGTTTTTCAGGAAGGAGACAGGATGCTGATTTGGAGATGGGGTTGGAGGTGATGTCCAAGCAGTGGCTGTCCATGGGGATCCCCTTTATGACATGTCCCTTGGACCATCAGTTCCTGGGGAAGGTGATCCTCCCGTTTGACAGAGCCTGTTCCTGGTGGTCTGATGACCGTCTCGTGGGCAGCTCATCAAAGCAGCACATCATCTGCCAGCCAGTACAGTCCCAGTGTACTGCAAAGATGCAGGGTAGGGTGGTGCAAAAATAATAATTTGAGTGGTGCCTAAAACACCTGGTTTTAGCTTTGCATGAACTAGACCAGACAAGGCAGTTTCAGGCCAGTTCCACACTAGAGAGTTTTGCTGACAGAGGAGGGATGTGATTTTTTTTTTAAATGATACATTTATATTAGCAAAAAGTCTGGTGAAAACAGTTACACAGCTATAGGAGTGGTTTTGCTGATGCAGCTTATTTGAAACAGGGGAAGCTGTATAAAGTACAATATAACTCTTCTGTTGTGCTGGAAGTATTTAACAGACAAAAAGTTTTTAGGCAAAACCTTTTGCCATCTATGTTTCTAGTTCTTTCTGGCTGATCTGCCCCTTCCTAAAATATCTTGCAGTACAGCTGGTCCCATTTTCTAGGCGGGTTTTCTTCCAATATCTGGAAAAACTTTGGACTGGACTCTTTTTCTAGGGCTCTGTCATGCCGTACACTGAAAGATAGTCCCCAAAGCACACAGTGAATTTCAGTAGCTGCTTCTCTAAGGCTTGTACCTCACATCTTGGAGTCTCTTTTGCAGGACACTTTGGCCATTGGGAAAACAAGCCTTTCACATGTCCAAATCACCTCCTCGTGAGGTGGGGTCAACCTACAAGCTACATGTTGATAGGTGGGGCTTTGTGCACCACTACAATCTGAACTTTGTGTTGCCAGCAAAGACCTCGAAACGCCTCTCTGCTTAATCAATTCCAACATAAAGTAGGAATATTTCTTGCTTTAACATGTCTATCAGAAGGCTGTTTCTGTTTTTCTCACCTATCAGAAGTGTACCTGTATCTCCTTAAACCTATTTTTCCAACCAGTTCAGCAGCCTAGCTGAAGGCAAAATGACTCCTGCTTTTCTAGGGGCAGTATACCTTTCATTGTTGTGAATAACTCAACTGCAGGGTTGAAAGCTCCTAATATCCTCATTCAATAGCCACTGCATGAAAAATTATTCACATCCAAGGCTGTAAAGTAATTTACCAATGTGCAGGTGCATCTTGGAGAGGGGAATTTTGATCAAACACTGGTTGAAGCAGAACAGATTGCCTACACCAGTGATTTTTCCGTGAACAAAAGTGACATGAATTGCCCAATTAGTCAGCCAGAAAAGGGTTATTGCAAACCAGTGTTTTGTTCAGCTTTAGGTTAACCTGTACACTAAAAAAATAAATTAAATAAAAAATAAAATTATTTAGATATTTACATATATTTATTCAAATTAGTTACATCTACTCTGTAACGTGCCCTGAAAAAACCCTCTTGGTTCACACATTTACATAGTGTTTAATGAATCATAAATAAGACATTTATGAATCATGTGCAAATGGCCTGTTTACATACACGATGTAAACTATGTAAATTTCCTTTTTTCTGTGTGCAATGGTAGTAGTCTCTGAACAGCAACCTAATTGAGAGGCGTCACTCAGCCCCCTCTGAGATCCTTCTAACAATCATTTGTTTTCACCAATATTTTCTGGAGGTGTCTCATGGAGATCCCCAAACTTGGTATAAGTCCAAGTATAAGTCACAGAATCATTTGGGTTGGAAGGGACTCCGAAGATCATTTAGTTCCAATCCCTGCTGTGGTGTCACTCCAAGAAGCCCATGTCCTTCCTGTGCAGGGCCCCCGGAGCTGGGTGCAGTGCTCCAGGTGGGTCTCACCAGAGCGGAGCAGAGGGGCAGAATCCCCTCCCTGCCCTGCTGCCCACGGGGCTCTGGGTGCAGCCCAGGACACGTTTAGCTCTCTGGGCTGTGAGTGCACAGTGCTGGGTCACACTGAGCATCCTTGTTTAAAATACAATCATCCACTAGCAGATAACTTCTTACTATGGCATGAAATACCACCTGCGTGAGCTATCTCAGATATTAGCAATCATATAAGTTAACTTTATGTTTCAAAAAACAATTTAAGTTTCAAAAACTTTGGGCTTTTTTCAAATGAACCTTATAAATATATTAAAAATCTCATCCAAACTTGTAGATACTTGTCTCTGAGTGGGCATGAATGACAAATCTCCAGTTTACAGGCTGTGACTTCCGTTATATCCTGATTTTAAAAAGCTTATGTTAAACATTTTTTTCCTGCAACTTATTTAGTATTGCGAGGGCTACTAACTTATGTTATTTTTCATTTGGACTCGGTTCCTATATACTATATTTATCACATTCCTCTTGGATTGCAGTCTGAGCAATGTTGTCATTTCAGTTACTGCAAACTGACTGCAAAAACTGATCAGAAGGAGCTGATTTGGAAGATTTGCGTGCATAGATTTTAAGAAACAGATAAAGATTTTATATACAACCAAATCATTTTTGTTTGTTGTTTGGTGGTTTGGTTTTTTAAAAATTTCCTGGATTGTTTTCAAGTACTCATGTGAAGTCAGAGGCTGTTAAGGTTTTTCGAGCCAGCCACCTGAAAAGACTAGCAGCTTCTGAGATGTGTCACCTCGGTGAAGTCACCACTTGTTTTGCATGTGATACTGAGCCATCTTGGCTTTCACATCCCTCCTGAAATATGGTAAGCATCTCTTTATTTTGTTCCAGAAGATAGAAAACTCTTTGTGGGCATGCTCAATAAGCAGCAGTCGGAAGACGATGTGCGCAGGCTATTCGAGGCGTTTGGCAACATTGAGGAGTGCACAATCCTTCGTGGACCCGATGGCAACAGCAAAGGTAAGGGATGGCTTGTGTTGAGCTAGACCCTGGTCTTCATGTATGTGTCATTTTCTGGTGTGACAAAAGCATCATGCAGCCTGCAGAACAGCATCTCTTACTTTAGGAGGGGTTACATTTTTACTCTGCTGGTCACTCCCTGCTTGGGCATGAGAGGAAAAAGCTGATCGCATTTCAAAACACACGTCTCCAATGGGCTATGTCTCACCACATGCAAACTGATGCCTCCCCTCTGAACAGGGCCTTTGCATTCACCAAAACGTTCTCTCTCCACCCCGTTGAACAGGATGATTCTTTCTTTAAAAAAGGACAAGATTGGTACTTTACATCTTGACTCGCTGGCTCCATCATCAACTCTGTTTGCCTCTCACCCACCAGTCCCAGGTCTTTCCCTTCTTCATCTGGGCTTAGCATGGACTCACACCAGACAGTGATTGCAACTGCAAGGGTACAGGTGCCCGTTTAAATATTACACTCATTACACATTTACTGTTTGAAACACACAAATACCTCATTGCAAAACTATGTGCCTTTCCTCCTTCTGCCACTTTTTGTTACCTGGATAGCACAAAAGGTCTGCTACAGCCCAGGCGTCAGAACGAGGCTTCTCTCTTGTGTAGGAAGGTCATATTTTTTCCCCATCAGTCTCTAGACAAACTTCAATCTGAATAGGAAACCTTCTCCTCTTGGCAGTATAATGTGTCCATTAAATATTGATCCGCATATGAGATAGCATAAACTGTGTTGGCATGTGCAACACCAGAGAAGAGGCCAGTCCTGCCAACGCAGTTCTGATCTCACTGGATATTTTGACAAGTGACAACATCAACCAGCACATTTTTGCGACAGGGAGGCAAAAAATCCAAATCACAGTGATGCTCTGGAGAAAGATATTGTTGTTCCATAAAATCACTGGCGGCCAAAAAAAAAACTTTACACCAGCCTCATAGCTGTTCAATATACATCAGCACAGCTCAGCCTTCCTGATATAAATGGCTGAAAATAAGCTGTGGGCACCTTTCTTCAGTTTTGTGGTTACTTGATTTCCACAACACCCAAAGACAGAGGCTGCCCCACTGGGAAGCAGCAGGCTAGGGTATCCTAGAGGAGCTCCAACCATTGTAACAGCAGACAGTTAAGCAAGTCATTCACTGAAAAAATAAGTAAATTGGGGAAAAGCAAAAAAAATGTGTCTGTCTGCTTCCACCTGGAATGAAATCTAATGACAAAAGAGTTAAACAGAGTAATAATAAAGGCAATAAAGTCTGAGTTCTGTAAGAAACAAATTCCAGAGGAGATCCAGCCACAGACTTTTCTTCATACTTGCTCTATCTTTTTTTTTCCTTCTAAAACAATTTCATTATAAGACAGAATCTGAGTGGCAGCTCCATATTGCTAACCAGTTTAATTATTAGTGCTAGCAGGCTGCAGTCTCAGGCTGACGTTTCACTGAGCTGTTCAGGATCAATACTGAGCCTTGACAGAGTTAATATTACCAGCTTCCATTTGCTGGTGCTATTTACTGAGAATGTGAAGCTCCTAATTTACACACACACAGTTTCGTGCATGCACACACGCGCACAGAGCAGTCAATCCAACGGAAAACTTAGGGCTAGTGCCCTTATCTTAGGAGACAGTCAGGCAAGCCACAACTCCCACAAAGTTATTCCCAGTCTGTAATGTTTTCCATCTGCTAGAAACCAATATGTGACACACATTGCTTGTGAGCTACTTATTTTGGGTAAAACCCATAAGGCTTAAATTCTACGCAAATTGAGATTTAAGCAGATTGTCTAAATTCCAGATAGCAATCAGATCCCATGCACTTAAATCCTACCCAGCCCACCAGGTATCCCTGTGGTGAGCCTCTACACCCTTCAGCTAGCTCAGTGCAAGTACTGCTCCCAAAACCTGGGTTGCGGCTCCCCAGTTTAATCCCATCACACTCCAGTCATAGCCAAAAACCTGCCTAAGCCTTTCCTGAAGCCATGGGTGCTCTCCTGAGCCGTGGGGCATGGCCTTCAGGGTCTGCAGGAATACTTCCTGTGTGAGTCACAGTGCTAGGAACAGTGGCTGGAGCAGGTAACCAAGTGGCAGAAGACCTGGGATTGAGGAATTTCTCAGCCTGAAAGGGAATGCAGCACTTGTCTTTCCTGGAAGAGGATGGAGTGATTCTGCACCCCTCCAGGTAAACCTCACCAGGATTCTGCCAGGAGTGCAAGAGTTCTCAGGTGAGGGAGCTGAAGTGGCTCCAGAAGGACTCACAGAGTCTTCATTGCTGCTGCTCTCTGTGCAGCTGCTCTTTTTCCCTTTTTAATTTTTTCCCATTCAGCAGTCTGCCTCAATAACTCAGAAAGTAAAAATTTCCCAAAGCACCCTCCACAAAAAGAGTGTCACCACCCTCTGCAATTATAATCCTAGGGCCTGATTCTGCAGTCTCCTCCAAGCTGACAAAACAGTCAGGGCAGCCCTTCCAGCTTTAGTCTGGAGGCAAAGGAACAAGAAAAACTTAAGCACATGTATCACCCTGTTCTGCAGAGGTTATATCTCAGTGTACGTCAAAATCCCTTCACACACCAGAGTTGCTCCTGTCAAAAGGACACCATTGTTCTGAGAAGAGTGACATGACTCACGTCCTCAGCTCACCAGCTCCTGGAGGCAGTTCTGGTGACTGTGGGAAGGAAGATTATGTGCACTTTTGGTGTTGTGTACAGAAGCCATCTGATTGAATACACAAACAAAAAGGACGAAATGTTGGGATCTCTGCTATTGCCTTTCCATATACAACAGTAAAAGCTGAGTTTTCACATGTCCTGCTACCTCAAAATCTACTGGAAGCAGTTAATAGGAGCAGTAGGAGGGATCTCATTAGTATCCTGGGAATTAAGATAAAAACCTGCTACTCTCTTCATTGCTACTTTTATCCAGCTCCACTGATCCATCAGGACCCTCAGCACAGGGCTGAATTTTACCTGAAAAGAGTGAAGCCTTCAACATGACAGCAACACCACAGCCAAAAATCCTGCTCTAAATGAAATTGGTGACTGGAACTGGAAAGCTTTTGTATATTTGCTAATCAGTATCTTCTTTTTAGAGGGAAAAGGTACAAAAGAATCTCTGCAAATAATTAAACACCCTAATTCTGGATTATCTCTGATTAATGAAGAGGAAGACGCAATATCTCAGGAGCCTGGGAATGCTGGGCTGGGATTATGTCATAACTGATCCCTATTGTTTCCAGCTGAAGTTTATCTGTCTCATTTTCTCATGATTGTCTCCTCTCATCTCCTTATAAATTAGATGCAGCTATTAGCAATAGTCATTGGGCCTTCCCTGAAATACAGCCTGAGCACAGTGCTGAGAGTGACACGAAGTGAACAGCTCTTAACTGTAAGATATTTTATATATGTACATTATTTTTAGAAAAGGGTATCACTACTTTCTTCAGTCTCACTTCTATCAGCCTGCAGTGATGCTTTTAGGGACCTTTGGGGTTCATTCTTCTACTTTGCAAGTTTTATTGCTTCATTTTTCACCCTGTGCTGTAGTCATCCAGAAGGGTGTGAAGACCTTCCAAAGGTGCTGCAAAGGGGCTGATGGAGAGCCATCTCACTGTCAGGACTGGCATCCCCTGCACTGCGATCTGCACCCCTTCAGGGAAACCAAGAGGGCTTTGCAAATTGATTAAAAGCTCAAAAGTCGTTGGTAGTAATAGAAGGGGATGGAAGCCAAAACTTCTCAGATCTCTCCCAATCTGTTCCAAAACCGCCTTAGCATATGGAAATTACCCTTCCTCCCTCTGAGTCAGTTTGCTTGTAGCTGGGAGTGTTGACAATACTTTCTCCCACCCTAGAAGTGCATGTAACCCTTTGAAGTGTTGATCATTTTTGCACTCCAGCACATATCCATAAATGCACCTTTCTGCCCTAAAACCTTATGTAAGAGTTCGGTGTGAGATTTCCTGCACAGAAATACAGGCCAGAGAAACACTGCCCACATTTCTCTAATGTCCAGAAGAGAACACCTACACAGGCACTGACTTTGCAGCTATGAAAAACTAAGATTCAAGTTTTAGTGGTGGCAGGATGGTAATCAACACATGGGTACCTCTCCCACCCCTGCTACTTCACCAGAAGGTGTCTCATGCTTTGACAGACCAAAGTGGCTTGGAGCCAAGACAAGCTCTGGGCAGTCTGTCACAGAGCTCTACCAGGCAGTGATATGATAAGGTACCCTGTGGGTTTGGAGTAACTTGAATTCCTTCTGTACATTTGTCCTGCGGTTGCTTGTATCAAGTATGTGTAGCTTTCCAATAACTTGTGCATGCTTCCATACTGTTTCTCACAACCACATAAGGAGAAACACTCAGCATTAAATCTAATACAAATAAAAGAAACGGCTTTTTCACCCAATAAACCGTGCAAGATTCTCCCATGGAAAGCTGTGAAGGTCAAAACATGACTAGATTCAAGATGTGCTTGCTAAGTTTGTGTCTGTCAGTGCTTATTAGAAGCAGTGTGGGAATTCTGGAAGCAGCTTAGCCGTAAGAGGTCCTCGGGCTGCTGATGTCTGGACTCTGGAAAGAACCAGAACACATTTTTTGGTTATACTTTCTTCACAACCATATTTCTTGGTCAGTTCTAAGGACTGGATACTTAGCTAGATGGACTTTTATTGTATCCATGCAAACTTTCTTACAGTCTTCTTTTTTTCTCTTCCAGGGTGTGCATTTGTGAAATACTCTTCACATGCAGAGGCCCAAGCTGCCATCAATGCCTTGCATGGCAGCCAGACAATGCCGGTGAGTAGCTCTGTAACACGGGCAGGTGAGAATCGGGTCAGCTCTTGCTGCCCTGTGGCCTGATTGACGAGGAGAACTGATTTATCTGTGCTCTGCAACTCATCATCCAGGAAGGTCCAGGGCCTTGAGTGTGCTTAACTCATCAGAGGAAAGGCTGGGATGACACGGCCATTCCTCACAGGCACAGAAACCCAACAGGTGCTGTGTTCTGTCATCGGCAGTTTCGATGACCTGAAAAAAGGACATATGGTTCACACATGCCAAAAACTTTGGGTCAGACTCACTATGAGCGCAACCTTTCAAGTTTCAGAAGGATGAATCAAGTAGAAACCGGTGTCTAAGGTTTTCCTCATTTTCCTTCCTCAGAGAGTCCCTGTCTCTAGGCAAAGGACAAAGAACTTTTTGCCAGCATTCAGCAGAGAGAAGCATGTTCACATTGTGGTAGTAGGAGCTAGAGACAAATCACACAGTGATGGGCGCCTTTCACTCCTCTTACCACAAAAGTACCAACCTAGGCATAAGTTGGTCCCCTAAAATTGCCTTTTGAAAGTGTGTCAGACCAGTTACTGCATCTTCCAGGAAACATCTGAGGGATCAGTCCACTTGCACAAATTTCTAGTCATATTGGGTTTCAAGACTGATTGTTCAAGAAAACAGAAATGGGGTTGTATTTTCTATGCAAATAGATATTTGTAGACCGTCATAAGACGGAGAAGAATGTAAAGCATTCCACTGTCAGTAGGAGAAGAAAATCTGGTACAACTTGTTTTGGTTAATTATAATAGTGTATTATTTTTATTACTAATTATTCACAGTGTAAATCATGGAAGGCTAAGAAGCATGCTGACAACTTGGAAAGGATACAAGAAAGCTCAATTAAAAATATTTGAGAGTGTAAAATCTCCCTTTCAGTAAGAGACTCTAATGTAAATTCATGAATTTATCCAAATAAGTTTAAAGTAGGCCCGACAGATTTTCTCTAGATCTTTGCAGGGATGAGAATGGAAAATTCTTTACAAGCAAAAACATTTCTAAAACTAGCGAATCATCAAAATCTCATTTTTTGGAACCCCATCTTAGACGAATCAGTTTAAAAATGGTACATGTTTGCCAGTGATGGCAGCAAAAAGTCTTCTCAAAGACGGGGTCTCCATTTTGTGAAGTACTTAAATACTTTTAAGAATCTCTTCCTAAAAGGCTCCTTCTAACAAAGACAGATGCTGGGCTTGACGCTGACATCTACTGAAATAATATGGACCTCTTTCCTGAGACAGGTTAAAGAGGTACTTTTAGTGAATTTCTTTCAAACTTTTACCCAAAGTAGTAGTGCCTACAAGCTGACCTCAGGAATATCAATTCAATAGGGTGTGGTACCACAAAAAGGTTTAATAGAAAGTCAGTTCCATCCCAAAAATCCAGCAAATTCCTGTCACAAAGGTGAGAGGAAGACATAAGAAAACAGACAAAACCCAAGGAGAGTTAAAGATTTTATGTAGATCTAATATACCTGAAATATCATTATTTTTCCCCAGTCCTTTCTCTTCCTACTTTCAGAACACTCTGGACAACAAAAAAGTACTCATCTCACAATCACCTGGAAACAACTTAAGGCTCCATCCTGGTGGTATCACCTGAGCTTAGGATATACAAAACACCTTAGAATTTGGCCACTTGAGAGGTCAATTTTATGGGACCATTTGTCCTCTTGACTTATCTGACTCATACACCTGCTAAAGCAATATTCTTTAATAACCAGACCTGGCCATTTGAAAAAGCACCACAATTTAAGCTTTACTAGATGCCCATCCCAGACTCAGAATCAAGTTTCCACAGCTTCACAAGTTTCCATGGACTGGCTAAATCTCCCAGTACATAGTCTTAGTTCACAGGAAGAGCAAAGAGGAAATTAATTTCCTCCTCTTCATTATAAGCTAAGTTACGTGGCATTGCCTTGTGTTTTCCATGAGCTACAAGCAGGAACAACACTGCTACCATGTCTTTGCAGACCTGTGATAACCTGCAGAGTGACCAACACTCAATGAAGACGTGGAGCACAACAGGTTTTTCTCACAGTGGCTCAAAATATCTATGGCTCTTTGGATGGGATAGGCCAAATCCTGCCAGGATCTCTGTGCCCATTCTCGTTTTCGTGGTTCTTCAGGGTGTACAGCGTCGTTCAGGACTTACTTGGACGTTCACAGGGAAATGCAGCCACCTCGTGGTGAGATGCCGACGCAGCCCATCGTGCATGGGAAGGAGGGGGTCATTTCTGCCATCTTCCTTCGGCCCCCTTCCATTCCTCTCGCCACTAGGACTGGCCTCATTTGTCCGGTTGCGATGCCAACTCAACATTGTTCCTCTGGTTCAGCTAATTTCAGCGTCTCTTGGTTTGTCCTCGTGTACCACCAACAGGGTATCCATCATCATTCTTGTCAGGTCTCGAGCCGTTCGTTCCTGCGGCAGACTCTTGTTTCTCCACAGCTGTCAGGATTATTGCTCTACTGTGACTTCCTGTTCACACAACATATGTTGCCTAATAGTTTCAAAAGGCAACTTTCTTTTATGAAAGTTCTTTTCCTTTTTTTTTTTAATTAACCTCACCTTGGACAAGTGCCTGACCACCAGCCATTACAAGCCCATTTCTCTATGCAAGGCACTTGTTTCTCCTAAAGGTACACCAAGTCTAAATCTTTCCAATTTTTACACAATCAATTTCCTTTTAAAAAAAGCTACTCAAAATCCTCTAATTTTGAGCAGGCACGAAGTTCCTTCTATATCTACCTGTCAAGAGAACTTCCCTTTTGTCTTTTTAGATTGTATTTTCTATCAGCTCATCAACTTTATGAGGGTATTTTACTGGATCTCTGGATCATCCGTTATAAGAGATCATAATTTTCATGTACTTTTGCTTGTATTTATAATATATTTATAGCAATTATATGTCCTGTACTTTTAGCTTTGATTACTCCATCCCCTCCTGTCTCTGTTTCCCATCCATATGGGAACGTAAACAGGTCTCTTCCTATCATTCTCTTCCCTTCCTCATCCAAGCCTTGTCCCTAACAGCCTTATCCACCAACACAAATTCAGCTGCTATTGCTGTAGTGACAGCTTGCAGATCTAACTTCTCTGCTTCAGGACTGATTCCTGTCCAACCCAAAATCTTGGTCTGTCGTTCCAGCATCTCCTGGTGGATGTTTAGCTGTCAGAACAAGCTCAATATGTATAAAACTGAGCTCTTGAACTTTTCCACCAAAAATCTGTCTTTTCTCTCCTCCACCTCCATGCTCAATCACTGTGGACAATATTATCATTCTACC
This sequence comes from Callaeas wilsoni, assembly GCA_013398955.1. Taxonomy (NCBI): domain Eukaryota; kingdom Metazoa; phylum Chordata; class Aves; order Passeriformes; family Callaeidae; genus Callaeas; species Callaeas wilsoni. Next base: position 432,466 of record VWPU01004739.1, on the reverse strand, counting down.
TGTCAGTCATGCTCCTTCCTAGGCATCATCTTCAGCTTGGTTTTCTCCTTCTCCCCATGTCTTCATATCTGGGCAACAGCCAAATGTTGAAGAGTCGTTCTGCAGAACACATCTTACAAATCTAAGATGTGGCCTTGTCCATCCACCCACACAGAACAAACTCTTCTCAACACTTCATTGAACTGTCATACAATGGTTTGAGTTGAAAGGGACCTTAAAGATCATCTACATGTCCATTAGCATGAGTAGAGACACTTTCAGCTGAGCCAGGTTACTCAAGGCCTTATCCAACCAGGCCTTGGTCACTGCCAGGGATGGAACATCCACAGCTTCTCTGGACAACCTGCTCCACTGCCTCACCACCCTCACAGTAATAAATTTCTTCCTAACAGCTGACCTAAGCCTGCCCTCTTAAAGTCTGAAGCCATTCCCCCTTGCACTGTCACTCCAGACTCTTGTCAAAAGCCCCTCTTTGTGTTTCTTGTAGTCCCTTTAGGCACGGGAAGGTGCTATAAGGTCTCCCCGGAGCCTTCTCTTCTGCACCCTGAACAACACCAACCATCTCAGCCTGTCTTCACAGGAGAGGTGCTCCAGCCCTCTGAGCATCTTTGTGGTATCCTCTGGACTCAATCCAACAGTTCCATATTGTTCTTATGTTTGGGGCCCCAGAGTTGGATGCAGGACTGCAGGAGGGGTCTCAAGAGAGTGGAACAGAGGGGCAGAATTACCCACATTTAAGTCACAGCAGCCATTATCCTACCCAGAAACTACACAGGTGAAAAAATAGAGTATTGTTGCACCCTTTTCACCATCTCACCCACTGAGGGAACTCAAAATTTCGTTGGCTATGAATTCATTACTGGAACGGGTAGAATGGTACCGTTACTGTGTACATTTCCTGCACAGGGGTGAGAAGAAGTGAAGAGTGTGATGTGCTTGACTTATCTTTAACAGTCTGAAAGTTTGTGATCTATTCTGAATATCTTCTAAGACTCCTGCAGGAAGGAGAGAGAGGCATTTCCTGAGATTTTTGCATTCTTCCCTTTTTCTGTGCTAAGATGGGCAATATCATCTTCTGGGCATGCCTGTCCCATTATAATGGATAACTCAATAACAGACTTAGACTGAACACCTGAGGTGGGACTCATAAAACCTAATTTGAGACATCCAGAAGTTAAGAAACTCATGTCTGAGGCTGTCATCTAAGTTTGTCATCTAAGTTTCTGTTATAATCAATAGATGGAAATAGATACCTCTGGAGAAACTTTATTTTACAGAAAGAGATTCTGAAACCTCTCAAAATAATAGGCAAATCCAAATAGAAGTGTGCTTTTTAGCTAACTTTAGGCATCAATTTGCTATGGTCCTCCAGCTCCAAAATAAGGTTTCTTCATCCAAAGTGCAACTTAGAATGACAAGAGGACCAATACTGCTTAAAAACTAAAGCTAAAGCCAGTGCAGCTTAGAGTGAATACTTCACGTCCAATGCGAGGAGACCTGAAACCTGTCCTGGATGTTTGTTGCCCAGTTAAGGCAATTCGGAATTCAGAAACCAGGCATCCTGCAGCAGAGTCCTCTGACTCCTGTTCCGTTAGATGTGCTGTGAACTTGCCTAACACACTAATTGTCAGCACTATGTTCATTCTATATCTTTCTTTAATTAATGATGTTTAAGGTTACTATGACCTCTAGACTTCTGTAAGGTGGCTTCCCCCAGGCCAAATCCTCTCTTTTTTTACTCTAGAAGCCTGCAGCAGCTTGGTCAAAGCACTGCATTTCCTCTGCATCCAGGCAATAGCATCCCAAGTCTATCTATGGCTGGCTGAACATCTTCCATGAAAATTACTTTTCAGATGGAATCCTTGGCTTTGTGAAAAGGGAAAATGTGAGACTTGGATACAAGCACTGAACAGACGTCTGCCTTTCAGAGAAAGATTCAGTTTAGTTGAACTTTGAAAAAACAGAAGTATTGCAATGCACAACTTTGTTAACTTGGGGGCTTTCATTTCAATATTTTTCCATGCAGCTTTTATCAACACAAATGACAAAACCAACTTCAAATCTCTGTTGAGGAACCACCTATATCAGATTATGCAATTATTGCTCAGTGGTGTTAGATGACATATGGATTAGATCTCTAGTTGTTGTATTTTACATTTTTTATTAATCAAGAAAATATGAATGCCATAATACCTTGAATGAGGTTGATTTTGAGCCTCTGCCCATCATGTTCCTTGGAAGTGCACGCATAGCACAAAAATTCCCAGCCAAACATGGGTAATAGTCAGGTGAAAGAAATGTCTGTTTTCCTTAGACAATGTACTATCTATCCCCTCATACTATAAGAGATTTTTTTCCCATTATTTAAGCTAAAGGAAGTTGTCACTTGTTTGGCTTATTGGGTAAGAGTGACTCAAATATGAGATTATCAAAAACTGCCCCAGGAATCATAGAATCACAGAATGGCTTGCTTAGAAAACAATTCGAAAAATCATCTAGTTCCAACACCCTGGCATAGGCAGGGATGCCAGGCACTAAACTAGAACTTACAAGTATCTTCGTCCTGTGCAGTGGCCTCTTTCAAGCTAATGGCAAACAGGGCACTGGTTCTCATCTTCCTGGTTTTGGATGCTCAGGCACCCCACCAAGGAAACCATCCCCAGCTAACACTAATGACTGCTGCTGTTATTGCTGTGCATTCCCGTGGTGCAGCTATGACTCTGAAAAGCTCTGTGAAGCTGCCTTCAGACACAGCCCCACTGTGGAAACCGGCTGAGCAGCTGTGCTCACCCCCCTCTAACACGGCAGAGGAATATTTAGGTGAATTAGGGGTACAGGTGAAAGCAGCGCAGAGTCTGCAGAAGGAGCTCTGAGCAGGTGGAGGAAAGGAGGAAAATGGGCCTTTGTGGGCACGATGAAGCTGCAGCCCGGGTGCTGCACTCACAGAGTGGTGGGGAAGCAGATTTTGCAGGAGCAGGCTGCACCAAAGCGCTGAGTCGGCAGGAACTCCCTGGGAGGAGCAGCCTGGTGGCTCCGGTGAGTGGGGGGCCACAATGCCGTAGAGCAGCTGAGGTATTTTTAACAATTATTTTGATATAAACAGCTCTGAACTTGAGGAGCTCCATGTAAATGGGAAGCAGTGGGGCTTGTAATTAGATTTGTGTACACTTTCATAAATTGCTGGAAAACATCAAAGCCGTGATAGAAGGCTGTGGTGCACTTTATTTCCTTCTTCTGTTCTTCTGTTAATTGAATGGTTGATGTGTGGATAGGAAGTGTTGGCTTCGCAGAGTACTATTTACAGACCCGCTGACAGCTGCACTGTGAAAATTAACAGGAACAGAGCAGCCTCTGTCACAGCTCTTCCCATGAGGGACTTGCTTCAAATTAGATCATTTCTTTCATAGGAGAAACTTTCCTCATTGCTCCTCCCTTCTTCGCAAATACGCACACACATCCAGCTGCACACTCCCTTTCTCCCCTCAGGCTCATGGCAGCCTTTAGTGCTCAGAAGGATTTGTCATTTCCACAAAGTTGGGGTAGTTAGGCTGCTGTTTAAAACTTGTAGCACATTCCATTTCCAGCAAGACGCATTCTTCAGGAGGTCGTCCAAATCTGTGAGCCAGGTGCGTGAAGCCACAGCTTCATGTTTGCAGGTCTCACATTAACTAGAACATTCTCTTCATCCTCTCAGAAACTCTAGTAGGCATCCTCTCAGACTACTGCTGTTAGAGATATAGTTACTGTTGTTCCTAGAGGAAATTGCTGTGTGCTAAACACCATAAAAACCTCTGACAGGACAGTTCCTACACTCAGCAGTTTGCTGACTAAAGGCCAGGGTTAACCTGGCTGGATAAATTACTTCAAAGTGTCAGTCAAAGTATAAAACTTCAAGGTCATCTACACTTTTTTGCAGTTGATGGAGAGGGTCTAGGACCTGAGACAGACTGTCTTGAGTAGCTGAGGGTTTAGAATTGACGGCCAAAATGCCTGCAATTAGATCATCTGAATGTCTCTTTAATAGACAAGACACAAGAGAGAAGCAAAAGAAACAAGAAAATGTCTTGGAGTGAACTAATCTTTTACGTAATTAATCTATATGTTTAGCCTGTTCTTAGCCAAGTGGCAGTAGCTCTTGTTCCTGGTTCCAGCAGAGAAATAGTAACCAGTGAACATCTGAGAATCTAAACCTTAATATTTATTGATATCTGGAAAATATAGAATTAAGAATATCAAACTTGAAACCTTCAGTTCACCCCCTCACTTACCAAAAATGTCTTCGAAACATCCCAGTAACATAAACAGAACCACAGACAAACCCATTGTATAAACAGATAACAATTAAACAGGCCACGATTCAGAGTATTAATTAACCAACAAAATTTACTCTCATTGAGATTCCAGCATGGGTTCAAGTCCTCAATTAATAAAAGCCACCTTGCGAGAGTCAGTAGAGACAAAGTCACTGAGCCTCTCAGGATGGCAGGGTAAATAGAATCACAGAATCACAGAATTATCAAAGTTGGAAGAGATCTTTAAGTCCACCTATCAACCCAGGACCACCATTGTAACTCCTAAACCACATCACCCACATCTGGATGCCTCTTAAACACCTCCAGGGACGGTGACTCCACCAGGACAACCTATTCCAATGCCTGACAACCCTAACAGTGATTTTTTTCTAATATCTAATCTGGATCTCTCCTGTCTTATCTTAAGGCCATTTCCTCTGGTCTTCCACTGCAGGCATAGCAGGAAACACTAGTCCCCACCTCTCAATAACCTCCTTTCAGGGAGTCATAGAGAGCCATAAGGTCTCCCCTTGAGCCATCTCTTCTTGAAACTAAAATACCAAATGGAAAATACATTAGACTTTTCTTTTACATGACTGCAGAAACATAAAGAGGAGATTTTCAAAGGTAATCCAGGTTGAAAGTTGATGAAACTCCAGCATCTAAGCGTCCTTCATGACCCATACCTGATTTTGCCCAGAAGTTAGTTGCCCAAAGTCACAAAGTCTAGGGCAGAGTGAGGTACCATCTCTGCCAGTCCACCTGTCCAAATTAATTTAGAAGGCTGAGTCCTGGTGTTACACAACTGATGTTAGAGGACCTGATGGGTGAAAACAGAGACCCTTTTTTTTTCTCTTTTCTGTTGATCTTGAACTCTCTAAAAAACACACACTCCTTGCAATGTCTTTGTGCAACACAGAGGCTGGCTTGTTTAACTCAGGGCAAAGCACAGAACACCCATTCCTTCGGTTAAAAAATAGTAATACCTTAGGAACCCATTAATAACTCAGCAGCAGCAGACCTGGCCCTCTTTCCAGTAATGAATGATTTTTTGAACATGCTACTTAAACACTATTTATAAAGGTGTGTGTTGTCCTTTAGGATGAAAAAGCAGAGAACGTGTAATACCTGCATGTTAGTTTGCAGCCATTTCTACCGGCAAAGTCCAGTGACTCTTGATAGCTCATCTTTGCTTTCCTTTGGGCAGTGGGTTCTGGATGGAGGGAGCATAAAGCTCATAAACCCCCATCCCATCACCTCCATCAGGACTGCTGATTCTACAAGCTTTGAGACAGCAGTTTCCCAGTGTTGCCATAATTTCCCTTAATTCTTCCTATAAAAAGTAAAATTGTAAGACTGTGTTCCCTGCCTCTCCCATGGTTTCATAAATTAACTAATTAATCATATTTCTGGGTCCCAGAGCAGAAATCCAGGCAGCCCGGCTGCCTGACAGGAGGTGTGAATCATACTGGCACCAAAGACGGCCTTCACTTCTCTGGTTATGTCTCCAAAACCACACAGTCATGCAGCAGGACACTGAAGTGACTTGTGGCACATGACAGGCATCACTGGACATTTTCCTTGGGCTTCTCTGCTGCCTCTGACTCAGAGCATTCACCACCTTCTAACAGGATACAAGCGATAACTGCTTGTGAGACACATTACCTCATTCTAGAAAAAACATATTTAATTGGCACCCACCCATCCCTTCACTCGTCCAAGGGGAGCTGGGCATTAAATTTGCAGCCATGGAAGTGGCCATGGGAAAGGCAGGAACAGGATCATGCCACTGCTGAGAGTTGCCTAGGTCCTGGTGATAACAGCAGCTTCTGCAATTCTTGCTGCGCTCAACCCTTGTCTAGTCTGTGTGAGATCAGGACTTGTGGGGACTAAAATAATTCACAAGCAATGACCTTCCTGGGACATCAGAGTCATTGATAAGCCTCCAGCCTGGGAGACATGAAACAGTCCTGCCTGCCAAGGGAGTTCCTGTCCTACTGGAGGTAGCTCCACTGGGCATCACCACCTTCCTCTAATAAGGATTAAATATGTCAGCATTGTCTTTACGTCTCTGCTTGCTTTGGGGGCATTTCTTTCTTCCTCCTTTTCTCTTCCTGTATCTTTTGATCTAAGCCTCATTTATATCAGTAGGAACTTCCTACATAGCTAAGTAGGCTCTGGATCAGCGTTAAATCACTCTGGGTGCTTCTCATTTTTTGCCATTAATTCGCTCCTTCCCAGCCTTGCTCAGGTGTGTGTTCTGGATTGATAACACACATTCTTGTGAGGAAAACAGAAAGATCTTAGTAACTTATAGATTGCTATCCCTGCCCAAAACATAGCATTAGTGATGCAGTAGCTATTATCCACATGAGTTTTGCAAAGTTCAAAATTAATTTTTAGAGCACAAAGATGTATTTAGGATCAAAACAACGACTTTAAAATAAGACTCTCAGTTGTAGCTCACACAAATTCATGAATGTGAAGCATCCTACCAGACACCAAAGTCTTTGCCTCAGATGTCCACTGGCAAGTGAAATCATGTAGAACAGCATGCTTGACTTCCCATCCCAAAGGTCTGTCTGGTTGGTGCTCACAGGAATGGTGGTTGTGAAGGTGACATTTCAGTCTTAGTGGAGTGGAATGCAGGAAAGGCAGATCTTTCAACATAAACCAACTTCCTGTTTCACCAAAACCCAGGAGAGCTTCACTGAATTTACGCCATTTCATAGCTTCGGTTGGCCATCTGTTTCTCTGTATTGAAGCATGGGTGACACTTCCCTGAAAGCAGATTTTCTCAGTTAACTATGGAATCATAGAAAATTTGGGTTAGAAGTGACCTTTAAAGCTCATCTGATCCAGCCCATGGCTGGACAGTGCTTGGAGATCTTCAGTTTAAATATACTGCAAAAATTCAAATCTTTTCCTATCTCAGTCGAGCAACATGGTTTACACCACGACAGCCTGTAGTCTTGCAGCATGACAGGGATCTGGGAGGCACAGTCAAGTGCAGGCTGTTGGCAATGCGGTGCCGTGGAAATGTTCTTTTATGTCATATGAACAGCCAAAATATATCTGCCCAGCTTGCCAGCCCTTCCTCAACATCTCGTATTTTTCCAAGTCATTATAGGCTCATCCTGAGCTGCCAAAGAGGTGTGGAGATCTTCTGAGCAGAGGCCTGAAGCATCAGGAGCTCCATACCTGGTAGAGATGCTACTTTGCTTTGACAACAGTCAATTCACTTTATGAGTCTGGAATAATTCCACTTCTCTTATTTTTGTCCTTACTTGTTTAACTGAAAGGAAAGACTATTCATGGACCTCTATGCTGCAGCTACCAAAGATTTTCTTAATAGTGATAATGATTTATAAAAAAATCTTAAGCCTTTTTTTTTTTTTAGTGTAAGGATATTTTATGGGGAGGTATATTTTTAGTTAATATGGAACTAAACATACCTACTCTTTCAAACTGTGTTACTCTTATTGTAAAGGGGAAATATACAACCTTTTTCTTTTGGTTTCTGGGTTTTAGGTTTTTCTTCAAATAGACAAAATAAAAAGAATTATTTATTGCTTTCATAATCCTAAATAGCAGGAAAGAATTTCTAGTCTGTTGGTATAACAATACGTTCCACTTCATAATGCATTAAGGAAGGTGAACGATTTTGTGAGGACTTCTATCATTCATAGACTGAGCTGAAAAATGCAGAACTGCTTGAAGAACTCTGCTTTTAAGTTTAGGTTTTTCAGATATCTGGCTTTGATTCGAGAAGCGTACTAACACCTGGGTTATATATTGAGTTCTTCCTAATTAGAATTGGGTACAGTGACACCAGGACTCAATGATTCTGTTGCCCTGTGGAAAGCAATAACTTTAGCTCTGAGAGACACCTGGTAAGTAGTGTATGGGCAAATAAAACCTAAATCAAGCTTCCACTCCAAATAAATTAACAGCTCCGGAGACCTGTGAAGGGAAGTACCTGCAGCAACTCTCTCTGCTTAGACATTGCATGAAGAATCTCCTCTAGTGAAGGAGCAGCATTATCAAAGGGTCCATCACTACAGTCCTGGATGAATGCCTTCTTTCCCCTCTCCATCTCTGTCACTCCCAAGTGTGCCTAAACCAGCTCTCAGGACTGTACAGTGGAAATAGCTCCTAGTGACTGCTGTCCTACTCATCTTTCAGATGAGACATGAAATTGAAGCCCTGAGTGCAGAAAAACAACATATTTCACAAGATGGGAGGGATGTTAGTCCTGGTCTTTTGGTCACCTTCCAGCCTGGGTAATTACATTTCTGCCTAAGTGAAATTCCCACTGCTCTACAGTTTAATTGGACAGTAGTTTCCTTTTTGCTTGCCTAAAATCCCAGGTTGGGGTCAAACCCCACTGTCTAATTCAGCAGCCCTCTTTTCAACAGAGCTGCATAGGCATTTACAAAAAGAAATCCAAATTTGTTTTCAAACTTAGGGGACATCATACCAAATGGCCTGAGATGACAGAGCCCAAAGCAAAGAAATCCTCCTTTGGCTTTTGGGCCTTTATATCAGGGGCCCTTGCATGGAAATATTACCCTGATTGTCTTGCTGAAGGTCAGCATCCTCCCAGCTCTGCTTTGTAGTCACAAAGGGAGTGCTAAGACAAAATTTCCCCCAGAAGCAAACCCATTTCTGTGGTGACACTTATGAATACAGTCGTTGCCCAAAAGAGGAGCATCCAGCAGCACCTACTCATTTAAGCATCTTTGCGTTCATGGCTGACATTTTGGAAGGTATTTTATAGGATCTGCATGTTCAGGTCTCTTATACTCAAGAGCTTTAATCACCAGAACTTTAATATAACAAATTTTTAAAAATATTTTTGGCCCAGAACTTTTACCTGGCTCCATTTGAGCTAATAAAGATGTAAAGGTTCACCTACACGAGACACTCTTGTGTTAAATTACTTAAATGTATGTTTGCCTCCAGCAGGAGATTCACTAAGCTTAAAGTGAAAGAATTTAATGACTTTGGCAAATTAGGCCCAGATTCATCAGTTTTGAAGGAAAAAAGGTGTCTAACCATCTGTGGAGGCTAGTAACCTACTGAATCAGCGCAGATTTATAGGGCTGGCAGGAAAAGGAAATTCAGAGATATATTCTTCAAGGCCAGACTTTCACAAAACTTTTCCTAGAAATATTGTTCTAGGGAGAAGCAATTGGACACCTGAGCAAGTAGATGGGGATGGGAAGCAGAGCAGCCCCCCTGTAACCCAAGCAAAAGCAGTTAGAGACCTGCTGAGCCACTTAGGTGCTCACAAGTCTATGGGACCAGATGGGATCCATCCTAAAGTAATGAGGGAGCTGGTGGAAGAGCTCACCAAGCAGCTCTCCATCATTTATCATCAGTCCTGGCTCACTGGGGAGACCCCAGATGACTGGAGGTGCCAATGTGACATGTATCCACCAGAAGGCCTGGAAGAAGGGTATAGAAATCTACGTGCCTGTCAGCTTGACCTTGGTCCACAGCAAAGTTATGGAGCAGATCATCTTGAGTGTGGTCACACGGCACCTACAGCACAGCCAAGGGATCAGACCTAGTCAGCATGGGTTTAGGAGGGGTAGGTCCTGACTGAACAAGCTGATCTCCTTTTATGACCAGATGACCCATCTGGTGGATGAGGAGAAGGCTGTGGATGTGTCTGCCTGAACTTCAGNGAAGGGTATAGAAATCTACGTGCCTGTCAGCTTGACCTTGGTCCACAGCAAAGTTATGGAGCAGATCATCTTGAGTGTGGTCACACGGCACCTACAGCACAGCCAAGGGATCAGACCTAGTCAGCATGGGTTTAGGAGGGGTAGGTCCTGACTGAACAAGCTGATCTCCTTTTATGACCAGATGACCCATCTGGTGGATGAGGAGAAGGCTGTGGATGTGTCTGCCTGAACTTCAGCAAAGCCTTTGACACCATCTCCCACAGCATCCTCCTGGAAAAGCTGCAGCCCACGGCTTGGACAAGTGCACTCTTCACTGGGTTAGGAACTGTCTGGATGGCCAGGCCCGGAGAGTCGTAGTGAATGATGCCGCATCCATCTGGCAACCAGTCACCAGTGGTGTCTCCCAGGCATCAGTGTTGGGCCCAGTCCTGTTTTACTGGTGATCTGAATGAGGGGATTGAGTCCACCACGTGCAAATTTGCAGGTGACACCAAGTTGTGAGGGAGTGTCGAAGGCTAGGAGTGCTCTGCAGAGCGACCTCAACAGGCAGGATAGATGGGCTGAATCCAGCAATGGATGGGGTCCTGGGTCCTGCACTTTGGCCACAACACTCTCCTGCAGTGCTACCAGCTGGGGACAGAGTGGCTGGACAGCACTCAGGCAGAAAGGGACCTGGGGGTGCTGGTTGACAGCTGACTGAACATGAGCCAGCAGTGTGCCCAGGTGGCCAAGAAGGCCAATGGTCTGTATCAGTGTGGCCAGCAGGACCAGGGAAGTCATTCTTCCCCTGTACCTGGCACTGGTGAGGCCACACCTTAAATACTGTATCCAGTTCTGGGCCTCCCAATTTAGGAAGAATGTTGAGCTGCTAGAGTGTGTCCAGAAAGGGGCAATGAAGCTGGTGAAGGGCAGCATAAGTCCTGTGAGGAATGTCTGAGGAACCTGGGGTTGTTTAGCCTTGAGAAGAGCAGGCTTGGGGGAAAACTCTACATCACTCTCTAAAACTACCTGACAGGAGGTTGTAGCCAAGTGAGGATCAGTTTCGTCTCCCAGGCAATAGGACAAGAGGGCACAGTCTTAAGCTGCTCCAGGAGAGGTTTAGGTTGAACATTAGGAGGCATTTCTTCACAGGAAGCATGAATGGGCATTGGAATGGGCTGCTGGGGAAGGTGGCGGAGTCACAGTTCCTGGAGGTGTTTAAGAAAAGCCTGGATGTGACACTCAGTGCCGTGGTCTGGTGGACACAGTGGTGTTAGGGCATAGGTTGGACTCAATGATCTCAAAGGTCTTTTCCATCCTAGCTGATTCTGTGCCCTGCTGCCAGGCAGTAATATTTGACCTCCTGAAAGGCTTTTACTTAATTTGTGTGTACACTCCATTTGGAAGACCATATCTAATGGGAAAAAGTTCCAACAACCAGGCAATAGATTTGTTTTCCTTTGCCTTTAAATGAAATATCAATGGATGGATATTTTATTTTTAGCTGAATATGAAATTTCACAAGCGACCTGTCAAGCTCCTGTTTTCAAGAATGACTTTATTTCACACGTCAAGACAAGCTGGGAAATTAGTTTTTCCCACAGAGGATTCTGATTAGGGATTACAAAGTGAGTGTGGCGCAGAGTGATTTTTCCTCCATCTTTTCCCTCGCCCCACCAACCTAGAGAGTACCTGACTCTGCTGACTAAGGGGAGCAATTCATTACCATGTGTGGGAGGGGGATGGGAAGAAAGAGAGTCATATTAAGTAGACTTGCTGGCCCAAGAGAGAATAGGAGAAGCATAATAATACTTAGCCCTTATCATTCTTTTCATCAATAGATACCAAAGCACTTGAAAAAGGAGGTTGATTTGATGGGAAAAGAGATAAATTCCATTTCCAAGCAGCCTATTGCAGAGGCACCAGCAGGAATGCTCGCTTTCATGGTAGTCTCTTCCGACTGTGGGTCTGCAGGGTAGAGAAATAAACAGGTCCTTCCCTCGGAAAAATGCAGAAGTACAATTCAAATGTCATTGACTTACCCAGTGTAACTCTCTTGGGGTTTGGCAAAATATGAGGTCCAGTCCAACAACCAGAGAGAGCAAGCAGATTATGTATTACTAGTAAATGACAGAGCAGACAGGACCTATTGCCTTTGTCAGCAGACAACAGCTGATTTACACCATAGTTTAACTCCTCACGGAAGCAATAAATAGTCCAGATGGAGGGCTGCGGCATTTTTACCCTATGGAAAACCTGGCCCATTCTGGGGCATTTCTGTTGTTATCCAGTGGATTAGTAGAAGTCACTGGAGCAGAAAGTAGCCTTGTTCTGCTGTATATGAACAGCAATATTTGGCTCCACTGTTAAAAGTCCTATACTGGCTGATCTGATAGAGTTTACTGCCTGATTTCCTTTGGGCCACATGAAAGAGCTGCACATGAGGAACCACACACTGAAAGCATCAATCCCAAGGTCAGTCTTCATATTTAAGAGCAATGCAGCATCTCTACTGGCTACACATCTTTAACCGCTTACATGCACATCTCATTGCAGAGCACTCTTAGAAAAACCTCTTCTTTTTCTCTTCATTCTTTGTGGTGTGTGGTCTAGCTGGCATCTATTTGCCAATGGCCTTTCTGCCCTCTGTGTATGATAGCAATGTTCAAAGAGGCCTGAAGTCCTGCTGCGACAGGCAACCCAGAAAAACATCTCTTAGGACGCAGTATGAGATCCCGTTGGGTCAAACAGCTGCTGTGCAGTCACTATGACTCACATCAGAACGGAAGAACACTCCAGGGGCAAGCACTTCGTGTGGAAGTTACCCATGTTTTCATGATGCCATCTACAATAATAGCTTGGGTTTCAACAGTGTGAGGCATCAGCAAATGCCTGAGGCAGTTTTCTGGTCCTAAGACTTCCAGGGCAAATAAAGATCGAAAGAAAAGGGGAAGGAAGAAGGCACCAACTTATTTACACTTCTCTGTCATGCTAACAAGAGCAGGTTACATCTTCCAAACCCCTTTTGCAGAGATGAATATACAATCACCTTATTCAGTCTCAAAATCCTTCATCCTGCATTGTGCCCATCATGATGCAGCCTCTGCTCTGCAAACCACAACAGCAGCTCTGAACAGCCCAATCTGCTGTGGACCAGTGCCTCTCTCCAATACAGCTGCAAATAGGTTTAAATCATTAGATGCAAGTTACCAAACAGTCTCTTGGATCAGGGTTAATTAAATGAGTGTTGAAATCTAATTAAGAACTGGTCCATGTGATAATTAGCAGGAAATGTATGCATTAAAATATTCATTTGTCGATGAGCTGCAATTAAGAGTGTGATTTGGGGAAGGATCAATATCTGCATCATGTGATCTAAAGAAAAATTAAAAGTCACCCAGCCTTCAACAGAAATGCAGGGGAATTTTAGCTACAGGTTTTTTCTCTCCTTTCCTCCACTCCCCCTTCTGTTTTGGTTTTATAATAACTGCTGAAGATTGCTCTCCATCTTCGAATAGAGCATCCCTTTGTTTTCCTGAAGCACTTCTTTCAAAACCTTGCTCTTCACCACATTGTGTGAGCGGGTTATAGATTTATTAGAGTGAGACTAACAGGTCAAAAAGAAAGATTCTTTGCCAATGAAAATCACTTTCTCCCGGCACAGACTGCTCATCCAAGGGAACATCGCTCATTGTGTGGTGTTAGATTGTTGGGGTCTTTTTTTAGCAGGTTAATTCTTCAAGTCTTTATTCATAACTGAGGATCTGAAGAGGCTATTGAATATGTATAGCTTAGACTTATATAGATATGTACGTCTATAGCTGTGGTTTACTACACTCTTGCCAATTTGTAGCAGAGCAATTCTGCTTTCACTGAGACTATTTTTTTCAGGTTACAGGTACATGGGGGTGCGTGTAAGCCAGTTAATAACATTTTTCTTGTGCAATCCCAGAAAATTCCTCCTCTGCTAGGAAACTGAGGGTCCTGCAACTGTCCAGCTCCTCTGGCATGGAGCTGATCTTCCTCTACTGCCACCGCCAGAAGCTGAGCTGGTGGTTTCTGCACTGACTGTACCTCTACCAGTGAACACCAGTTTGTCAAAATGGGAGCTATGGGAGCACAATTATTTCAGCTGCTCTTTTTCAGTCTCCTGACAGCTCACCTGCCCATCTCCCCCAGCTGGGTGGCAGCCCAGCTCCGAAGGCAATGGTCCACTGCTGTCAGGGCTGCAGCCACATTGTCCCTCCCCTACACCTCCTCTATCCCCAGGGAGGCCACCCTGCAGGGAATCAACCAATCCTTGACGTTAGGATTTCCTTGGAGACAGACCAAAAAATACCAGTGCCTTCCTTCCTAAGTAGATCTATTTCTTCCCATCTCTGCATCCCACCAGAAATTTAAGGATTGCAGTGAGTGACCTTTCATTCGGTTTTGGGAAGGAGAGGGATTTCTTTAGTTCCCAAAACACTACATTTTTCACAGATTTCTGCAGGCAGCTCTGATGATCATCAGTAGTTCTGTACTGGTACTGACTGCAGACACATTCCTAGTATTGTAAACCTTTCCTGGAAATGTGTGGGCTCTTTCGTGGTAGCCTCTATTTCCTACTGTCTGTGGAGAGGAAGCTCAGGTCCATCCAGTATTATTTTTTCTCCCTTAATTTAGTAGTGCTGAAGAGATGCTGTTTCATGATGACACATACACCCTGCCCAGTATACTGACTCCTGTCTCCAAGGCTGGGCAGGGATTTCTCACTGGACTTGGCAGTTACAAGACACAGCATTCTGAAAGGGGGATCCAGCTCAGGGGTCTGGAATGCAGAGACCTCACACATTCCACCAAAACAAATCAGTCCACAAATCCTACCACATTTATCTGTCAAAGCCTCCTGTGTTTTGCTGCACTGTGTCCAGATCTTTGTCCTCTGATGAGGACAACGTCCTGGGCCTGAAGGTCGAAAGAATCAGGCAACAACTTTTGTAGAGAAAATGTAAATGGCAAGCCTAGAAGCTTGAATTTTGGAGGAAACTAGGAGCCGGGCTGCTGGCATTCACCTTCCAGGGTCCTTCCTGATGCTCTCACCCTCTTGCAAGGCTCAAAATTCACAGCCTGAGAGGTTGCATGGAAAAAATCAACGCCTGAATCCCATTCTACTAAATCTGTGTTAGATGTACGGACTGATGAGCTGGTGTGCATCAGGCTCATCCCCTGTGTTTCTCCTTTTGTTTCCTGTGCTGCAGGGAGCCTCTTCAAGCCTGGTGGTGAAGTTTGCGGACACGGACAAGGAGCGTACAATGAGGCGCATGCAGCAAATGGCAGGACAAATGGGCATGTTCAACCCCATGGCCATCCAGTTTGGAGCTTATGGCGCCTATGCACAGGCAGTAAGTATAGACACCAGCTCTCTGCATGTTCTTGGGGGGGAGTATCACCTGGAAGTGCACAAAAACTCATGGGAGTAGACAAAAAACCTGACCAGAAGAGGAAGAGGTGGCTTATGTGTTAAACTGGTTACATGATGGGAGTAAAAATTAGCCATGCCTCCAGGGCATGGCTCCAGGGCATGCCTCTGGGAATCTCCCAGGTGTCTCCAAGGTGCTACAAACAGTTCTAGCAGTAATTTGTGGTGATGTATGGACCCATGCAAAACATTTCCTATGGGGGCTAAGCCATTGTTGTCAAATAAAAGCACAACTACGCTTTGAGGATTTGGATAAAATAAGCCTGCTCAGTTTATCCCAGTGCTCTGCCCCATGTCACTATGATCCTGTTGCACCTTGCATCGCTGTGGGTACCTTTGGAGTGACCACAGAATAAAACAGCAGCTGTTGAGAGAAATGCTTTTAGGTTGACAAAGCATGATAGATAATAATAAAATGTACACACAGGCATATGCTCACACACAATCCTGCTGCCCCGAACAGTATGATTGAAGCACACTGGGAAAAAATCCTGTTGTGCCAACTTCAGGTGTTCTGTGGACATACCAAACCTGGACCCTAAGAAGATATGACTGTACAGGGGGCTGGGCTCCTGATGATGTTCTGAAATGGATGCCTCTGGAATTACTTGTTTTCCTTAGGCTAAAATTAACAAGGATCTGCAAGACAAGACGAGATTCAGGTAACTTGGACTCTCTGCCAGATGCAGCAGGCAGGATGCAGCACCTTTGCCCATATGTATCAGAAGAATTAACAGGAGGCAACCCACAGACAGTTTGGGACAAACACTTGCTGAGGTTGTCAGGCAGAAGTGGCTTTGGTGTTACTCTACGGATGTTGGTTAGGCAGCTGGAGAGATGGTAAAGACAGCACTGTCCCAATGTTCTGATCCAATAACTCTTCCTGCATTATTTTTAATCTAGAGTAACTCTTCTCATTTCCAGACAAGGTTTATATTGGTATCAGAAGATACAGTCTGCACCTTTATACCACAAATGTTTCCTCTGTTTCTCACCAGATAATACAGGTGTATTATGAAGGGAGGTGAGAAATTAGGTCAGAAGGAAGAGTAAAAACAATTTCAGGTCTTCTCCCACCCACTTGAAACAAAGGGGTATTTTTCTTGTTGATTTCTGTGAAAGCAGAATTGGACCCATACTCTTTTTTTATTTTCCTGATAAATATGCTAATAAGGAGGAAAGAATAAGTTTTAGATCTTGACCCATTGGATATGACAAGCTGGTGACACCAATTACCCTGGGGACTTCAGAGCTGTCTAAATGATGGGATCACATTTCTGTGTGGTGCCTGTACACCCAGAGTGTGCTCAGATGCTGTCTCTCAATCAGCCTCCCTATCTACTCCATCTCACAGTCTCACATAAAAGGGAAGGAAGGGAGCGTCGAAGCTCTGTGACGTTGCCTCAGTCCCGATTAATCCAGCTTGGACTGCTGGGTCTCAGATATCAGGGTGATTGGCACCTCACAAATGCCAGCAAGAGATGGAGGAATTGATAGAGGAGAGGGAAAGGGAGACAGCAGTTTTATTCAGCTTGTAGTCGAAGAGCTAAGGCAAGTCAAGAGGAGGGAAGGTGAAATATCAGGAGCAGGACTGTCAGGATGGGTGATGCCACTGCCACCAGCAACTCTTGTGACATCAGTTGAATTGTTTCCCCATGTACAAATAAACCTGATGAACAGATTTATTTACTTTCTCTCCTCTCTCAGGGACATGGCTCTCTCTTGTACTGTCTCTCCATGAGCTTTCTCAGAGTGGTATGGCAGTAACATAAGTGTAAGAACTGCCTCCGTGCTTAATAGTAAGGCTAGCACAAGCATGAGACATCAGGCTCTCTGATTTGTAATCATAGCCTCCCAGCTATCCCCCAGCAGTCCAAACCTGACTGATGTCTCTATATAAGAATTCCCAAGCAATCCCATGACAGTGATTTTTCAATAGCTTCTAATGGTCTGTCCCCATGGAGAAGGTTGCTCAAGACCCCGTCACTGCAGTTTCTTGCTGAATTTCCCCCAGAGAAGCATCTTGCACATCACTGTGACTGGATCAGCTCCCAAAAAGGTCTCAATGCACCAAGGTGGCCAGTGCAGCAGAAACCCCCATGGAGTGGCTGTTTGATAGGCTGGTGGGCAGCCGTGGGTTTGCCAACCCAGCAGCACCACTGACGAGAGGCAGCGAGGGTCTCAGTCCATCGAGGTTTCACAGACAAGCTTTAGTGTTGCCATCAGAAGAGATTTGGGCCTCAGCTCTTCTCCAAGTTACCTCCCTTAGAGCTTGGCAAACGGCCATGCCACAGCACTTCCTGCTGCAGCACATTGCCACCCCCCTCAGCCTCAACTTAAACAACTTTAACCTTGATAGCAGCCGTGGTCTCCTATCAGCCAAGCAAACAGTCCTGGGGTTCAGCAGCCATATGGCCTCAGACACAGAGGCAAAAAAATGAGGAAGCAGAGGGAGTTCTCCACTGTATGTGGTTTTCTATCCTCTCCTCATGTGCCAGTCTCAAGCAGACCAGACAAAGCTTGGCACCAGCTCTGTGTGCTGTTTCAGTGACACAGAAAGTCACATCAGACCTACCTCACCTCTTTTGTATGCAGCTCAAGGCAAGTCATGGCTTCCTAAAGCTCCCAGAGCCACTACTCTAATTTGTTTCAGGGTAGGTTTTGATTGTTTTAGGATTTTTCTCTTCAGCAATATCTTCCCATACTCATTTAACTTCCCCTTTTATGGAGCAATTATTTATTTTATTTCACAAGGGTACAGGGCACCAGCCCTTTTCATTGTCAGGTTACTGTGGATCTACATCAGCTGGGTACTGACAGCTTTTTCTTCAGTCTAAGGCCAGGTTGAGGTATAGATCTGGACTCAGCCTGGAGAGAAGGAGAGTAATGCTCCCTGGCATCACCTTTGATTTGCTGCCAGTCTAGGAACAACCTGCAGGCCCACTCTCCACCTCACAGAGCACAGCACATCTTCTTAGGGTGGCCAAGCCCAAAACCGCAAGCAGTGAAAATCAAAGCAGCCTGTGAATGGTGGTAGTATAATCCTGGCACAAATAAGCTACAGTTCCTGCAGGTCTTTCTGTGAAGAAAAGGGGCAAGGACTGTTTAGTGCCTGTCTCATGTCAATGATGCCTCACCATGCAGAAAGGAAACGTGCACAGATCAAAAAAGGGTTAGGGAGATGGGAAAATGCAGAAGAGCAAAGCAAGAACAAAGGAAGGAGCCTTGGAAAGTGACAGATACAGTATAAATTATTTAATTTTTAAATTATTTAAGATAAGATCAAAGTCATAAATCAAGTTTGCATAAAAAATGGGATGGGACTGTTAGCCACAGTCTTCTGGCCAAACTCCAGGCATGGGACTGATTGCATCCTACAGCAGGGGATAGGCGTAGAGTTAGTGTGTAAAAACAGACAGGCTGGGACAGAGACAACACAGGCAATGCTAACATTTGTTCTCTGGCCTGGAACAAGTCCTTTCTCTGTAAATCCCAGCTCTCCTCACTCTGAAAAAGTACAAATGGCTGCCGCTCCTGAACTGCAGACAATAACTGCAACAAATTTGGGAATGTTCAGCACAGCAGAGCTCTCAGACATCATTGTAAGTGGTCTCCTTGGGAAGTTAGGGCAGCACTGACTACCATGCTGACCACAAAACCCCAGGTGCCCCCTTCTGCCTCTCTGTCCAGCTCCCATGGAGATGAAAGGATATTTCTGCTAAATGATCTGAGGTAGTGCTAATAGGAAGATTTGCTTTTTCCAATATTTCTTCAATTTGTATTGTGAAATCATTTTGGAGAGATACTTTTAAAAAAAGTCAGCTAGCCCTATGAGATCAGGGAAAAATTACTGACTATAGGCTACCTTCTGGATATAATAGTTATTACATTTAAATTACCAAAATGGGACGGTATATTTGGTAAATACTACCTGTTATGCAAATTATTTGTGCTGATCTGTTCCAGAAGAGGAAGCAATTTTGAAGCCATAATAATTTGTAGCAGGGATAATACCATATTTCTGACCACCATCTCCCTGGTAATTCACAAATAATGAACACTCAGATTTGGGCTCTATGTACAAAATTTTAGGTCTTTTGGGAGGTTTTCCACTGTTCTCAGGAAGTTAGGAACCCAAGCTACTGTGTGTCAGACTTTGGAAAGACACTAAGACACATGAATCCAGGTGTTGCATATTTGTTTAGGTTTTTTCTTAATCTCTTAATTATATTTAAAATCTATTTTCAAAGCAGAAATTTCTATTTCCAAAAAGACATAAGAAGTATGAAGGACAATTCTGATTTTTCTACCGATTACCTTCTGTTTGTTTCAAGGCTTGGAAAATATTTTTAGTTTTAACTCCCAATGGTCAGTTAGGTATAGCAGACGTGAATTTTTCAATTACATGATTTTACCAAATATCAGTCGTATTACTGCTCGATTGATTACTTTACTTACCTCTTTCTATCACAGGGATACCATGAGGATTCATTAGCTAAGCCTTTGTATAGATCATTAGAGGTGGGAAGTGTGGGATGCTGTTGTTCCTTTTATTATTAATATTGCTGAATGAAGAATATGAAAAGTCAAACAAAACATTGTGTTGTTCAGAGAAAAAGACAGAATATAGCACTGGAAAAAAGGGAGAAGGTCATCACATTGTTCAGAGTAAGACTGAAGGGCAATGATCACGCTATTTCAGAAACAGCTCATCAGAAATAATCCCCCTTTCTCCTCTTCCCCTTCTTCAGTTTCACACACATTTCTTTTGGGGGAGTGGGGAAGGCAGGCTGTGCATGCTTGTCCTATTTCTAGCAGGATTTCTTTGCTCTGAGAAAGTTTCTTCATCTCTCCATAAAATTGTTCCTCCTGTAAGAAAAGAACAGTATTTCCTGCCCTTGACTATCATTGCAACTTGAAGTAGGGAAAAGATGTGTGAGACAAATCTTTGCATGTGTCTCTATTGGCAGCCAACACTGCCACCCCTTCCCATGCTTTGGGTGCCTTTTCCAGTGCCTCTCCACCTGTTTCAAGCATTGGGATGGTGACTGCAGGCTCTTATCTCTTGGAGTGCTATCCAAGGCCAGGAACCAGTCTGGTAGCATCTCCTGGTCTCCTCAGCAGATAAATATTTGAGTAATAGAAAAGATAGCAGAAAAGAGGAATGAATCTTTAAAATGGATGGGGAAAAGCTCTAAATGCTGAGGCAAAGGTTATGCCAAGGAAGTAAGAGAAGCAAAAGGAAGTACGTCCTTTCAGCAAGGGGAGGGAAAAGCTCCTCTCTGTCCCCTTGGATCAGTCTGAGATAATAAGGCTGCTGCCTTCCTGATTAGTGCTCTGTAGCCCCAGCCCAGGCAGGGAAAATCTGCATTTCAAATGGCATATTTTAAAGTACACAATACCCAGGGGCCCTGCTGCTATTGATTTGCCTCTGGTGGGGTCACTGCCTCACTTTCTACAGCTTTATTAACTGGGACCATACACTGGGTCTCTTTCAAAGTGAAAGGAGAGTGGATGGGACATTTGTCTTCAGAGGGAGCTGGGGAAGGAGTGGGGTGACTTTCACTGGGAATGCCTTAGAGGTTTTAGAAGGAAGACTGGTGACCCTTACAGGACTTGTTCTCCTTCTGAACATTTCCCTAGAGCCATCCTGGGGGGAAGGAGGTAGGTCTTATGCTGTCAGCTTCTTTCAAGGTGACTGAGTTGCTGTCCTCCCACCCTTGTGGTGCCGTTGCACTCAGTCAAGCCCTGACCATCACCCACTGGGCTAAGTAGGAACCTCCTCTTCTGCCCCCTTAACCTTTGCCCCTGAGAACCTCCAAACAGAGTGGGAAGGGCATGAATGGGATCTGTAACTTCAGAAGTTTGGCAGGAGGGTTGTCAGGGATTGAAATGTCCAGACATTCCTGGGCCATGCTTGAGGCCACCTCTCCGGCCAAGGAAGCAAAGCCATCAGCTGGGGTACACAGCTCTGTTGAGGTGTGGAATGCTCTACTCCTTCCAGCTCCAGGAAATCCCACTTCTACCCTATGGACTAGCCCTGAAGGCTGCAGAGAGGTCTGTGTCATCTGGGTCATGGGGTGAAGGGCTCGTTTCAACACGCCAGAGAGGTTCCCAGGTCTCTAGGACATCTCGGATAGTACATCCACAGAACATTGAGTATGACAGATATTGGGTAACTGTCCTCTGCAGGACGCCTGTTGTAGCAGAAGCACCTGATCTAGTTTCCCAAATCACAGTTTAGGACCTTATTTTTACAGCTTCAACTTTTTAACCCTAAGATAAATTTAAACTGTTTTCTCCTCAAGGCCCTAATTCAGTCTCTATGGGAGTACGGCCAGTTTAAAATTTCTGTTCCACTGAAATCTGCAGACCCTGCACCTTCAGCACAGATCAGTAGAACAGAAGCATCTAGCTCTTCTCACAAGGAGAGAGAAAACACCTTCTTCTTTCTGAAGACCTGTAAGAGGAGGGCATGAATGACATTATGCTGCAAAAAGGAACATGCAAGTAGCTAAGGCCTATTCTGAAATCATGCACCTTCCAGTGCAAATTTATAATCCCTCCAAATGCACAAAAAGTGACACACTGAGGTTGCCTGATTTCCAAACCAGGAGGAGCACTTGCCACTGCTAACTCTGAACAGCTCAGAGACATCCGAGAACAGGAGAAGAAGTTGCATAAGCCATAATTCATGTCACAACTGACTGCCCAGCTCTGCTGAGTGCAAAGTGAAGGCTGTCTTTGGAGCAGCACAACCATTTGCGCGACCATTGAAAATACAGCAGCTCTTAAGTTAGAACCCTGATTCTGAGAAGCACAGGTGAATCACGAAAAATACGATTAACACTTTTCTTTTAAATAGATGTAAACCAAGACCCAAAAACATCTGCTGAGGATCAGGTATGGAGTGGGAAAGATTTCCACTGACTCTTGCTAGGTGCAGCTGAACCGAGCACCTGAGGCTCCACATACAGACAATAGGGAGAAATAGAGATGCAGTTTGTCTGCCCAGAGACATTTGGGTACAGAATGATGAATCTTGGCCTAGATTTCTCTGCGTGTTATCGCATCAGCCATAATAAGTGATCAGCTCTGAGGAAACTCCCTCTGTATTTATTTCACCAAATCTGACAATGGGAAATGCCAAAAACATAGTCCCCTTCCCTAGGCCTTCCCTAGAAGGTCTCTGGCTCCACTGTCAGGCTGATATCTGCCAGCAGGACTGGCCATGGCACACACAGGAACAGCCATACATCACTCTTTGTTTTGAGGTGGATTTATGCATGCAGGTCTGGTCATCTTTGGAGGAGCACTGAGAAAAGTCATCAGGAGCCAGACTGAAAGTGTCTCCAGCCCTTGAAACTGCATCAAACATCTCAAAGAGGTGTTTCTTTGGGCTGCAGAGATTCTGTAGTCACATATCTTGGCCAGCATTTCTGGAACAAACCAGTTACATCCTCATCTCTGCCCATGTTGCCTAAAATCAAATGACAAAAACTTTTCCAAACAATGTTAAAGTGGTAAGATAAAAAGCAATTCTGAAATTAAAGCTTTCAGGTGCACAAATATGGCCATGCACACACGTGATACAGGATTTCTACAATTTTTATAAGTTTAATTATTAGTGTATCTAGCAGGTACAGCCAAGAAGAGACCAGTTGCCCCGTTAACCCACCCTTGGGTCAGCCCCTCGGAGTTGCAGCAGGGGCTTCTTTGCCCTGTTTCTTGCTATGTCTCTTAAGTTCTAATGCAAAACAAAGTGTCTTTGTTAGAAATTCTTTTCTTGAAATTAAGACTAAACAGAATTTCAAGAATGTGACATAGCTACGGTTCTAAATTGTGAAAAAGAATAAGAAGGTGCTAGAGGTTATCAAACTATGTACTAAAAATCTAGAAAGCTACAAATATATAAAATATATATTTTTTAAAAAAAGGGAAAAAAATCCCTAGGCATCACCCAGGTACCCAGGTAAAAATACCCAGAACAGAAAATGAGATGTGAGTCAGCATACCTTAGTGTTGGAGTCAATCCAGTGTTAAAGATGGATGGATTCCCCTTCCTCCTTCACTTCCTTGGCATACTTTCTAATATCGCCTGCTCAGTACCTCCCCTGGAGAATAAACTCAAATGCTGCCTAGGAACAAATGTATTCCTTAAAGGAAATCAAAATAGTGTATAATAAAAAAAATTGTCTAATCACTACATCAGTAATTGCAAAGGGCAAAATATCACTAATTAAAATGTAAAAGGGCCTTATGCAGGGTATAATAAAAAAGGGTAATTAACCATCAAAGGGAAAGCCACCACTTTGCCACCAATCTGCATTAGGCTTCAAAAAATTATAATACTCAAATCCAGTACAACACATTTCACCTCTATATCTGATGATGTGTGGAGTCAGGTATCCTGTGTTACATTTTACTGCTGGAGAAATCAAGGCAAGTTTACATAACTCGTGCATGGTTATTCAGCAGGTCATTGTCAGAGCACCCTTTACTTTGGACTGTTTATGGATGGGGACAGGGAAAGTTTCAGCAGTTGAATGAGTGCAGTGATTTCAAGGGTTTGTTTTAGTGTATATGTGTAAGAACAGCTAATTTAGCTCATATTTCAATATTAAAGCAAACAGAAGGGAACAGTCTGTTCCTTGCCATGACTACTGAGGTCTGTTTAATTCTGAGAAGCATGTCCCATGCGCTTAAAGAACACCATCAGAGGGTGATTTCCTAATGGGAGAGAGAGTGAAATCAGAGAGAGCAGTGAAACAGAGTTACTCCAATTCTGGAGACAGCCAAGACATGACTGGCTTCTAAAATCACCAGAGAAAAACATTTCTCTTTTCCACTATTATCATCAAGTCACAGATTACGAGAGGCTGGGGAACATACCGAGTGAGGTTTCCCGAACTTTCTCTCCCCCACACCTTCTCAAAGCATCCAGTGCTTGTCAGTACTGCAGGTTGGATGCTCAGACACATCCACCCTGTTTGGCTCTTTGCACAGCGCCAGGGAAGGAGACAAGAGGCAGCTTCAACCAAACTGTCTTATCCTTCACACCAGGACCATTTAAAAATCTCTCTGCAGCCACACTGTACATATGAACTTCACCAGCTGTGTGCTAGGTTCTGAGTGTAACATAATGATAACAAAGTCTGGTTTTAATGAAAGAAGCATTTCCAGGACTCATAACCATTCACCAGCCTTCTGCTCCAAAATTTTTAGCCCCAAATACCTGAAAATGCAGCCTGGGTTCCTCATTTCTGACTTTTGTAGGTGCCCTAAAAGAAGCAGCATTTTGACCACTTTCTAGAAAAAAATTAATTGAAAAAGTCAGCCCAGATCAAAACCACAGGAAAGGGGTTTTCCCATTAGACAATATTGACCTTGCTAAAACAGGAGAGCTCCTTTCTCTCATACAGTGCTTCTGGGGGTCTCTGCCTGATAGTGTCGGAAATCAGCGCTATGATCTGGTTAGAAGTTTTGGTCGTGGTTTTGCTCAGTACCCAGCAGAAGCCTCCTAGCAGCACAAGAAAAAGTGATTTTTGCCACTGACAGATGGAAATAAATCATATTATCCCTAGGGAACTTGTCAAACATTCTGCTTTGGAGAAAGAATCCCCTTTTCCTACATACACTGGTCTCCCATCAGTAACCCCCAGGCTTTTCCAGAATTCTAATATAAGCAATGTAAGCCACAAAACTGCTCTGCTCGAGTATATTGTGTTTTGTCTGTATGAAGACTTTCCCCTGCCTTTCTGACCAGAGAAGTACCAAGGAGCTGGTGAGCTGAGTCCGGGCCACAGGAGACCTCCATGCTAGGGAAAACGTGACGGGGTGGGGACCATAAAGACCCCAAGTTGCAAAGATGCCCTTTGCC
Source organism: Callaeas wilsoni (assembly GCA_013398955.1). Taxonomy (NCBI): domain Eukaryota; kingdom Metazoa; phylum Chordata; class Aves; order Passeriformes; family Callaeidae; genus Callaeas; species Callaeas wilsoni. The sequence continues at coordinate 407,161 of VWPU01004739.1, read as the reverse complement.
TCCAGCCCCTTTAGCGAGAAGAATGGCCAAGCCTGGGAGGTAGCACAGGCGTGGTGTGCTGACACCCCAAAACACTGGGATGCATCCCATCCTCACCGGGTGCCCTCCTGGTGCCAGTGCCACAGGCAGCCCCGCCAGTGACCGCGTGATATTTTTTCCCTGCTCTCTTTGTTCCAGCTGATGCAGCAGCAAGCGGCGATCATGGCATCGGTGGCGCAGGGCGGATACCTGAACCCCATGGCAGCCTTTGCCGCGGCCCAGATGCAGCAGATGGCGGCTCTGAACATGAACGGCCTGGCAGCCGCCCCCATGACACCAACCTCAGGTAAGGCGACAGCGGGCTGCAGAGAGCAAAGGGCAGGGAAATCTGACCGCATGCCACAGGAGACCTGGCAGGATTTGTTAGCTCTTTAGCCAGGTGAGGATCAGTCTCTCCTCCCAGGTAACAAGTGACAGGACCAGAGGAAAGGGTCTCAAGTGGCACCAGGGGAGGTTTGGATTGGATATTAGAAAAGGTTTCTTTTCCCAAAAGGATTGTCCAACATTGTAACAGACTGCCCAGGGCAGTGAACCAGTGTCCATCCCTGGAGTTTTTCAAAAGGCATGTAGATGTGGGATGAGGGACATGGCTTAGTGGTGGGTTTGGCACTGCTGGGCTTGTGGTTGGACTTGATAATCTTAGAGATCTTTTAGAACCTTAGCTATTCTGTGATTCTAAGAGACTTCCTTCTCAGTCTAATCCCATATAGAACTTCTCTTTAGTTCTGAGAACCCTCCAAGCATCACAAGACATCCCACAGTGGCCTACACCGTTTATTGGTGCATAGATGTGTCCAAGGGGTCAGTGCTGGTGATATCACACTGTCTGTCACACTGTTTGGGCCAGGCTGGCCCAAAGACAAAAAAAATAGGGTTTGTGGTGAGATGCAATATCATTAACAAGAAGAATTTTGCCTTAGGGACACATAAGCCTTTCCCTCTGTTGTGAAATAGGACAGAAGGTACTCAAGGAAGACACCTAGTGCTATCTGGAAAGAAGGTGTTTGGTGAGGGGGTTTCTGGCTGCAGGAACAGAGACAGGTAGCCAGTGAAGGGCTCCCAGGATCAGGTTAGGATATAAGAAGCCTGTTTTAGGAGCTGCAGTACATGGTTCAGCAGGCAGAGAAATGAGCTGAGACAGAAACAGGACTGTCTTTCTTGGGGCTTGAAGAACAAGATTACCATTTGGGTAGGACCAGGTCAAGGAATCATTAGCACTGGTAGTCCTGGACTAACATGTGGCCTAACAGCAGGGAAGTAGAAAAGCAGGAAAAGTGGGGCCAAACCTTGAAAGAAGTGAGAATTTGGGAAATTTTGCAATATACTATATTTTGCAATATACCAGTAATGGTAAGGAGGTGGAGGACTCAAAAGTACATCTTGAAAGGGCCATTTATAACAGAATATCATGAAAGATTGGGGGAAGAAGGGAAAGTAAGAAAGACAGATCTCATTCCACAAGACTTTATGGAGACATAAGGAAAAGCACTTGACTCAAAAATCTTATACTGCACATTTCAAAATATATGTTTACACAATGATAAATGTATAAACAAAAAGTCGATGGAGCTACTGCAAATCCAAATAAAAAAGTGGCTTAATTATATGTGCACCCTTTAAACCCACTGCTGGCAAGATTATCATATTTGCATTAGCTAGATTTGTTTTGTGTTGGTGGGAGCAGAGAGAACATCAAACAAAGACTGCCTGGAATTCAAATATTGTCAGGGCCAGGAAAGCTGAATCCAAGAAGTGGTTTGCAAAGGACCCACCACAAAAGAGCTCAAGCTCTTTTGAAAATACATAAGTATACTCTTGAAAATGAGTGGGTTCTGTGTCATGGGCGTGAAAACACCCACACGACAGCCACATTCTGTGCCTACCATGATCTCCAGCACATGAAAAATATCCCAGCTCTTTTTTGGTGTAAACATTTCCTCTTCTGCTATGAACAGTGCCTTTCAGAGTCATAGAATCATGCCATTTAGGTTGTAAAAGACCTTTAAGATCATCAGGTCTAACCATTAACCCAGCATTGCCAGGTCAACACTAAACCATATCCTTCAACACCACATCAATGTGTCTTTAAAATACATCCAGGGATGGCAACTCCACCATTTCCCTGGGCAGCCTATTCCAGTGTTTGACTGGATGAGGGGACTGTTAAATTCTCACTGTCAGAATACAGGAGAGGAAACTCATATTTTTTACATGCTTTCCGGATCACCCATGACTGGTCATTATTGAAAACAAGATGCTGGTTTAGATGATCTTTTGATGTCTTTCACGGCGGCCGATTTTGCACTCTCCTAATGATATATTTTCAATCACAAAGCCTATTCGCTTTGGCATTATTGCAGATTTACCTTGAATGAGTAGCTTCCTTCATGACAAACCTCTGTGGAGGGTTGTGAAAATGTCCATTGACAATTATTCCTTAGGAGAAATGTTTAGGCTTTGAAAGTACTCCTTGTATTATTACAACACTCACAAAGCATGTGATAAGATGCATAGAAAATGTTTCACATAATGTCTGAGCAAGCAAGCCTACAACACTAGCAGCGATTTCTGAGTAGCCAGGAGATATCTGAAGCCTAACATTAATTCTCCTGCTGGCTTTTGTTAGCATTCAGAAAGCCAAATGGAAAATGATCATTCTGCTTCATAGCAGGATTTCTAGTCATTGAAGTATATCTTTGTTCTGCCTTGGAAGGAAAATGAAATATTTCAAAGTTCTCAGAAAAAAAAAAAAAAACAGGAACTAGAAAAAGTGTTTGGAACATTGAAAAAAAATAAAAAGGAAGTGTTTTGATCTCTCTGAAGCAAAAGAAAAATTGTGCTAGGAAAAAAGATTCTGGTAACCCAGAAGTCCTAGAAGCTTTGAAGGTATTGGCTCAGCACAGTGCCTCTGTGCTGGTATCTTCAAGCCTCCTAATCCAGCTGATTTCCTCTGCATCCCACCTCTAGGAGAGTGGGTTCCTGGGAACATGACCATAAGTTCATTCATTCCCATGGGACCTAGGAGCTCAGAGTTTTGAGTCCAGGCAAATCTGACAGATGAGAGACAGTACCCATCTCACCTGGCTTTAACCACACAAAACCTAGACATCTCATTTGAACCGCAGTCAGTGGAGTACAATAAGCACTCTCTGTGAGTAATTCAGTCCAAGAAAATTTTAACGCTGTTTGCTGTCATTTTAAGTGTCTTCCATCAAGGGTCAGGTTTATCTCACACAACAGTCCATAATTGTGAGGCAATTAATTTGACATTTCTGAGAGTTTAGTTCAGGTTTTACATTCTTCCTGTCACTGGGTGAAAAGTGGGTCTGGCAGTGGGTCTGCTACTCTTGTTACCTGCAGAGAGGGACTAGAAATAAAATTTTATTTAGGCTTCCTTCCTTCTTCCTCCTCTCCTTCCTTCTCTCCCTCCCTCCCTCCTTCTCTCTCTCTCCATGTTTTAAATCTGCACCTGCTGCAGCTACAGCAAGAGATCTCAAACGAGGGATGAAATCCACAACTGGCATGCACCACTACCATTTGTTTTCCACGGTGGCATTATGCCAGTTTTACTCCAGCTACAGATCTGACCTCTCCAGGGGGGTTCTTTATAAGAAGAAAATTAAAGAATTCCAATAAATATGCCTAAACTTCCTTAGACATGCACAAAATAGCAAGCACAAATCCCTCGCTGCAATTTTAGAAAAAAAAATTATTTACATTTTCTATGCAAATAAAGGAGAGATCCAGAAAAGCAACTGAAATTTTAAGTAGCCTTTGTGATTTGGAAACTGATGGCATATGCTAAGAGCATTGCCTTTGGACTTCAGTTGCCACTTCTGGCTCCCTGTACCTCCACAGAGGACATTTTTAAAGGCCAACACCATTTAAATAAGAAAAGGGGAAGCAGCAGCTTGTCTGCTCAGGGTATAAGAAATGAGCTGAAGTACTGCCTTTTTTTTTTTGGGCTACTCAAATCTGAACATATTAAAATATCTCATGCATTCGTAGCAGCTTTCTTAAAGCACCAACACAGATTTAAGCAGTTGTTAAAATGTGTTATTGGACTGACCCATCATGGAATGCTGCTATGGTGAAGAAAATATGTGCAATTGGTTTAAAAGAGAGGTTACTGCAAAAATGGTGCTTTCAATCAGTAGTATAGCCTGACACAGAAAGATATTGTTGAAGATAAGATAGTTTTACTTCCCACGCACACCTAGCAAGAGAAAAATATGATTTCAGGCTCATTGAAAAATCATTTTTGGTCCCTAAAATCATCCTGAACATGTTGCAAGAAGAACAGACTGTCCAGTGATTTTACACATACATAGGAGGAAGACAGTGAGGTAGCAGAGGGATTTAATTCTCTCTCCAGAAATTTAAGAATTTTCTACCAGTGGGTGACAAGATCCCACTCAGAACATAAAGACTAATTTGTTCTTCTGAAATAGCAGCATTACAGTCCCCCACAGGATGCATCTGGGAAGATGGAAAGAACAAGATTCCATGAAAGGAACAAATCTAGTCCAAATTTTGTCCCGGTTCATTGGGAGATATCTGTTAAAACTGTATGAAGTCAAGTTTGGGCCAAACAGTGACATTAAAAAATGTATCAGTGGCTACCTTTAGGCTACAAATAAACTTGACAAATCTTTTAAGGATCCCTAGTGCTGAGAAAGTTCAGCATGAGTTCGCACATGAAAGGTGTACTCATGAGAGAGTGCAGACAGAGCAGTCCTGGAAATCGGTGCACCCACAGAGATCCAAAGGGAATCTGATAGGAACTGCTGTAGAAAGCTGGGGCTGAGAGTTTTTGGAGGTTTTTCAAGCTTTTCTTGAGTGCTTTCTGAGCAGGGGAGCAATTGCAAGCAGTCCGTTTATTTGCTCAACAGCTTGGGAGTTTTTTCATTTCTTGGGTTTTTTTGCGGGTGGTGGTCACAGCTGTTGTGTCAGCAGTTTTCTCCACGAAGCTGTTGTTTCCAGTACTCACCAGCTCTGCCCTTGTGTCCTCCCCATTTGCAGGTGGAAGCACGCCTCCTGGCATAACTGCACCAGCTGTGCCTAGCATCCCATCTCCAATTGGGGTGAATGGTTTCACTGGCCTCCCGCCGCAGGCTAATGGGCAGCCAGCCGCTGAAGCCGTGTTTGCTAATGGCATTCACCCTTATCCAGGTAAGCCAGACCAATCCTGTGCCCACAACCTGTTCCCTCAGTCCTAGGGATACTGTGCACACCCACAGGCTTTGCCTGACAAAAGCCTGTGGCATAGGTTCAGAAGGATTGTACCCCACACCACCAGGGCTCATCATGGCATTGGTGTGTTGTGTCTTAAGCAGCTACAGTGTTAAACGGTTCAATCTGGATGATAAACATCAAGGGCATGTTGGAGGTGGAAAAACTGTGTACTGAATATTTGAGTGCTCATCTGCTGGATAGCATGTCTGGTGAATACAGTCAGGACAACCAGCATGTTTTGCTTCAGCTGAAAATTGACCTGACTCCTGAGCAGTTCATGCTGGCAGATCCCCTCGCAGTACTCCCGAGGGTCTTGCTTCTGTTAGCCTTGAAGGAGCTGTGCTAAGCCTGTTTGCACCCAGCATTGGTATCTCCTGCTGGAATTCCCCTGCAGCCAGATGGCTCTGGGAGGATGATCCAAAGGGTCCACATGTCTGCTGACCCAAACGGCTTCCTGTGTGCAGGGAGCAGGTGTTGATCTCCGAAATGCTCACTGCACACGAATCCTGCTGCCTTAGCAGGCCTGGAAAGTGAAGCTGCATTAATATAGCCCTGAATGGGCTCAGGGTCACCCTTTGGTGGCACATGGCAGGAGAACTGCTGCGGGGATTCACACTGTGCCTAGCTTGAAGATGCCAGCACTAAAGAAGTGATTTTGCAAGCACTGGCAGTCAGAGATGAATGAGGGAGGTTAAAGGACACATACCTTTCCCTATATCTGTATTTACCAATATACAAACAGTCTAAATCTGTAATTACCAAGAATTCAGGAGTTTGCCATTCCTTAATATGCACCTACATTTTTTCAGCATCCTCGAGATTAGAGATAGCCCTCTCCTCCAATACACTTCCTCTAGAAAGATATTTTTTACCATTGCTGTACACATACTAATGGTAATAATCATAGCAATACAAATTTAAGTAAATGTTACTAATTGATGCTAATCACCAGCTGGCAAAGGAGTATTTTACTGTGGGGAACTGATAGATTGATCTAGTCTTTTAGGAAATCAAATACTGAGTTAGATGCTCCAGCCGAAAAGCCCCAAAAAACTAAGAAAAAATAATTCTTTCAATCTTAGCCAGTCTTGAAAACTCAGAAGATTCATTATCACAGGGGACTTTGTGAGCTACAAGGAAAAATATCACATAACATAGAAATACCAAAGTCTTTCCTAGGTATTGTCAAACAATTTCCTCCTCTCAACAAACACTTTGCAAACATGGAATTTGAGTTCAGCTCTAAGCAGAATTAAAATCAAGGGACTCACTGTACTCAAAATTAGGCGTGTATATATGTTTTAGCAGCTTAAGGGCTAGGAAGCTTTTGAAGTCTTATGAAGGCATCAGAAGATTGTAGAGAGCCCTTAGTGTGCTCAGTGAGCTTGACCACAGCACTGAGAAAGCATTCTGTCTTTAAGGTTATATAAACACGGCCATCTGTTCTTCTGTCCATTTATTTCAATATCTACCTGTTTGCCAGTCAATCATTTCTCTGTTTATTCAACCATTTCTATGTATGTCTGTCCCTTTTTTCTGGTTTATTTAGATCCTTTTAGCCAGTTTTGATGATCCATTACTGTGGATACCAGAGAAAAGATGTTCTTTCTAGGTGAATCTTAATGGCTTGAGCTTTTGTTGCCATCCCCAACTATCTCCATAATTAAAGAAGGCTTTCAGTTAGGTATTTCAGCCATGGTTATATAAAAGTCAATGGCCTTAATCTGATTCTCTCTGAGTTTCGGAGAGACTTGCTCAGGCAGCAATTCGCAGTAAGTCCCTGCACAAGCACCAACAGGCTGACACACTGAAAGGTGACAATCATCCTGCCCCTCTTCGCTGCAGGCAGAGAGACTCCCTTTTGCCAGTAAAGCTGACATCCAAACAGTCTGAGCTGTAGAAAGTTTGGATTTATCTCAGGGTAACTTCAGCAATGTATTTGTCTTTCTCATTGCTCAGCTTCCCCATAATGTCATGACACCTTAGCTTACAGCAGAGATGTAAAGGGAACAGCAGCAGGTCAAACACTCACCTCTCATTATGCTTTTGTCTGTCCCTGAAATGCTGAAAGCAAGTCCACGTAGCTTACATCATGCGTTTGCACTATCTAATTGTGTTCTTTCTCATGAACATTTATGTACTCTCCAAACCTCTCCTCCTTGCCACAGGCTTTATTCAGTCCTGGAGCTTAGCAGCATAAAAAATACAAGGATTAGACATTATATGGGTAATGAGAACATCCACAGCCATATTAGACTGGATAAAAATGTAGATAAGACACAAAACTTAATGCTTTATGATATAAGCCAGCCACTAATTGCTTGGGGTTAGAAAGAAATTTTCATCACTGGGCACCTTCTCCCATCATTATGGGATTTTTCTCACTCTCCTCTATTGCATCTCTTACTGCCCTGTGGTTCTGCATGGCTCTGTCTCTAAATGCAAGGGTAGAAATAAAATATTACAGCTGAGCAGGCAATTGCACTAACACTATAGAGAAGGGAAGACCATGCCAGTCCCCATCCAAAGTCAGCATCTTCCAAACAACTTTCTTTTATGGTGCATCTCTCATTCTGAAAGTGGCTAAGACTGCTGCAGTATTATGTACATAATCATGGTCTTGCTATGATTATGACTTGCCATATATTGTTTAAATCCTAAATATTGCTCTCAGACACTCTCTCATGCTCTACAAAAACACCTCAAATGTGGGTTCACACCATTACAGCCTGTAGCAGAATGTTCTTTTTTGCCTGAAAATAGCAAAACAGGACAATGAACATCACTAGAGGCATGACACCCATATCATTCAGACCCTAATAAATTCCATTAATTGTGCAGTTTGTCTACATGTTCACCTTTCTGACCAGTGATATTATTTTTGATGTTGCATCCAAAGGACTCCAGAATACCACACTTTATATAAATAAGTCCATATTACGTAATTGTATTTGGTCTGCAATTTCACTCTTTTTTCTTCTGTCTTCCCCTGTGCTCTTTTTTCAAGATTCCCTTTGACTGAAGAAGGGATGTACATGGTATCATTTCAGTCAGATTACCAAACCATCCATGGTTTCATGGCAGAGGCCAGAGTACTTTGAACATCCCCGCTCACCAGGGCTTTGATCACAGCCCCTGTCCCTGCAGGAATTAGCTTTCTCTGTTAATCTGGTCAGGCTATGGATCCATGCAGTGGCACTAGAAAACCATTCCTTGCAGGCATAACCTTTGCAAGCCAGGGTCTCACCTTCTCCAAGATCAGACAGTACATAATGCCTCAGTGCACTTTTTGCCACAGAGTGAATAACAAGGCAGTAAGTGTTTCCCCTTCCACTAGTCTGAGCCCCTTTGGAGATTTGACCTTTTTATGTATTAATTCTTGCCCTTTAATCTTTCCGTTTGCAGAGCTATTGAACGTGGCAATGTGTCACAATATATAGTGGGGACAAAGAGCATAATCTGTTGTGCCATGATCTTGTGAGTCACTTTGCAGCAGCACAAGAGCGTTTGCCATTTCCACATTAGTCATAGTAGCAGGGATTGCGCTCTTCTGCCAAAGCTTCTTAGCCACCCAGAGCCCAGAGCCTCTCTTGTAACCATGTGTGATGTACAGTAACAGCAGAGACCATCTGCACTGGCTTCTGCTCTGTCTCACATCATCAGAATTCTGCTCTCTGGTAACAGGTCCTGCCCTGCTGAATTGCCTTGTGAGGGACTAGACAAAATTCTCACTCCAAAGATAAAGCCTTTTTGGTAAGAGAGGGGGAGGGAGAGATGAAATTGTGAGACCAAAGGGCAGCAAACAAGAGAGAGAAGAGATTGGCTGTCAAAGAAACAGTGAAATGAGAGAACCAGAACAAGGAACAAAGCAGAGCTCCAAGAAAAGTAAGGACTGCTCCATAACCTTCTGTCCAGTGATGTGCCCAGAAAGAAGTGGAAATACACCACATAGCATCTTACCTCTCCCTTACTCCTCCTGGGCCAAGGGATGTTCAGTTTGACCAGAGCCAGGGACGGGCCAGCAGTATGGCAGGTTTGTGAAGCCTTGGATGGGGAATGCTTTCCCAGGTGCCGAGTTCTTCAGCTTCCTCACAAGGGGAAGCGGAGGGGCAGGCTCTGATCTCTTCTCTGGTGACCAGTAAGAAAACCTGAGGGAATGGCCTGAAGTTGTGTCAGAGGAGATTTAATTTGGATATCAGCAAAAGTTTCTTCACCCAGAGGGTGGTTGGGCACTGGAACAGGCTCCCTAGGAAAATGGTCATAGCACCAAGCCTGACAGAATCAAGAAGCATTTCAACAATGCTCTCAGGCACATGGTGTGGCTCTTGGGGTTCCCCTGTGCAGGATTTTGATGATCCTTATGGATCCCTTCCTGATCAGGGTATTCTATGATTCTGATTCAGTGCATTTGGTCTGGATTTCAGTTGTTGAGGAAAAAAAAGCTAAGTCTCCTCAGTTCCTCGTAATCCATTGAAAGTGTGTCACCTCATTTACTATTTTCAGGCACACAGTGGTTCTGTTTCTGACTGCTCACCACTTCCAGGACTGGCTCTGTCTCTCCACTCTGCAGACCCAGCACAAGTTTCTCCACCACCACTCCCCTTTAGCACACAGTAGATACATCTGGGCTAGCAAGACAGCAATCTCCATTTCATAGCCTTTTCAGGGTCCAGTCCTCTCTGGCGAGGACTAGCTGTCAGTACAAATGGGCAGCCAAGCTTTTATGCCCACAATTTTCAAAGTCACCGCTGAGACAGGCAGTAAAGGTGTGCCTCACAGGGGAATTCCTGTTCTGTAGCAACTCACGTCTTTGTAACTGAACCAGGACCATCAATTCATTTTCCTTGGATCAACAAAGAGGTATAGGGCAGTCACCAATTTCATCCACTGCCAGCAGAGACAGCATTCAGACTCCATCTGTAATTATTATCATTACCCAATTTAATTTTGCAGGGAAGGAGTTGCTAGCATGCTGCTATGACAGCCTTATCCATCAGCTTGTCACTTGGCAGGCTGCTGCTCCAGACCAGTGAGTCCAGTGTCAGTCCTGATCACGGCAGGCACCATCCAGTGGCACTGGGCAAGAGCAGGGCTTCATTAGTGCAGGGAGAGGAAAGGACTGGCTTCCCACACCCCGATGTCTACCCTGATATTTCAGGCCGGAAAGGTGTTAGACAGGAAGAGTTTAGAGAGGAGGTGAATCAGGATATCAGAAAAAGAGTGACCTGCCAGTACCTGTAGAAGGTCCAGGTTGAAAACCAAACTCCACAGTGTTTGGTCCAGACATACACTATGGCCTAGAAATGTTCCTGGCTCAGCTGCCCTGAGGCCAAGTTCCTCACTACAGGAAATCTCTGCCTCTGTACTGTTTGTCCACCCTAAATCTCCAGGTGAGAGCTGTCCTGTTCATATTTTGTATCAGCAGTTCCAAGACTGCAACAGTGAGCACCTTAGACATCATTATGACTAGGAAGCATTTATTTGACCCATTTGTAACAATCTGCCATGTGCCATAAACCAGGCTTTACTGGTAAAATAAACAAGTGAAGGAATGCACTCATTAAAAACATAATAACAAGTTGCCATCTTCAATTGTAGTCTAAGCCACTTTAATGATGCCATGTACTTCCAATGACCATGCTGCAGCTGTAATGAATGAGGTTGCTCAAGGCAGTTGTGTGAGCCTTTCCAGAGCAAAAGTGTTTTCCTCTGATCTGGAAGAAGGTATAAGCACAAATCAGGCTCTGTGCTGATGTTTTCAATAGCATCTCTGTGAGTTAAGACCTTGAGCTTTATTTTTAAAGATGACTCAAACTAAGCTCCCCCAAAATATGGACTTAGAGTGCCTTAAGAGCTTTTAAAACCTGACCATGACTTATATGATTATAGCCTTCAGCAAAGAGAGGGAAATCTGGTCCTGACTTTGCTGTTGAATGTTTGTCATCTTGACTAGCCATGTCCACCTGTCTGCATTTCTGAGTCACCTGCGTCTTTCTTGCTTTGTTACCTGGAACCTCTTCACTGCCAGACATGTCTCCTATCATGTTTTTGCTCAGCATTCAACTCAGAAGGAACCTGACTAGGGATGGGGCTCGGAGGTGGGACTATTAAGAAAATAGTAATAATAATCCTGGTTTCCATGATTGAACAATATGAATTTTATAGTAGGTCCATATGTTGTCCCAAACAAGCACATACAATAGCCTGGGATGCTACCAAAAGGGCTTTTGCCTACTAACAGGATGAAGCAGCAGGTACAAAACCCCTGGATTTCTTTGCTGTTTTGATATGTAGGGGAAGAGACGGAGGGACAGCATAGCTTTAACTGAGTGGTGTCCACCCCTAAATGGCAAAACGAGACTATAAAACACAGGATCAGCCTCTGTTTTCTGCCAGATCAGCACATTCTTTCTGTTATTGCAGTTATTGTTGTGTCTGAATACCTAATTAATTACAACAGTAAGCGCTGGCTTCTTTAATCACAGCATCAGCTGTCCTAATCAATCTTAATAATATGGAATCTGTACTATGGCACCCATGAATTTTAATCTACATAAATTTCTTAAGACCTCTCGCAAGCTTGTTGTACGAAATGATATAATTATGGATATAGATTAGGGCTGTGGAGAGTGATTTAAATTGGATTTAAGGAGAAGGTGAATAGAGCCCTCCCACTCAGTTATTTATTTATTTTAATCCTGGCCTTCACATAGATTTTTTTTTCCTATCATTATGTTATTACCCCCGCCACTGACTGAACAGCACGGCCTCGCTTTGATTGTCCTCCTCCCCCATCCACCTTCCCAAAGGTGATAGTGGCCAAGCTGCAGCTCCTGGGAGAGGCACGGAATACCTCCAGGACAGTGAGAGGAATGAATAGATGGGGCAGAGCACAAAGCAGAGTACCCCGTCCATAACATGCTGTTTCAGACCTATACAGGAAGCACCTCTGCAAAACAGAGTGAAATAGATGGAATTGAGCATGTCAGTCACAAAATGCACAGATAATCAGAAGCGAGGAGTGGAGAGAATATCACACTCCCTCCAACAAAGTGAAATCACAAGGCACCTTAGGAGCCGAAAATGTGCCACGCTCTGCCTTTGTCTTTCAGAAGCATGGACTCCTCTGGTTTCGGAGAGCAGACCACTGTGTCTTTCTGCTACCTGAGCTGGGACAAGGAGGCTGTCCCATAGTACACTGAGGGCGTTGGAAGGCCTCTTTTGATGGCTCAGGCCATAACTATCGTCCTTTTTCCTCACCAGCCCAACCACTTCTGTGCAGATCCTCCTGATTTACACCCCTGAATACCACAGCAGACTCCAGCCCTCTGTCCCCTACAATCATTTTCACTTGGGGCACCCATATAACAGCTTGTCTTGGACAGACACCAGAATCGGGCTACTGACACTTCAGGAAAGATTCTTTATAGAATATCACTTAAACCAATTTTATTTATTTTTGACAATGTGCTTCATTCTGCCACCTCTGTCCATTCATACTCTCACAAAAGCTAAATGTCAGGCCCAGCACCAATTGAAAGCCCCTTTAAAAAGTTGGATTTCAATCTAGAGATATATCAGGAGTAAGAAAGTTTCCTGGTGTTAATTTTAAAGCACTGGTATTTCATGCTGACTTGGGAAATCATCCTCAGTTTTTGGCATCAGGCAGAGGATTTGGAAAGTGACATTAACGGATCTACTTTCTTTGAAGGACTTGGGAGTCATTTCTTGACTTCTGCCTAATGAATAAGTGCTGCCTTCGTTAAATTTATATTTATGGCCATATAGTAGGTCATTGGCTTGTTTTATGTCTCCAGGTTTATGGAAGGTTATCTGCCATGGTCACCTTGTGGCATCTTGGCCAGGATTGTCTTGCAAAGAGACAATTGTATCTGAGCAGGATTTTTCCCATGGAGATATGGAAATGATCAAATTAATATAGAGGAGATGTCCAGGGATAAGGCTCTTGCCCTGAGCTGCCAAATGAAGTTACTCTTAGCATCTGTTTTCACAGTACACCTTTAGTTTGCCCTGGCAAGGCCAGATCCTCAGCTCCTGGAAAGCAGCAAGGCCACAGGGACTTCGGTGGGGCTGACATGATTGATAGTTGTCCTCTGGCCTCTCAGGAGCCTCTCTGGTTTTTTTCCCTTCACCAGCTAATCCTCAGCATTCACATTACACCACCTTTAATCTTGGAAATGTCTGTATGTTGAACATGACACCTCCATGGGTCTGGCCACAAGGAAATCTGTTTCAGATGTTCTCCCTAGGCACATTTGCACAGAGTCAGCACATCCAAGGTCTTTGGATTGTGATACAAGTTAGAGACATACTGGTTCTGGTCCAAAAGCTCCTGTAAGGTGCCCTGTGATATCCATGTCTCTCACCTATGTCTCTTACCAGCCCTTTTACACCTATTTACCTCGTGTGCCACTGTGGGCTGGCACCCTGGCACAGACAGCACACAGAGGAGCTGAGGTGTTTTCCCAGTCCTGTATGTTTGTGTTTAACTAATATTTTCAGTATCAAAGAAGACTGGCAAGCTGGATGGGGAGGAAGGGTGACTGAGGCAGGTTAACTCTCCCACTAATGATCTATGTGAAGGCCACCCTGTGAAGTTACATGTATCTTATGGAGGATTAAAGCAACCTTACCTAATGATCTCCTTGTGCAGAGATACAGAAATTACTCATAACTCCCAGTCACTTTGAATTTTAGCACGTGGTGGGCTACAGCCACACCTAACCCCTGAGGTAGGTTAAATCTGAATTGTGAGCTCCTCGTATATCTGAGCCCTTGGTGAACTCATTAGAGGTCATTAAAATGTAAGAGAGCTGTCACTTTACAGAACACAGCATGGCCACAACTTTCTCAAATGTCTAATCTGTGTCTTGAGATTTCTGGATCAATATCAGGTGTTGGTTTCAGCCATGCTACATCTGGGAACACAGGCAATTATGCCCTTCGCTAGGTCTGATTCTTCTGGCAGGGTGAGCAGGAGCATGAAGATGTGCTCGTGGCTGCCCAAGATGCCTTGGCTTCCTGCCAGAGTGCCCAGCCAGCCCTGGAGTCTGTGTCCCCACATCTTCACAGGCTGTGTTGGCCAGCAGGGACACATCCGCTGTGCTGAAGTCACATCTTCATTTGCTGAGTACACACAGTCTTCAAGCTAAAGAAGGCAAGTTCTTCAGTGAGCAGAGGTCATCACTTTTAAGAGGTGCTGAGTTAAATTCCTGCTGGTTGTGACTCACCACAACTTTTGCTTTTCCCAAATGGCCAGGGTAGGGTATGAGAATACAAGTGAAAGAGAGCCCCAAGCCAGGAGTTGCTGCCTTCCCAGAGGTGCTTTCAACTCTCCTTTCAAGAGCACCCAGGGATGGTCGGGTCAGTGTTAGGGCCCTGTGTGTTAGAACAGATACTTAGCATATTCTTTTCCCATGAGGAAATGATTTCCAGGTTGGAGCACAGCTAACTGAAACCAGGGCAGAGCCTTCCCACTGGCTTGCATGTGCTGTGAGCCAAGAGGAAACCCCATGCATGACCTGGGTCACAAGGCAGTCTCATGAGAAACACTCAGTTAGATACTACCCTTGGTGGCAAGTCACTAATACTTGGGAAAATAATGAATTCCGAAAGCTTTGGTGTGGAAGGCAGAAAGGCTGCGTTCCACGGCCTGTTATCTCAAACATTTTTTAAAAAGCATTTGCCAAGTTCTAATATTTAATCTTAAAAGTGGTCCAGGATTCTCAGCATATATTTCCTAAGCAGAATATCTTAGTTCTGATGGTCAAAGTACGGTTCCAAAGGAAGGTGAGATATCCACAGGTGGGATAAGGAGAGCAGCTCTGCAGTGAGTCAGGTGGTCGTGTCCAGGAGATAGACTCAGCTATAGCTGGGAGGTTGGACGGTTCCCACACGAGCCCAGATAAGGCAAGGAATGAAGGAAAGGACCACAGTCAGACTGGTCCTGCTTAGTGAGTTCTCCTGTACCAGTGAACTGTCAGCCATTGCTAATTATCAGCAGGGCAGGGGGAGAACAAGCATGCTTGAATCAGCCTTGTCTGAGGAGGAATGAAATGCTGTAACTGCATTTCCTGAGCAGCAGAGACAATTTCTTCTTCTATGCAATGGAAGAAGGACAGTTGCCTTTGGGGCAGACACGGCAGATCCTCTCCTTCACTGCAGTCTGCAAAACCACAGTTCTAAAGATTTGCTTCTCTCACCACAGGTTCCCTCACCTTTCTCAGGAGATATCTCCTACCTGACAGGACTTGAAGGGTCCAAGTTATTATGACCCATTCTCCTAAAGGGGTGAGGGAAGTGATGTATTACTCAACTTTTCATAGCTATTCAGTTTTCTCGTGGAGCAATATGATCAATATTCCGTTTTTTGAGGTAAACCATTTTAAGCAGAGGTTAAAGAGAATAGACTTTAGTTGGTTTCTTCTTCAAGAAGAAAGGAGTAAGGAAAAACAATTTTTATATTTTCCAAACATTACCTCCATTATTTTCCTGGAACAACTACTCTTTAAAAATGTAGTGTAGAATCCCTACTCTGCCTTCCACTGACCTCCCACAGGTTTTAATGTATTCTCCTCACACTGTTTCGTAAGAAATGAAAATCCTTACAGTAAGACAGTGCTTTCCCATTTCACATGCACACATATTGAGGGACTTGCCAGAAGTCAGCTAGGAAACCATTCCAATCTAGGACTGCAATCCCACTTATTTCTTCCTGTGACTACCCCAACCTCAAAGTCCACATGATCCAGTAATATCCATAATGAAAAGGAGCTTCCAAGCCTTAGCCAGCTAATTGGGTTTGCCACCTCAAATTTGGTCGTTTCACCATTCCTCCTTGTATTTTGGGAGAAAAAGTGCAAGAACTTGCAAGTTTCCATCATGACCAATGGTGATCTTTAAAGTTAAGTTTCAAGCTGGTATTTCTATTTGTAAGAAAACACTTTATCCGTGTTCCTTGGGTATGTAATACTCACGTATGACAACCTCCCCCACACTTTGCCATACAGTCAGTGTCTTTCCTTGGATAGGTGTATGGCACCAGATTTCCTTCCAAGAGGCCCCCACCTTTGCATCCTCCAAGCCTTGCCTCCAGCCACACCTCTGTGCGGGTAAGAAGGAAAAAAGGTGGGATGGATGTGGGAAAGTGGCAGTTCCCTAAGGGATCATCCTGCAAGGAATAGGTTGGAGGGACTGCATAAATGTAGAACTGTGCAGTACCAATAAATACAAATTAAACTCATAACAAGAAGTGAAATATTAGGGCCAAGGTGACATTTGGACTGGAGGTTTAGCCAAGCTTTGCTTTAAATTTTTTATTGATGCAGATAAAGAAAGAGCTTATCCAACACGTTTCTCTCTCTTTTTTCTCCCTATCAACCAAAGGAGAAAAAGAAAAAAAAAATTTCTTAACTAGCTTTGGTTGTATTTGAGCAAGACTTCAAAGTTTCACAAAAATAAACAGTTTTAGTGGGGAGGAATGCACACTTGTAAAGAGAGAAAATACACTTTGAAGCCAGCAAGAGACTGCATGCCTTATGCAGAGATTCACAGCATCCTCCCTGGAGCAGACAAGTGGTGTCCCCCTCCCCTCCATGCAGCTTCTTCTCTCTCACTGGGGGCTGCCTGGCAGCAACACAGTCCTTCGAAAGGATGTGGGGATGACAGGAGCCATTGCTTTGTTCTCTTCTCCTTCCTCCTGCTATGCCCCTGTTGTTTTCTGCTCTGATTGAAAGTTTCATGTGACTGTAGCTGTCACTGAGATCTGAGTTTGCACAGCACCTAGCACAGTGTTAGTCCTGGCTTAAGATGAGGTTTCTTTGGGGTTGATTAGTGCCAAAAATCTGCATGATCAGTGCAGATCCATAATATAAGCTTGGGAAATGAGGAGAGAGGTTTATTTGTCCTCTGCTCCAAGGTCTCACAGGATGATGGCTGGGGGACAAAACCCTCTTAGCCATCCTGGGGGGTTCTCCGCATTCCTGTCCATAGGGCAAGTGAGCTGCTGCTCTTCAACCCTCAGCCCCTGGGTCTGTCTGTTTCATAGCACATATTGATGATAAAAGATAAGGGGAGAATGCCTGTCATGTTTTAACCCCTTAATTCCTTGTCTCTCTTGTGTCTCCACAGCACAGAGCCCCACTGCAGCAGACCCCTTGCAGCAAGCCTACGCTGGAGTGCAGCAGTACGCAGGTCGTTAGTATTAACACTTTCTCCCAATAAACCTTTCTCTTCTATAAAGCTGTTACCCTCTGAACACACCTCAGGGGGCTGAGGGAAGGGAGGTTTTTACTGATACAAGGACAAGCTGGGGGCCACAGACTTCCAGATTCAATTTGCACAAACATCAAGACATCCAGGATCTTCTCTTACAAAGGAGGCAACCTCCTCCCTTTCCCAGAGAAAGGCTCCCACTGACCTGCACCTTAGTGAAGCTTCATCAACAGAACTGTGTCCAGTCTGCCTTAGCATAGTGAATAAATGCAAAATCAGGCCACTGCTTTGGAGGCCACTTTCTGAAACAGGTCTTCTGAGTGCTGCAGCAAAGAGGGAAGATGGGCAGCCAGACCTTGCAGAGCCCCTGCTGCTGTGCCTGGCAGGGAATGGAATGCCTGCACACGCCCATTTTTTTAGGGTGTGTCTACTGGCCATACCCCACTTGGTCAGTCTGAGCCTTGCTTCAGAGCTACCCAGATATCCTTCCACTTCCCAGCAGATTTCACCACAGCTGCCCGTGAGTCAGCCTCCACTCGGGCTGTCCTGTGTGCTGAGCAGCTGCTTTGCAGTTGATGGACTGACACCAGCCAAAGTGACCTGGTGCAGACCACGACCCTGCCGTGTTCAGCCTCCCCTCACGAGGTGTCCATGGCCAACGTTGTGAGGAAGCTGCCACCCTAATGTCATTATTTCCTGTGGTAACTGGAGCAATCATGGGTTCCCGCTGAGGAATGGCTATTATCTTGTGTCAGCGCTGTATCTGGAAACTTAATTTAATTCTCCATGTAGGGCTTCATTTGCCGGTGTTTTAGTTATTGTCATTTATTGCTTGTGAGGTTTGATAGATGGGAAGCAACTCAACCCTTTGAGCTGTTAATTAACCCCTCTGCACACACATGGCCTCTATCCTCTTCTCTCTGGTCTTGCAGGCGACCCATACTCTGTATTTTTAGCAGCAAGGCACATCATCTACCATCTGTGGTAGTGAATGGCTCCCCTTGTTTGCTTGGTGGGGGAGCTGAGATGGGGAAAATTGTTTAATTGCTGCTCACTGTTTCCGCTGTGTTTGTGTGAGAGCGAGGAGGTCTCTACGGGCGCGAAAGAAAATGTATATCCGAGAGTGTATGTGCAACTGTGTCTATACAGCCTGTGGGCACATGAAGGGGGGAAACACACATGTGAGCTGTTTTTGTGAGCGTGGGAGTTAACCAGCGTGCCAGAGACGAGGTGGGGGAAAGGTGTGCACGTGCCCCGCACGCGGCTGCCAGCACAGGCACCTCTGCGCTGAGCTCGTGAGTGAGCGTGTTCGCGTCACCACCTGGAATGGCAGCACACCTCTGCTGGGCGTGGGCTCTGCAGGGCCCCACGGTTACACTGCACGGCTGCCCTGGGTGTCACTGCTGGTGGAGATGGAGGGAGGGAGGATGCTTAGGGCCCTGTGGCACCTCCTGGAGCACGGCCACGGCTCTTATGCCGCACCTCAGGCTGCACAAGATGACCCTTCACGGGGCCAAAACGCAAGGGCAAAGCCCACATCTAACTTGGTGTGGTGGTTTGGAGTGAAAGCTCCTTGCTTCCCAGCACTGAAATCTGTCCTTTTTTCTCTTTTCCCTTTCTCTCCCCTTTAGCTGCTTATCCTGCTGCTTATGGCCAGATTAGCCAAGCGTTCCCACAGCCACCTCCCATGATCCCACAGCAACAGAGAGAAGGTGAGTAAAAGTGATATCCTCCTTTGTGACCTCAGCAAGCCATCCCCACCTCATTGGTTCTCCTCCTCATGCATCTAGAGCATCCATTAAACACCCAATTTCTTTGAATCCCTGGTCCACTGAGTTTTTCTCCATTTCCATGTGTGGCAGGGTGTCACTGTCACCAACGGTAATGTGGAGGAACATCCATGTGGGGAATTGCTGATAAGATCTTTTCAGTCCCCAGGGAGGAAAGCATGCTGGTGTGCATGGGACATGGAAAGACCAGCTAGCAACATAGCCATTAACACCCAGTGGGGATGAGCAACAAGAATGCAGATAAAAATGCAATTGTATTGGAATAAAGAGCTTTACAGGAAACAAGGCACTAGTGGCCTTTCATTAAAAGCCAGTAGTGTCATTTCAGACACCTGCTATTTGAAGAACAAGGACTTGCTATCTAAAGTAGTTGATTTAGTCCTTTCAGCCTTTCAGCCTCCACTGATAATCTGGAAACATCAATCAGACCTTGTAGAGCACAATCCCCATATCAGGATGAGAAAAAAACGCATAGTAAAGTTTCCTATTTCTTTGCAATGACTATGAGAGTTGCCTGAGTAATCTACTCTACAGGACTGGATGGCTTCACGGAAGACATGAAGAGTAAGGAGAGGTGAATCTACCATTTTTGCATGTAAATGCCTTGGGAGAAAACTGTGCCAAGTAATATTTCCTTTACAGTCAGTGGAGAGTAGTGGAATGCTCAGAAGCAACCCATTTGGGTGGTTCCATTCCAGTTGTCCTCCAAGGAGTCCACTGCTCCCTTTTGACAAGAAGGAGGGGACTGCTTGCCTAAGTGAGACATTGAAGTCAGGTGCTCCAGCTTGGTTACTCTCATTTTAAATAGTTACATTTTTAATTTTATCCTCTATTAGATCACTAATTCAGACACATTCTATAGTATATGTGTTATTATATGTATGTAATTACATTTAATATTTTAATACAGTGCAGAGTTAGAATGAAATTAATCTAGATTATACCATCAAACTAAAATGTTCTGATGATCTAAAACTACTTTGGGGAAGAAATCTCATTTTGTAAGAAAATTAGAAATGTCGTCATTTCCATCTAATTTGGAATTAATTTTTTCCTATGTCAGAATTTCCTGGGGAACACAACTTCCAGCTCCTGATTAGCTCTAGTACATGTCCCTGCTGTGAGAACAGATGCACAGACCTATCGTATCATTACAGAGATGTTTCCCCCATGCTGAAGGACTTTGCTTTTTATTACTTACTGGGGCTAGATTAAGCACAGGACAAAATGGCGAGCAGATCATTGCTCAGCAAAGCACTGTGCCAGGAACCACCAGAAGCAGGGGAAAGCTGTGGTGCACACTTTGAAGACCCTCTGCCTGTAGACCCCTGTGTTCACAAGGCATGGTGTGTCTCTGTGGGTTAGGAGTGAGTGTCACCCAGTGGACAAGTTATTTCATAACTCTGCTCCTTCCTATAAGCAGCTGGCATTGAGAATGAGGATGCCTGGGGGACAGCAACATGAGATGAACCCCCAGTCCAATGCAGGTTGCCATTCCCAGCATTCCTCATTTTCCTGCAGTGCTGAGAGGTTGTGGCTTTCTCTGCTTCTTGCTAGAGGAATATTCTCTAAAGCACAACACCTTCCTTTAGCAGAGGGTCAAGACCTTTAAGCATCTCTAACCTTTAACAGGAAAACACAGCGCCAGGCAACTCAATAATAATAATAATTCTCAGTGCTGAGAAGAGCACTTTAGGTTTGCGAGGATGTGCACAAACATTGATTCGTTAGTGAACCAGCCCTACCACCACAATAACACCACTGATCACATTGTTAATAACAGTCTTAGCCCTCCACTCCTGGATCCTAGTTGGAAAACAAGCCCGGGGACGTTTTGCTGCTGCAACATTCCTGTAGAGATGAGTCATTACTTCCACATGAGCACTGAGGCTGCCAGCAGCTGACAGGGCTCATAGGGTGGAACAGATCCAAAACTATCAAAGCTTAAGATAAAATCTTGATTCAGGCCATGTCAACCACACAAAACTTGGAGGTAATTTTAAGTTTGTATGGTATTACTCATCTTGATGTAGTTTCTGAAACTTGGAAGTACAACTTCATGGCAGAAGTTTGTGACTCTTATCTGTGCTGTGCTCAAACATTCTGGGCAAGCAGAAGAGGCAATGAAATTCCATCCTGAGTGTTTGCTGTAGAGGTGAGGTGTGCAGCTGACCAAAGTGCTGCAGTCTGACTTCACACAACATCATGGGTTAGCCCAGTTTTAATTACTGTTGGAAAAGAAGCCTCATCATAGCCTTCCTCATGACATTGCCTCCCAGTGCTGGGATGCAGTGATGGATAGCTGATGTCAGAACTGGTATATGAAGTTCATTTATGCTGAAGGTGGGCATGCAGGGAGGGGTTGGGTCTGCAGCTGTCCCTGTCCAAAAAATCTGGCAATGAGGTCAAGAGTGAGGAGCATGGGCAATGGCTTATCAATGGCTCTGATGAGGTCCAGCCAAGCCAAACCAACCGTGTGGTTCTGTGCCCTCAGTCACAGGTTTTTCCATTATCCAGCACAGTTTGCCTGTAATCTACAGAACATCCATGTACTGTGCAGTCCTTAAAGCTCTTCTTGCCTTTTTGTCCAAATCAAGGCTAACTGTTCTTCTTGTGTGTAAATGAACAGAAATGTATATATGTCATAAAATGTATACGTGTATAAAACCAAGAGTTGTGGCAGACATCAGTGTTGAAATGAAACTTCATTTTTTCTGGTGATGTTTCATGTGGGTTAGGTTTCAAGCTGCACTCCAGCCCTTTTGAAAACAAAAGTAAAGCCTGTCGTAAATAATTTTATTACTGTATTTAGCCCTGAATTGCCCAGTCTAGTGATCTCCAATAATCCATTAACTCTGTCCAAAACAAGAATATTTTCTCCAAAAAAGGTAGTTGAACTCTTCATTAAGGTTTTTCCATACCAGCTGTGGTTTTTCTGTTGTTCCAGTATCCTGAGCAAGCCCCTTAGAACTCGTTGCATTTGTGGACTGAAACTGACTGAAGTCTTTAAAGCATGCTGAGATGAACAACAAATGGCATCATAAAACTGTTTGGGTTGGAAGGGACATTAAAGACCATCTAGTTCCACCCCCCCTGACATGGACAGAGACACCTTCCACTATCCCAGGTTGCTCAGAGCTCCATCCCCCCTGGCCTTGAACACTGCCAGGGATGGGGCATCCACAGCTTCTCTGGGTAGCTTATTCCAGTGCCTCGCCCCCTTCATAGTAAAGAATTTCTTCCTAATGATCTTGTCTTTCATTTCTCAAAAATATACCTAAGTATACAACAAGACAACCATACTCACAAAGACACACCCTTTCATGGAGTGTTCAAATTAACTTGAATCAGGCAAAAAAATATCCAGAAAAAGCTAGACGGGCTGAGGCAGACAGATCTTGTTTTGAGAGTTCTTTACCAAGGGCTCTGTGACACGTAACTTACAGACAGATTTAACAAAAAATCGTTTGTTAAATTCCAAAGACAGAAATTTCATATATGAGGGTGACAAAACAAATCAAACTACTTGTTTTCTTGGGTTCTTTTCACAGAAGCAAGTGGAGTTTTCAGCATTGGAAGTTAGGAAAAACCCCTCTGTAGCTGGAAACTATGCAAGTTTGGTCTTGAATGTCTGGGTCAGTAGGGGAAGCCACAGCACAGGTTTCCCGGGCATATTTTAGAGCTAAGCTGGTCTTTGAGAATGGTCTCTGCTTTTTCACACCCTCCCTGGTGTCTTCCTGTTGGTCTCTGAGTCATGTGAGGAAAAGATGATTTCAAGGTGAGCTAAGGGTTCTTCTCTCCTTGAGCCCAGGCTGAAGGTGGTGTAGTTAAAGTTGTGTGCCTCCTGGTCTGCCTTATGCCTTGGTAGGTGTTTCTCAGCACACACAGGCAGAATCCCTACTCATGCACAACACATCCAAGACCCCAGGAAATGCAGCTGGTATTTTTTAAAGAATTGGCCAGTTTTACAGTGCAAACTGCTGGCTCTGGTGATGTCAGTGGGAATTTTGCCACCAACTGCAGCAAAGCCAAAATTTTACCCATTTTATTATAATGTGGATCTCAAATCCCACAGCAGAAGTGCTCTGGGGCACGTTCAGATGAAGGAATGAATTTTTTTCCCTGTTATTCTGGACCATGGTCTGCTCCTGGGCAGAATTTTCTCAATTTTAACAGAGACCTAAGGGGGTTAGTGTTTGTTTAACACTTTCAGACTGTTTCATATCTAGCTTATTATGCCAATAACTCTGTATTGTGTGGAAATGGATGGCAGCAAGGATTGGAAAAAGGATAGTTGCTCAGTGAGAAGACTAAAGAAGAGGCAGACGGGAGGTAGGGGCAAGCTGGAAAAGCTTGGCATGAAATGGGGGAGCCTGATTATGGGCCACTGAGGTTCAAAAGTAATTTAGCTAAGCAGATGACCGGGTGCCTAATTAGTTAATTATCCTGCCATACCACTATCCCCCCCATTTGGAAGAAACCCTGTTACCATCCTCATGACCTTTAGGAAATGCACAAGATGCAAAGGATCAGCTGTTCCTTCATGACAGTCCTTTTAGCAAATTAGTGGGGAAAATTGTGCTTAGCAAATATTCATTAGGGCTTCATTTTCCATTAATCCAAAAGGAAATGTGGAGAGCCTGTGACTTCAATCATGCTGAGGCCCAGGAATTTTAATGAGCTTTAAATGGGCATCTGCCAGAATCCTGACTTCGCCGTACTTCTCTTGCCAGCCGGGGGGATGAGTAATGGGTAATAAAAGGTGGGAGCATCTAGGCAAACTCCTCTCCCTAACAGGAAAGGCAAAGTTGTAATTTGCTGTGTTATGACACTGTAATTATGCCCTGATGAAGAAAACGAGAGTATTAAAAAACCCTTTCCTTCCCCACACTGTGCCCCAGACATAAAAAGGGGAAAGTTGACTGAGTCAGGTCACAGGGTGGTAGGCACATGGGCTAGGGGGAAGGAGGAAACCCTCCTTCTTTCTGACCTCTGACCCTTTTGGCAAAGGGCACACAATGTATCCCCTTCATCTCGACCCCTCTGAGTCAAGCAGAGCTGGAGTTACCTGCTGAGGTCAGTGCAGAGCTGGGCAGAAGCTGGCAGTACCTTTAGAAATAAAATGATGAAAAAAACAATCCTTGTCTCATCAAACTATACTTTTTTCTGCTATTGAACACTGCAAAAGTTTTAAATGTTTAATTTTTTTGACAAAACCACTTGGACACACCTGCCCCTTTTTGACTGTTGCTCAAGGACAGCATGCATAAAAATAAAAGTCAGGTTGAAAAGTTATATTCTAGACTATTCGACCAGAGGCAGGTTTGTCCTCTTCTGCCCCAAAATACAATTTCAACAGAATATTTTTTGAGCATCTCTACTTTAATTTCATATTCCAGCTAAAGATACCTCTCTGGATGTTTTCCAAAAGTTGGTAAGAATATGTGTTACACGATTGAGGCAGAAAAGCCAATCCCTCTTGTTTAGTAACTTGGATTTAAATCCATCTAAAATCTCTCCTGCAGAACGCTCTAGAATGGAGGACATGCCCCAACTGTCCAGATCTGGGGGAGTCTTCAGGCTGAGTTGAGCTGGGGGGAGGAATGTAAAATTCTGCAAAACGAGATGACCCTGTGGGTTTGTGCATATCTTTCTGCTTATTATCATCATTTGTGTGATGTTATTGTCATCACACAGATTCAAGAAGGATAATGAAACTTCTGCATGCAGACAGTGGGAAGAGGCAAGAGATGGTGTGGGTCACTCAAAACTCTCCAGATTAAATAAGATTATGAGGAATAAATAAAATCTATGAACCATATTCTTTCATTCTTTGTGTTCTTATTCCTCCATTCTGTTCTTTCCATGGCCACATGTGCTGGTGCCCTCCTCTTTCTCTAGATTTTATTCTGGTGTCCTGGGAAAGCTATTGAAGTTACCATAGCCTCTAGGTGACTTTTTGAGTTCCTGATCTTCTGCTTTGTCCATTCCTGTGAGAGTCTACAGGCTGCTTCCTAACGTGACCACTCGCCAGTCAGAGAAAGAAGATGCCAAAGTAAATCTCCACCATGTGCTTTCTCGTATCCTATTTCTCTTCATTCATGGGTTTTCTTTTTCTCTTGATAGGACCAGAGGGCTGTAACCTGTTTATCTACCATCTGCCCCAGGAGTTTGGGGATGCTGAGCTGATGCAGATGTTCCTGCCTTTCGGTAATGTCATCTCCTCGAAAGTGTTTGTGGATCGGGCGACAAACCAAAGTAAATGCTTTGGTGGGTAAAGATAACAAAACAATTAGATTCATCCAGGAAAGGGCTTTCTCTGAATACTTTACCTTTCAAACTGCTTTCTTTCTGCTTAAGCTTTATGATTTCTCTCAATTTACTCCTGTCAATACTTTCCCCCTTCCCTCTCTCTCTCCTGATTGTCTCATGCTCAGAATTGTGTGCGCTGCTTAGAGGTGAAGGTTTGGCATCTCACCAGCAGCAACATGCTGCAAACACTGGTGGGGTCAGAAAATACCCCCGTTGTAAAGGGAGATGGGGAGGGTGCAGAAAAGACTAAAGCGGGAGCAAAATGGAGGGAGCTGGGCGGAGGTGAAATGATGAGATCAGCAGAGAGATCATGTTGCGGAAGGGGAATTTTTGTACCTAAGGAAAAGGAGAAACAGGGCCTGGGGCTGAAGGGAAGACAGAGCTGTGGGGGCAGCTTTCCTGCAGCTGTGATGCATTAGACTGCAAGGGAATAACCTGCCGAGAGCCTGGTCTTCTGGGAGGTGATGTCTGCTTGGTGGATCACATTCAGACATGCTCTGAGCCTACTGGACCTGAAGCAGCACCCCAGAAGATACAGATGGGCCAAGGCAACCCTGTGCCTCAGCTGACAGGCCATGCTAAGAAGCTGGGTTTGAAAGCTGCACCTGGCTTTTTGAAAGCTCTGGCCTCACTGCTGGCTCAACCCCACCAGCTGGAGAGGAGAACGAGCACAGCCTAAGCTCCCTGTGAGCCCCAGGCAGGGACACCCTGAGCTGCATCCACAGCAGGAGGGCTTAGCCAGCCAACAGCCATGGGATGATGTATGTATGGGCTCTCACTGGGATACCTCTTGCAAAGTTGGGGCTGTTAAGGGTCCCTTTTGGCAGTGTGGCAGCATGGAAACACTGCCACATTTGATCCCATCACGCCTGGTGGACAGGGGATCTCCCACAGCCATGTGCCCACCACTGGGATCTGTAATTTTTGGTTCTCTGCCATCCTGCACCTCTTGCAGACCCTCCCTGGGAAGTGCAACAGAACAAACTATTGCTTTTCTTTTCCTGTTACTTGCAGCTAATCTGGACTCTGTCTCTCAGGCAAACTTCCAGAGTTAAGACTCATTGGAATTTTCGTTTGATTTTAAAACCACTCTCAATCTCCACACTATGCTTTCTTTCCATGCTGCCTTCCCCTTTCCCTCTCTGAACAGCCCACCTCCCAAATCTCTTACCTCATCCCTTGCTACCCATGGTGCATGTCAGAGAGTACTTCAAGAGTTTTGTGCCCTTTCTCTGTGCACAGTTTCTCCTGCCCATTCACAGAGGGTCTGAACAGGCTATTTTCCCTTTTGTTTGGAGGAACCCTGACCCCTGATGAAAGGGACACAGCCCTCCCTGTCACCAGGAGTCACTGGGTTGCTGTGTGTGCTCTCCAGCACCAGAGGAATGAAGGACAAAGAGTCTGGCGTGCAGAGGCAGTTGGCATATTCAAACTAGAACTCAAAACTATGAATTAGCCCAAATGAATCCAGAGCCCACCTGCTTTTTATATATAAATTATATATATATATACTCTCATAACAAGTTGGGCAGACCAGCACGGCCTAGGTGACGCTGAAACTGATGCTCCGAGGAGATCCATGGATTAGAAATGGACCTTTGGCAATGAAATTGTCATCGATATATAGAGGAATTCTGGGCCTGGTTCTCCACATATTGAGAGGTAATTGGAGAAATGAGGTGAGACCCAAGTCCAGTAAGAGAGAATGCCTTCTGAACAGCTGTGAGCCTTATCCCCACTCAGTTCAAAAGCTCATGGCTACAAGGCCTCATGAGGACATGACACACACCCCATTTGTGGGCAGGGATTTGGGGCTAATTCTGTGGCACTGCGAGATCGATGTTGAGAGTTAAGCAGAAGTTGAGGAGTCTTAGCAGAAATTTTTCTTGAGTTTTTCTGGGAGAAGCTAAACATCAACTTGTTGGATAAAGTGAACTCCAAAACTAGTTGTGGTATATTAAAGGTTGAAATAGGGAGTGTGGACTCAAGTACATAGACAAGCAAAAGAAGGAATTAGAGATTGCTGGTGGATCTTAGTGACCTTGTATTAGCTTCTGAGACACAAACACCCAGGTCCAGTCAGTTTGGGCTCCCAAGTGTCAAGTCCCAGTTTTCTGTTTCCCACAGAGCTGAGTGCCTGTTGGTCTCAGACAAATATGTTGACTATGCTTCCACATCAACCACCTCCAGAAGGATAGAAATAGCAGAAGCACAGGTAGCTAATTATCACAGGTAGGTTATGCTTCTTTTCAAAATCTCCCACCCTCCTGATCTCCAGATTTAAAGCAATGTAAAAATATAAAGAGTGTTAGAAGAAATCAGGCCTTTCATTTGTTTTGCTAAGTCTACTGAAGCTGGCATTTTTGTTCAGGAAATAAATTTAAATAAAAAATAAATTACTTTTTTCCTAAAGGAAAAGAAGAGATTTTATTAACTTTGAAAGTAAGAAAATTCCTTCTCTTCTGCTTAAACATTTCCCAAAACTCAACATGTAAGAACATAGCATTTGCATTCCATTTTATTTTTTTTTCAGTGCAGCTAGAGCTCTCCAACTGCTAGCCTGGGGGGACAATTCTGTCTGGCCCCAGAAAGATATTCCACTATAATATGACCTTTTAAAATATATCTGCTATGCAGATCCCAAATAAATTGCTGTAACAGAGTTTAGCCCCAGGTTGTCGAGAAATTGTCAAGAAGTCCTGCTTTAGACAAACTTTAAAAATTCTATGGAGAAAAATGTCACCATGTTTTTTTCCACAGGAACAGAAAAAAACTTTATTTGACGCCTTTGTCTCACTATTGAACAACCAGTAAGCAGTTAGCAGAAACTGAACAAGTCAGTAGAGCAGCATGTCAAAATAGAATTGTGGAGGGCCTCAAGGACGATCAGAGGGCTGGATCACCATTCCTGTGAAGATGGGTTAAATGAATTGGGGTTGTTCAGCCTGGAGAAAGCTCCAGGGAAACCTTATAGCACCTTCCAGTATTTAAAGTGGCTTCAAGACAGTTGAGATGGACTTTTTACAAAACCATGTACAGATAGGACAAGGAGGGATGGCTTTAAAGTGAAAGAGGGGAGATACAGCCTGGCTGTTAAGAACAAATTCTTGGCTGTGAGGGTGGTGAGGCCCTGGTACAGGCTGGCCAGGGAAGCTGTGGATGCCCCATCCCTGGCAGTGTCCAAGGCTGGGTTGGACGGGGCTTGGAGCAGCCTGGCCTAGTGGAAGGTGTTCCTGCACAGGGCAAGGGTGTTTGGAACTTGATGAACTTAAAGGTGCCTTCCAACCCAAACCATTCTATGGTTTTATCCCTCACTATTTGGCTCTGAATTCTTGCCTGCATTTTGAACACAAATTTATCTCCTTTGCCCACTACTGGCAGGTTAGTGTTGAGGCAGCTACAGGAGTGTTAGGAAGAAAATGAGATCAAAAACAAACCTTTCTCCTGGTTTCTGGAGTCTGTGAGCCTGCAGAGAATCACTAGCACCTGCACATGCTAAAGAAACCATGCTGTGGTCAGGAAGCCTTTGACGTTCCCACTTTAGGGGCCATGGCTTCCTGGCTGACAAGGAGCAGCGAGGAATGCCAGGTACAGCAAACACCAATACCAGATATAAAATGTGAAACTGTTCAGAGTATGTCTGTTGTTTTCCCTAGTGGGACTGCCTGCTCTACCATATAAGACTGCCTAAGAAAATACCCTGACTTCTCATTGAAAAAATAATTTAGTCTGGGAGGCTTCTTTGCCTATGACTTTTCTTCTGCCGCACACAGCCAGGCTAGACCCAAATCCTTCATTTACTCTTACAATTTTTCAAACCCCTGGCTTTTTTTTCTTCCCTATCCCTGTCCTGATGCAGCTGTAACATGGCCAAATGCAGACCATCCTTCTCCTTCCCATTCACCAACACCCTGTCTATCCCCATGACCTGAGCCTCCATGACTCACCACATCTGCATCCCCTTGGGTTTCTCCTTAGGCACTGTCCTGTCCACATTCTTGCATTCAGACTTAGCGGCTTCACCTTCACAGCTCTTCACTGTTCTGCCCTTCTCTCCCCTCTCACTGTTTCTTCACCCAATGCCCAGCTGAACCCTGTAGCCTCTGCCCACACATTCCTTTTGCAGCCAGCATGTTTTTCCAACTGGGCCATGCTGTCAAGTCCCGGCAGGAATCCCCAGCAGGGCCACAGCAGGACTGATTGTCTCACTCAGGGAAAATTTACACTTAGTCGGAAACTCCTTGAAGACGGTGACTCCCATTCTCAGAGTGGGCTGGTCTAGGAAGACTTGCACGGAGGTAAAGTGTGCTGCCACCTGAATGTCAACACCTGCAGGAACCCAGAGTTTGTGTCTGCACAAGGCAGAGTTTGCACAGGGTGTCTCACGTTCCCACTACATGTGTGTGAGTTATTCTGTGTGTAGACGTGCTAAATGTCAGAGGACATGGATTACGTCTTTGTGCTGGTCTCAATGGTTCTGGTGACAATTCTCCTCTCAGTTATGTAGACAGTTTAAATGTGAACAGTTTGTGTACAAGGCTAAAAGAGAACTCCAGAAAAACAACACTATTAAGGCTGCTAAGGCAAGTAGGCAACGTGAGAAGGGCAGCTTTTCACCCTGCCCACACATGGCTAACTCTACCTCTGTCATAGGGTGACGCTACAACCCAGCCCAGGAACACTCACTGCTGTCTCATAAGACACATTTAAAGAAAGCATTTGAAGACATTAAGTTAGTGAGATACAAAGACAAATGTATTCTAGAAAAATGTTTTAACAGAGAAGAGAGGGAGCAATACAGGTTTGGGCAGTATTCATTAGGAAGACATGTCAGAAATGAGAAAAACGAGAACATGGATGGAGAAGCAGAGGTCAAACGGTTATCCCAAACCGTCAAATAAGATGTAGATAAATTAAAGCTGGAAGAATTGCTTTACTGGAGCACTCTGTTTGCTCCAGTCACCTCTTTCTGAGAGCAATAAGCACCTGGATCTGCCAACTTTTTGCACACCATTGAGCAGCAGTCACTGTCAGGCCAATTCTGTTCCATGTCCCTGCTTTGTCCCCTACAAGTCTCCTTGGCATGTGCTTGTTCTTCATACCCACTGGTGTAGCAGCTTCACTTTCTCCCCATGGGACAGTGACTCCAGAAGGCTGTGAACAACCTGTCTTATTCCCAGAGAGACACTGTGGTTTCCCTCCACTCAGCTTGACATGTTCTGACACCCCAGATGTAAGCAACCACAAGTGCCAGATGTTTTTCTCCTTTTTTGCACATTCCAGATGCACTTTCACATCGGCAAAATGTCCCATCTCTTTTTGAAATGTCCCACATTAAACAAAACAAGGAGCACTCTAGCTTACAAACTGCAAGGGCTTCTTAGGACCATAGGTTTATATGTCCTAAGGGAAATATTTTGTTTGACTCCTAGTTCAACATGAACATTGACTTTCATTTCAGATTCATGCAGGGAGTGCATTTGAAAGTTGCTAATGGGCCACCTCATTTGGAAAAACATCTATTCTTCTCTGAATATGCCAAAATAGAGAAAATAACATCACTTGATGAGGGTCATAATAGATAATTAAGTTCGCTGTTAAATAATTCTATTCCCTACTAAACTCCTCCTAGGTTATCAAAAGAAACTGGTGAGACAAAGGAGAGAGATTAAAAGTGAGGAAAGCAGTGAGGAATGAGAACTGAACACAGGAGGGGGTGAAGCTCAGGAGAAGGGCTGAGGGATGGGTAGAGCTTGTATCCGGTTATTAAAAACATGCTGTGGCAGTTAAATGCTGCAGTGTGGTGGTAAAAACGGTGGAGTGGGAGATGCAAGGCAGCAGGCAGGTCGTGATGATCTACAGAGTTTCAGTCTGGAAGCTGAAATAGAAAGAAGAAAGATGTGTCAAGAGAATAGGACACTGGCAAAGCTGTACAGGGCCCTGGGATCAGGGGCATTGCATATTAGGGCTAAAGTGCATTGGCAGCACTCCACAAGACATAGGAGTGGAACAAGGGACCCTGAGGTACATTAGGAAAATATTGTTCAGCACCTGCTGACAATGTGTCTCCAATATGCCCTGCCAAATATGGCAGTTTCTCATTTAGCAAAAAAAAGTATTTTAAAAAAAGGCAATAACTCTCCTTGGATTCATCCAGGGAAATAAGCAGGTGCAGAAGTAAGGTGTTGTAAAGGAAAGAAATTCCCGTTGCATGTTCATAGCCCATATGGGTGATCATGGGTCAACCTAGCTGTGCAGTTTGGGTTCCCCTTCTTGGAGCAGTACACTGACTTCTTTTCACAGGACTTTAGGATTCATGGATTAGGAGAGTTATTTATTACATCAAAGGTTTTTGGGGTTCATTTTCTGATTCTTCTTTTGCTAAACAAGAAATTCTTACCAAATAAATGCATTATTAGAAACAACTCAAAGCATGTAGCTCTGTTAATCACTTTTATCAGTACTCTGACTAAGTCTGAGGTTTTTTTCTTTTTACTATTAACCTGATTTCAAACTTCCTAAGGAAAGTCTCTACCTGATCCTTTCTCCCTGTAGCCCATAGAATCGGGCTCAGTCCTTTATTTTACATGATCTAGTGACAATGCATTTTTTTTCAGGGCCTTGGAAAGTCTGTTTGTCATTCCCATATGGCTACAACCTACAGATCAAAGCTCAAAGAGCAATGGAAGAAACCACTCATTTGAGTGCCTGAGCGGAGACAAACCAGAACTGATTTTCCAGGCACGCTAAGCATGCCTGACCCCTGGTATGTTTCAGTTCAGATCAGCACTGGTTTGTTGTGGTCCTCTCCACCCCAAAGGACCTGACACGGGCAGAGAGCCAAGGAGGGATTCATAAGGTGTGTCCAGCTCAGCTGGAAACTAATCCAAGGGGAGGAGGACACCCTCAGAGGGGTGCTTTGAGCTCTCAGAGAGAAGGGGAAGGAGGCACAGAAGTTTAATATTTGCTAGCTACTCCCTGTCATATTCCAAAGCAGACAGGCTCTGAGATTTCAGGTCTGCAGAGTGAGGATGGAACTCTTCCAGCTGATAAGGAAGGAGTTGTGTGAGTAAGAAAGAGAAAGAGCTGTTCATCAAACTCGCTGTACAGCACCTCCAGCCATTGCAGTTGGTTGGGGGAGGCTTTAGGGGGAGGAGGAGGAGCGGGAGAAGTATTAGGGCTGTGAGCCACTATTCATTTACAAACTATAATTAATTTGATGTTTAGATTAATTTCTGATGCACTCTCAAAGGTGCACTGAAAGCATTTTTCCTTTATTATAATGTTGATTGCTTATTGGGGAGATAAATCTAACTGTCAGTTATGCACTGACTTACCAAAACTTTCAGACCAAGCAAGCATGTATGCATAAGGAACAGCTGTTTGCAGCTCTCCAGTTAAAGGGACAGCTCTGTTTTTTCCCAATAACTCACATTAAAGAAAATCTATATATTGTACACAGGGACTTCTGCTTTCTTTTGTAGCTCAACAATTTATTAGACAAGAATATGTTAGCAGAATCTATCTTCTGTTTATCTGGGTGTCCATGTGTCTATCACTATTCTATCCATCTCTCCTCTCAAGTGATAAAGTCTACCCAAAATTTTTTTCTTAAGTTATGGGTATGTGTGTACATACCTGCTCATATGCACACTTACACCATCATTTTAAATGTTCTTACTCCATCATTTTAAATGTTCTTACTCCTGGGGTAATTAGATGGAGGAACTCATTACTGCAGGGTCATTGTGGCTACTCCTGTAGTGACATTCAAGGGGAAATGGTTGCTGTCTGACTAATAGAAATAACCAGTGTTAGGAGTTAACACCAGAGGAGGAGTTTTAGTGCTACTTCTATTCCAGTCAGAAGTTTCTGTTCAGAAGTCAGAATAATGACCCCTCCAATGGGCAGGCCCTTTTCTGAACTCAAAGTGATGGATTAGCAGAGTGCAGTCTTAACACATCCTACTCTTGCGAGACTGCAGACCCACTAGAGCATTTTGTCTACCCATGGCATCTGGGTTTATTTTTTGTTTTCCCAAGATCTCTGATGCAAGGAAAATTCAAGCTGTAGAATGGATGAGTCTCTATCAGTCCATCCAGCCATCCATCCCCCCCATATATCTATCTTCAACTTCTTTATATCCACCCATTCTGTCTCATCCACTGCGCTTCACCATCTTGAAGCCGGTTGGCTAGTTAGTTACCGAGCAGCTGTTCAGTAGATCCTCACATCTTCATGTTTGGCCCCAAGCCTTCCTTTTACACGATATTCAAACTCTGCCATGAATATGAATTTATTTTTATTTCCTCATCTGTTTTTCTAAGACCCTTCGCAGCAGAGCATTTGAGAGGTTCACAGAGCTAACGGCATTTTGTTGGTTCTCATGGTGCCCTCACTTCACCAAGGGGATGACGAGGCAGAGAAAGTTATCCAAAATAATTTATTGATCTTGAATTCCTAATCTGAGTTGCCACAAGCCTGACCGGTCTGTTTACCTGCTTTGTCTAAGAATTTAGCATAATGCAGGGCATGCTATGATTTTGTCTGCTTCAGATGCAGGTGCAGGCAGCAGCCTTTCTGCCAGTGAAATCTCAGGTCATGCACCAAGTGAAGAGGAACACCTAGAAATTTTTCATCTTCATTGAAAACTAAAGAGGCCTCACACATCTGCAAAAAAACACTCTGCCACAATTTTACATGTATTTTTAACATTTGTGTGCCATTATCTCCGTTTGGGTGGGCCATAACAATTAAGCCACAGCTGGACCTTGCTTGGGCATGACTCAGCATTGACAAGGGACAGGGACACCCACTTTTGAGAGATAAGAGAGTTTAATGACATAGATTCAAGCCATGGTGTACCATTGGCACTCAGAACCTGCTCTATTTTATTTAATAGTAAAAAAACAGCCTAGAGGTCTTACTAAAGGAATTCTGTGATATATGATATACTCTGCATAACTGGGATGTCATGGCAGAAATAGGGACAAATTCCAATTTTCCAAGGCAACATCTGGTAGTACAACTACAGAACCATCCTTTCCCTGCCTTATTTACTGTCTAAATTCCAACACTTCCAATAACAAGTCTGATACATTGCCATTTTCCTTGCCCTGTTATGTTATTCATTCTCGACAGTAATTAAAACAAGGATGCCATGAAAGAGAAAAATACAGAAATGTGTGGTTAGAAGCAATGTCTTTATGCATATACAAAGCAATACAGAATTAAAATTTTATAGGTAACATAATTTCTGGCATTTCTAATGCGAGTGCTTCATTTTGCAACCTTATCAGTGTTTCAATTTACGGTTGCATGCGGTATCTTCTTTTTTCAAGTAAGTAAACCTAAATCAAAAAATCCCCAGATAAGATTAGCATCTTCAAATAGTATATATTGACATGTTCAAAAGCTGTCATCAGGGTAACAACTTGCAGATCCCCATAAAAACAGATATATCATTGTTAACCATTTCTGGATTCCTCTATATCAAATCCCCAAAAATAATTCAGCATCAGCTCTGGTCTCCCCAGTGTTGATCTGTCATATCACATATGTATAAGTATTTTTATTTTATATATATTATATATGATATGCATAGGTATGTACATTATACATGTACTAGACATAAATTTATTCAAAAACAAATATAAAAACTTACAGACCATTATGAACCACATCTCAAGCTGGAAGGGACCCATAAAGATCCTGGAGTCCAACTCCCTGCTCCTCCCAGGACTACCAAAAACTAATCCGTATGATTAAGAGCATTGTCCAGATGCTCCATGAACTCTGACAGGAAACAGATTTTCTCCCTTTTGGACAATATGACCTAAAAATCTGATTATGTTCTGACCATTTAAAGTTGGAATTAAATGATTCTTTTAAAGATAGGTCTCTACTGACCCTTTAAATCCTTCTCTAGAAGGGTTTTCAGAAATCGTAAAGCCTTTACCCAGGTCTTTGTGCATCTTCTGACATGGCTGAACAGGTTTCAGGAGGATTATTGTGTTGTTAGGGTTTTTTTAAAATTCCAATGAGAGAAGACTTTTTGTTTCTGGGTTTTTGAATTTGGTGCAAAAGACACCTTTTTTTTTCTCTTTTGGGGTGGCTCATATTTTTACCCAATCCTTTCAAATTAAGATCCATCTACAAACTATCAACAAACATCATGCCTTTCTCAGGTCTTTAATTTTTCTGTTCAAAGGCATTTTCAAAACCATATTTTCAATATATCTTTCTGCTCCTCTTATTTCAGTAATTAAAACACAAGCTTATTTTCCATTCTTCTACCCAAGGGTGGAACAAGAGCTCAGATAGGTCATTGGACAGAGGCCCCAGAGCCAGTCCTAGATCAGGATTTAGTCGGTCCGTGATATGATTCGGGTCCCACAGACCGAGTGTAACTCTTCTGAGGAACTGCAGACTGTTCTTTGCTGAGATCTCCAAGATTCAGGCCCTTGAAAGCCACTAATGTTGAACATTCTACACAGGAATCTATCAGCATCTCTGCTATAATATGATGGTTTTTCTTTCCCATTGATGATATTGAAAAAAAGAAGCCAGCCAATCACTTCCTTGTCCTTTTGGGGGTGGTTGAAAATATGGAGGTCTTATAATGACAGTGCAAGTACCACAAATGTAATAGCTGGTTAAATCTG
The DNA here is from genome assembly GCA_013398955.1 of Callaeas wilsoni. Classification (NCBI taxonomy): domain Eukaryota; kingdom Metazoa; phylum Chordata; class Aves; order Passeriformes; family Callaeidae; genus Callaeas; species Callaeas wilsoni. The sequence goes on along the minus strand of VWPU01004739.1, from coordinate 370,887 downwards.
GAGGTATTATCTTCCACTTAACACGTGTACAACTCTTTGCTGTCTCCTCTTGCTACCCAGCATAGGTCAGTGCCACTTCACAACCTCCTGCTCTAGGTATTGAGAGATTTTCTCTTTTCTTTTCCTTTCCCAATGACTCACTGCATAAGAGGAGGTTTGTTTTCCTGTTGAGTTCACTTTTAGTTTGGTTAGCTGCTTTTCACACAGTCGCCTCCATAGAAAGTAAAATATTCCTTCAAAAATCATGGCCAAAAACTGTTCATCACCACTTTTGGCTTCTGAACAGACACTTCCAGACTGCCGCACAAGAGAAGCTTCAGGCCTTTCTATCTGTGTTGGCTTGTCCCAAACTACCCATAATGAAGTATCAGGTGTTCAGCAACCAGCAGGGAAGGGGAGAGTAGTTGTCCATCTAAATAATGGTCAGCAAGAGCAAGATGGGAAGATTCTGTGCATTGCTGCACCAAGAATGGATGTATTTCAGAGGCTCCCTCAGACATGAGATAACTGCTAAAAAATAGTGACTAGTACAGTTCACAGCACACCTTCCTGACAGGATTTCCTGGTTTGCTTGGGTGTTTTGGTTTTCGGTTTTTAGATTTTTTTTCTTGATTAGTCCAGGAAGGAATTTCCTTTACTATGAAATATTTTCAAGAAGAAGGTCACTTTTTATGATGCTTGTCTCTTATAGACCAAGAAGGATGACTGGTGATTTCAGCAGTTGCCTTGTTCATACATGGCTTCTTTATCAACATCATAAATGAAGCAGAATCCAAGAGAGAATCTGGGAGCAAAGAAATTAGAATTAGATGAGAAATGGATTGTGACATGGCTGATGGGAGCTTCAATAATTATTTTCATCTGGTTTATGTTGGAAATTTCAACAAACCAAATGTAAAAATAGCATTCATTTTGATTCAGTTACAATCTCAGTACATCCTTAACTGAGTATCAGCATCTACATAGAACTTGTGTAAAACATTATACTCATTCTTTATTTCCAGTTTCACATTGGAGAAGAACATGTAACCTCAAAACTTCACCTCCTTTTTTCAACTGTGTGCTTTTCCCCATAAACCTTACACTGGCACATGGTGACATCAGATGTTTTCAAGGAAGGCTCACAGACTAAGTCAAGAGGAGTTCCATTCATTTCTGAGAGTAGTTAGGAAGTAGCTTCAGTCCTACTCATCATTCAAAAAGAGGACAAATACTATTAACTCATCATGGGTGATTCATCACTGGCTCTTTGTTCCTTGTGAGGAAGATCATCATGATCACTTGGGCTGGAACATTATGTTTCTCATAGAAGAACCACAGTGCTTTTTGTCCACAGCAGACATGTATGTATGTTGGTCCAGTATTTGATTCATGGGCTCTCCAAAAAATGGCTGAAGCCTCAATCCTTCCTTCTTCCATCAATTCATTGGATGGCTTCAACTCCTACTTATAAGAACGGGTAGAACTACAGTCCATAGCATCAGACAATCCTTTAGAAAATCTTTGTTTACAGGAAAAAGAGAAGTTTTAATCTTTACTCCATTCTTATAATGAGAAAGTGGTTTTCTATATGAAATTTTTACTCCGTTTTACCTTTTTGGAAAAAGTTAGTCCTGATCATTTGCCCAGATGTATATATGAGCCAAAACTTTGACTCACAGAATCATAGAATTGTTTGGGTTGGAAGGGACCTTAGAGATCATCTCATTCCAGTCCCCTGCCATGGGCAGGGACACCTTCCACTCGACCAGGGTGCTCCCAGCCCCATCCAATCTGGCCTCAAACACTTCCAGGGATGTGGCATCCACAACTCCTCTGGGCAACATGTGTGAGAGTCTCATTCCTCTCACAGTAAAGAATTTCCTTCATATAGCTAATCTAAATTTTCCCTCTTTAAGTTTGAACCCAAATCAGATCTGACCATGCAGCAGTTGAAACTGCCAAAATTCTAGTCTAATCTAGAATCTTACCCTTGTGATTTCAACATGAGTCATGACAACAATTTTCCTACAAAAAACAATCAAACACCATACAGATTATGAAAGAGAAAACCCTTAGGTGGAGTAGTCCTTCTTGGTGTCAATGACCATACTCAGGGTCAGCATCTATAGCCCTCTGCTTTCAGAGAAGACACTGCTTCTATTACCTGGATATTTCTCCATCTGGAGATCATCCAACAGGAGATGCACAAAGACAAGGACCAGCTTCTCTGCATGCTCCAGCTCACACTGTTGCAATGTGGAGAGGTAGTTTTGTGCACAGGAAGACAGGAAGGTGACATAAGGAAGATACTTGTGTATTTCAAGCTACCTTCTGCACTGGGTGTTCTGACCTTTAGAGAAAGTTAATCATGCCATCTACTTTCACTCTTCATTTAATCTCCCCTTCCCATCTGTTCAGTTTCTCTCAGCTGGAAGCAAGATGAAGAACGAGTACCAGTCAGCCCTCTCAGTGGTCTGCAGCCCACACTTTGGGGCCATTTATTATAAGACATTAACATCAATTGTCACCTCTATCATGACTGTTACCCCAATCCATCCCAGATTAGTAGGCAAGAACTGATTTTCTAAATATCTGAAGTGCAAAATTAACAATAGACAGACAGATATGCAGTATCAGAAGAGACTGTTCTGATCCTTTGGACTGAACTCCAAAATAACATATGCCAGATGCCTCAGCTCATGTGACAGGTTAAAACCTTCTGCTTGAGTCATAGCATCCCTTTTAGAAAATCTCTTAATCAAGGTTTCATGTGATAGGTGCTCCACCCCTATTGCTAAACAAGATGTTTTCCAAAATAGTTAATTAACCTCACCATTTAAAAAATGCAGACATGGTGTCTTATTTCCATTTTAAATTTGACAAATGCCTACTTCCAGCTAGAAGAAATCAGCAAGCTCTTCTTTTTTCCACCTGTTCTAAAAGAACCCCATGTTTTAGTAGGTATTATTTATAGGCTATGGCCAGAAATAAGTTTAACCTCTTCAATAAGCTGTGGCCACTCTCATTACACTTTCAGACCTAGAATTACTCTTCTATTTCTGAATAAGTATTAAAACTTATTTGTTTCATAGAGCAATCACTAGAACTAAATGCAGAATCCCAGTAAGGATCTTTCCTGAGCCATACTCAGAGTATAGCCATACTGCTAATTCTAGAGGATATTCAGCAGAGGTTAACTTCATTCCCAAACTGTACTAAGTCTTGGGACTTTGAGAATTTCAACACAGTCCTGAGAGCTCATATATTTGGCTGTTATTATGACACCCATCTTCTTCTTAAGAAGCACTGTTTTCTAAGGAAAATTTCCTCTTTTTATGAGTGACCCACTTGCTTTTTCCTGCAGATACTTAATTTTGCATTTGATTGGATTAAAATGAACACCCTTTAACTGTGTCCAGCCTACACAGTGACCCAGGTCACTTACTTCTGTCATTATTTCACCATTTTTGTATGATTGGCCAATTTTACCAGTAATTACTTCAAATGTCTTCCAAGTAATGTTAGAGAAATTGAATAGCACAGAGATTTCAGCACACTCTGAAGGCGCCTGCTAGAATCTCTGCAATTTTGTTTGTCACAATTGACAGGTTTATTGGTGGTCTCATTTCTGGGCTGATTTCATTTTCTGTAAAAAAGTGCTGTCTGAAATACTCCAGCAAAGTTTAAATACACTTTATGATAACTTACTTTATTCACTGAACTTGCAATTTCATGCAATCAGTTTCATTCGATAGATGCTATGTTCCATGATTGGTACTAATTATGTATCTTTAAATTCTTTGTCATATTATCTCATATCAAAATTCTCATAATTTTTCTGACACTTACGAAAGTTCAGCTAAGTTTATCAGGTCACCTAGTTTACATCCTTAAAAATTAATATTAAATTTTTTTCTTTTCCTGGAACATTTTGAAGGTTTTCTAATATTCCATAAATTTCTAAAATGAACATTAATGGTTCAGCAAATTTCTGAGCCAATTCTTTGAATATTCTGAGTTTTCAATTATCTCACCCCACAGATGGGAAATATTTAATACTAGTTGTTTAGCACAGTCGTCAGTTACTGACTGTTCATACATTAAAAAAATAAATGGATGGATGGATGGATGGATGGATGGATAGATGGGATGGATAGCTAGGTAGACAGATCTCTCTTGGACATGATTAAATGGCAGTGGAAGGTTAAATAATCCAAAAAGTCATCCAACCCTATTAGACACCGGAAAACAGCTGAAGTACTATGCCCTTGATCTGCAGACGCACTCCTTTATTGAGTATTCCAGTACCCATAAATCACCTTACAATACAATACCTTCCAATGCACACATACATTATAGAGCTACTTACATACAGATTGTATCCTGAAATTCTTTACAGCACTAAAAAATTGTGAGGCAGCAGCTAGTACATTGTGTAAAGAACACAGCAAGGTAAAGACCTTGCAAAGCAATTAAAGGAAAACCTCCACTCTCTGATAAGACTAATAAACACAGAGAAAAAGAAACTGAGCAGTCGTAGGAATTAAATAGACTGAAGTAGCAGGGAAGGTCTGTGGAGTAGGTGGCCAGGTCCTGATGGGGGGAGAAGGACAGGAGCTACTGAGCCTTCCTACAGGAAGACTTCTTTGATGTGAGCACGTTATTGCTGCCTTCACAGCAAAAAACGCCCTCCCAGATCTCACCTTTCACTGGTCAGTAACAAAAGCAAGGAAACCATGACCTGAGGGACAGTTGTATTAATAACCAATTGTATCAATAACTAATTCCTTAATTACTGACTCAGATTCTTGGAGGAAGGACAGGAGAGCAAAGTGTCTGATCTAACCAATTACCAGTGCTTTCTGCAGGTCCCTCCATTTCAGTATTCTCAGGTGTGACTCTTGGGGCTGTCCTATGTGGGCCGGGAGCTGGACTCAATGATCCTTGTGGGTCCCTTCCAACTCAGGATATTCTATGATTATGTGGTTCTAGTCTCTCTTCTTACGGCCTGGGTGGAAGCACTTTGGACACAACGGAAGCAAGAGGCATGGGCTTCTCCTTTGCTAGTGCCTAGGCCATGTGTGTGGCACCTCTTCTCTTTCTCTCTCAGAGGCTGAGCAGCAGGTCCTTGCTCTTCTGTTATTCTCATTTCCCTCTAGTAAAATGAATATGGGTTGAATGTCAAAAGGAAAAAGTTCAGAGATGCTCTCCTTAGCTAGTGATTTTCATAACTGAAGGAACAAGAAGTACCAAGAAAGATCCTTCATGGCAGTCAGACAAATACTCTGGTGGCCAGAACTAGTAAAAAATGTCTGGCCTAAAAAGAGCTAATAAGCAGCAATTTCTATTTGTTTCTGTTGCAATCTCTTGCGAAGTGTATCTCTGAGATGGCAGCAAGTATCTGGAACATAGATAAAAATACTCTTCTTAGGTTTCAGACAAGTTTCTTATTCGTTTCTTTGAGGTCCCTCTCTTCTTTTCCATTGCCTGAAGGCAACCTAGTTACATGACTGGACCTGCTGTAGGATCATCTGCCCCCAGTTCAGGAGTCTGGATGAAAAGCTTGCGTCTGGACTTCATCTGTGGTCTTGACTCCTAATTTAAGGGACGTTCAGTGTAGTTACTATGCACTGGGCTCCATCCAGAGGAAAGTTCCTGCCCAGTAGAGACAACATGTTATTCCAACCTGGTAGCAGATCATCAAGAGGCTGTTTTGCACATTAACCACTAATTCTCCTTGCTGGATGCAAAGCAAAACAGAAAACTCAGAAAGACCAATTAAGGATCCATGGAAACATAACAATGTGCTCATTCAGGACTGCTCTTAGTGCACAAACTAATTCATGGACATGCAAAGACAACACAGACCATAAATAAAAAGTTTACAATTGCAAAACAGTCTTCAGTTGTACTCTGACATAGATTGTGAATTTCCTTCTTTATCATCCAGGCTGATTAAAACAGAAAAATAGCCCTTAGGTAATATCTGTTACATAAAGCCATTGGTGATGATGCTGATCATGTAATGAGAAAGGCACAAAGCTCCCCTCGCATGCCACACCACAAGAACTTTCAGTGGAAGTAAGGGGGAGAAAATCAAGCAATTCCAAAATTGTACCCCAGTTTCTGCCTGCTAATAGTTTATACAGTCCTGTAGGAAAAGAGCAGGCCAGAAGAAGTGGTGGACTCCAACAGTACCTTTCTTGGAAGACGCTGTGCAGAATCAGAAAGATTAGATGCCCTCTGTTGCTTTCCTAGCAGCTTTCTCCATTCTCTGCTGCTTTTGATACATCATTTATTAGAACAGCGTTTTTACATAATCCCTGGGGGGAAAAAAAAAAGAAAAAAAGAAAAAACCACCAATATCCCCCCCATAAAGTAGATTTATCACAAAATGCTGTCCTCCTACCAACTGTCTTCAGACTAGAACATATATTTCTCTGATTATTAATTAACTGATGCACAGAAAGAGCTTCAAGCTTTTTAACCTCTCCCTTTCTCTTTTGTCCTTCAAGCGTGTAGATGACAATGCAGAGGTGGTGTTCAAAACACAGACAGCAACTGTAATACTGCTGTCATGTTTTGAGCCCATGGGCTCATATTAAAGCCATTGAGGAACCAAGTTTTTAAGTTATTCTCTCAGTACATACATTCTGTTCCTAGTCATACATGCTCAAATCTGTCATAGTACCATGAATCCTGCTGACACAGATGGGGAGAAACTAAGATGGTTAACTGCCAATATTGCGTGTAACAACAACAAAAACAGTCAAATCTGCCCGTAGGTATTTGACCTGAGAAGAGAAAGGAATATGCTGTTGTTAGCCCAACATGCCTGTCTATGTGCCTATCCCTTATCCACTGTAATGTCTCAAGTCTCAGGATAAGCCATAGCTTTTCTTCTCTTTGGAGTTCATCCAAATACCTTCAACAATATGAAACACAGCTACACATAAATAACGGGAAAGGGGGAGACTTGAATGCACCAGCAACTTCTGAGCGTATCAAGGCCCCTGAAAACTAAAACAGTGAAATGAAGCTAGAGTAATTAGGTGCTCTGTCCCCAGAATTAGATCACGAGGAAAATGCACAGTTATTGGCGTTTGCCCATCCCTTTCCCCAGCTTTCAAATCCCAGTTCCTCTATCCTCAGCACCCAGCCAGAGGAGTTTTTTATATTGCTTCAGTGAATATCAGAACACCTAAGGAGAAAAAAATCTGGTCCAAATTTGTAGGCAACTAATACCAAAATCAGAGTACAACTCCCAGCTTCATTATCTGGTCTAAATGAAATATAGTGAGCAAATGCACTTCCGATCTCTCTTATTAGTCCCATTTGTTAAAATGCTGTATTATTTACAGCTTTGCACAGAATGAGGAAATGGGCTTAGAATTCCATCTCAAAAAACAAAGTGATGATAAAAAGTAGTATAGCTTTGTAAGCTTATCTCACAGCAAAATTCTTGCAGAGGTACAACTATATTAGCACTCCAGCACAAGGGCTTATCATCCCTTGAAGGTCTAGTCTTGGCAAAAGTAGAGAAATAATAATCTTCTGGCATAGTGGGCAGCATTTCTAGAGGGGTTTGATTCAGCAATTAACATCACTTTGGGGAGTGACCCACCCAGGCACTAGACAGTTAACATTTTACCTTGACACGTCACTCCTAACTACAGAACCACGCAGATCCCGCAATTGAGATGCCTTAATCTAAGCTGGATGCCTGCCTTCACTGCTAAGGGTGTCCTGATAAAAGAGAGAAATCCTGCCCTACACTCTGCTGACTGCATTGGCCGGACCTCCACTGATTATTGTAGGGTCCTAAGGTGGCTTGTTCACAAATGGATGAACGTGCAGGCACAATCTAGACGTGCACATGTAGTCAGTAGGAGGGACATCCCAACAGGACCTGTTGCAAGGGTAAAAATCAAAGTTCCCAGGCAAGGAAGGTTCTCTAAAGACATGAGCTAAGCAACCACCCAGCTGCAGCCAACTCGGCTTTGATTTTGGATCACTGTGTGTATATCAGTAAAGTAAACATACCTGGCACTTCTTCCTAGCACTGGGGACAGCTGGCACAAAATGGCCTACACCCAAATTATTAAATTCTCTCACTTTTCAGAACATCATGGCCACATCCAAGGTAACCACTGAACATAGCCTGTCTTCTGTGCTAAAACTCAGACTTTGTCCAGGAATTGTTTGATGTTAAACACAAGTCAAAACAATTCAGCAGTACAGATTGTTAGGTTCCAGTTTCTCTGAACTTCCCTGGAACAGCTTTAGTCTACTGTTTTAGGTGTAACTGTTGCAGGTTGGCCAATAATATCAGCAATCCAGATGTGATTTTTAAAAAGAAATGTGTTTCACTACATCTTATATTCAAGGGTATATAGATAACATATTTAAGGTTGAAGCTCAAGAGAGTTTTCAGAAGTATTTAAAGTCTGAATGTACTTGGGTGAAACCAGGAAGTGTTTCATTTATTCCTTTGCTGAGAGTGAATCATAGGACTTTGTTGATAGATTATTCAAGTAGTCAAATGTAAACTGGTAACGTCACCAGGCAGTTACTGGCTAAAAAGTGATGGCAAGAGCAGATCCATTGCTATGGAATAAAATCACAGGTCATTACTCACTATAGGTCTCCAGTTTTCTTACTAGAAACTGATGATTGCTGTGGGGCTTGAGAGTACTTTTTGTCTGTTCATCTTCAGAGCTGCAGTGTTGGTAACTCCTTATCCACAGGGCTGGCAGGAAAACTGTGTGGACAGCCAGTTTACTTGGAGCCTTGTCTTCAAGAGGGGAGGACAAAGAAGGTTCCTTATTTATTCCATGGGCCTCCCTTTTAAAACCCTATGTGCCAACTGGAAACCTGTCTCACTTTGAGAGACTCAGATCACAGGTTTTATGACCTGTCATGAAGTCACATTATTAGCCAAGGTCACGGAGCACAGTTTAATGCAGGCGTGGGAAGGTGCCTTTGCATGCACACTTCTGTCTTTTCAGATGCAAGCCACCCTGTGTCACCTGTGAGACTCGCTTCCGAGGTGGAACTAGACCAGGGAGGAGGGGCTGCGGAATGCATCCACAGCACAGCCCAAGGCTGTAAGCCAGGCCTGGTGCTGCTATCAGGAGCAGGTGTATACCTGGCAGCAAACACTCAGCATTAGCTTTTTGAGGGGCTCACAAAAACCATCTCTTCATTTCAGCCTGTCTGTTGAGCAACGCCAGGCTCCTAGGATTGATTTGTGCTGCCAGAGCCTTGCAGGGGTGGGTAAACAGATGGCTTTGTCTGGAGAGCAGGCTGGCCCAGGCTAGTCTCACCCAAGGTTTGTGCTCAGAAATGTTGTTGGCACACAGGGACATTTCTGGCAAAAGTAGCAGAAGCAATGCTTGTACAATGTGATGGCCCCTGCCTCACTAATATCTCAGACCCATGGTCGCTCCAGCTACAGCCATATACAGTCTGGCCAAATGAGGCCTTTTTTTGGATCCAACATAAGAAAAAATTATTTTTTGCATTTTTTTTTTAAAAAATGTAAATGCACACCAAAAGCCCTCCCCAAAGGTGAATGCATTAGATGCATTGGATCCTGTGCGGTTGACCTATATTATTTCATCAGCGTGTTAGAGAGCAAACTGAGACAATGTGTATCTTAGGTGACCCGTAGATACAGTATTCAGTCACTATAGTTGTTTCTAGTGCTGGATGTGCTCCGTGGTTGATTGGAAGATTTGCTGGCAAAGTATGAAATTCCATAGGCAAACCGTGTTAGGAAAGCACTTGTGTTCGTCTCTCAGCTGCAGAGTAACATGGAGTCTGCAGAAATTGCCACTGGTTAAAGCTCTTAATATTGCTTGGCTGGCCAACAATCAAACCATTCATGCCAATTAATACGATAATGGAGAATTTATTAAATTCGCATTTTACTTACATTGTAGTAATAAGGAAGTAGCAGCAGGTGTGTCGGGTTCCTCTCATCATTAGTATCAGAAGGCAAAGAAAAGGTTATTCTGGCAAGTTAAGGAAGGTCTAGAGGTTTACCCCAGTCACAATGGAGGGAGATAGAGGAAGACAGAGTGCCTTGAGACCATGCATTACATGTGCTGACTCCCAGCTCAAAGGTGACCCAAATCTTGTGGCACCAACTTTTGACTCCCTGTGCTCCACATAGTCTAGTGTTCAGACTGGCACTCAGACCAGGCACTGTGTCCTGGGACACTGATCTGTAACAACCCCTCCTATCCTTTGTCCCACATTGGCAACCATCCTGTCCTCACTCTCCTGCCCACCTGCCCACCCTTCTACCTGCTCACTTCCCCCCTCTCAGCGCCCTCACCCCCTTCCCCATGTTCATTCTCAGTGGTCGTTGCATGTACGTGCCTTGGCACCCTTCAGCTCATTAAGTCCCCTGCCTTGCCTCATGTTTTGACAGGTTTTGTGAGTTTTGACAATCCTGCCAGTGCCCAAGCTGCTATCCAGGCCATGAATGGATTCCAGATTGGCATGAAGAGGCTGAAGGTGCAGCTGAAGAGGCCAAAGGATGCTAATCGTCCCTACTGAAGGGTTGTGGGAACCACTGGATACAAAGCACTAGCACAGGTAACTGCATGGGGAAGGGGGTGTCAGCTACACTTGTAGCGTCTCTCTGTGTCGTAGACCCTCAAGGAGATTCAGCTCTGTGACTCTCTATCTTCTGCCTTTTTGACTCTGGCTAGAGCCACTCTGCTCAGACACGCACCCACACATAAACTAGGAACTGTTCGTGTGTGTGTCTCTTTAGAAAAAGAGGTGGAAGGATGTTTACCAAGGGATAAGACAACTTCCTCATCCCAGGGCATCCTGCATCTCTAGAAAGTGTTTCTGGTCACTAGAGGAGAGTCAGCAGCTGTCCTGATTCCCCTTGATCAGTGAAAGAGAGTATTTCTGGTGCTTGAAGGAAATCTGCAGTTAAGAGGTGGGACTGGGCTGCGGTTTAATCCCAGGTGACTGGACTGGGACAGTGTCTGTCTCAATAGCTCTGTGTTGCAAACGTTTCAAAGCATTCTTCATTCTTCATGCAGTACAGTCTGTATCCAATTCCATCTCAGCATAATAACTTAATGTAAATATGTCTCCCTGACAACCAAATAACCCCTGATTTATTTCTTCACAAACCCAAGAAATTGATAGAAGGATCCATGTTCACTTCCTGGGCAGCTGTTTTAAAGTCCTGTGTGTAGATAAAACCCAACCAAATCCAAGGAAGTTTAGCTGGAGTGAGGACCTGGGGTCTTGTTTTTAGACTCATATGCCATGTATTGCTGGAAAGAAGCCAGCTGGATGTTCCAAGGGAATTTCTAATACATGTAACAACACCAAAAATATCGGAAGCCGCAGCTTGTTTCACTGGAATCCCAACATATCGCCAATAACAAAAATGAAAATGTTTCCAAAAATGGAAATATTTTCCACCACTGGCTGGCTCTTTCTTTAGGTAATTCTTTGAGAAACAGAAATATAAATCCCTATGTGTTTGTTTACAGAGACAGAAGGTGTCCCTATTGTCAAAACTGTTCCACACCAGAGATTCCCCAATAAACTCAGTACCTAGGGAGGCCCTAAGCAATTTGTACTCCTGAATTAGTGATAAAGAGATTGGTTAGGTGACCTTTCTATGCCATTTTAGCTGTAATGCCTAAGATTCTCTGATTTTTATTCAGGCCTCTTTTGATTCATCTAAGATAGGCAGGAAATCCCTATCTTCAGCTTTCCTAAAGAACAACAGAGAGTTTTAATTTTTCACTGGGATCTCAAATATATTTGAAAAATATATTTTTCCAGTCTTCAGAGCAGTATCCTTTACAGTGAGAATTCAGGAATGGGATCAAAATGTCTTTGAAAGAGGTGCTGCACTGAAGACAGCATAAAGGAGATTAAGAAACCTTTCAATAAACCTTTCAATATTAGGTGCATGTGCAAGAAACAGCCTCCATAGTTTAGAATCTCCTTTATATGTGACTATATGAAGATAACTGCCAATGCATTTTCCCCCTTCAAAAACCTCTTTTCTTTTCCTTGCTTATGAAAAGGCCTCTTGGAAGCTTGAAACCAAAACATGTTGCCATATCCAAATGCTTTTTGCTTCATCACACTGGCTTTTTTCTGCAGGCTTTGCTGGGGGAGAGCGGGGGGCGCATGCATGCAATTGTGCTAAAGCAGGGGGTGCCTTTGTCAGGGAGGTTTTCCGTGACACCTGCAAAGGGATCGAGGAACACAAAGGTCTCCCCTAGCTAGGCACCAAGCTTTATGTCTTAGCAAAGCTGTGCTCACTGAGGATATGCTTGTTTCTCATGGTGGTGTAAGAAGATGCAGGGCTGTGGACATCTGTGTGGTTAAAGATTCACCAGTAAGAGTCTACCGTGGTTTTTATTATCATGGTTCATCAGGAAGTGCTCTGAGGTCTCAGCTTGTTTCCTACAAAGAGATCACTCACTAGTAGGACTAAGATTTGTTGTTTGGGTATTTTTTTCCCCCCAGTAAATTATATAGAAAAGGAATCAGCAGGTAAAATGGTAATAAAATTCCATATGTCTCTCCTAGAGCATTTTTTCCCTTTTCTTTGCTTCTACCAAGTGGAACAGTCTTGAAGCGTTACCTCTAGTTGGAAGTCCTTTAGCCTTCCTGGCTTTTACTTTGGCTTTAGTGCTCTGCTGTCCAGGAAACTCGTTCAGTTTCCACCACCAGATCACTTCCACCCTTAGCTTAGAGGAGCCTTGTTTAGAGATCCTATCAAAATGTATCTCAGAGGTCCTTATTCTCTTGCATACTCACACCTTGCTGAGCCTGTTGCAGGAGCCGTACCCGACTTTTAGCAGAAAGGAGTTCTCCAGGAAAAAAGTTTTATACATGTGTTTTTCCACCTAACAGAAGGAATTGCCTGAGTGTATGCAGTCCCAGGAGGACACTGCAGGAACATTCCCCAGGGGAGGATCTGGGTTAGCACAGGGAGAACCATGCTGCAACAGGCTGGAGAGGACACTTGGTGATAGCAAGGATACCCAGAAGGTCAGAAGGGCTTAAACTCAGGTCTTTCTTCAGCTCATCTGCCTCCCAGTGCTTAGGAACACTGATACCAGCACTCTAGAAGCAGGCAGGATTCTCAGTCACAATGGCCACAGGTCAGCTTCCCACCAGGGCTTGACAATCATGATCAGCAGAGGGCTAAGCCCTCAGGAATAAGCCTGACTCAGAGATAGGTCAGCTGTTCTTGGCTCAGCACGGTATTATTGTACCTCCACTGCTGGCTTGATTTGCAACTTCCTTTAACTGATAGAAACACAATAACTCCACTGTGTTTTTATCTATCTTTACTTTGGATGCAGCTCTTCAGGGTCTTTAATTCCAATTTGAAGCATGTGTATAACCATATTGACACTAGGGTAATTACTCATGTGCTTCAAGAGGATGCTCAAGGTACTTTTTAATTGGGATTTTTCCAAGGAAGGGAATTTTTCTATTGAATTGCTTTCAAAAAATAAAAAGTTGCCAATGACAACAACAACAAAAAAGAGCAGCACCCAGTTTGATATAATCCACCAGAGTGGTTTTTTCCTAACTGAGAAAGAAAGAGCTTCAATACATTTTAATTCTTGATGCACTTTTTTAAAAAAAACTTATAAATCTCCCTTTTGGGACACAAGCAGTCTAGGCCACAGTGATTTGAAGTCCTTTGTTTCCTTTGCAAATGCTCTAAACTTGCTGTTGAACACTGAAAGGGTCTCTGTGATGTGGCAGATAAGCCCAAAGCTGCATAAAGCAAAGCCCTGAAGAATTTAGATGGCAAAATGTCTGCCCCTGTTCTCTTTTTTCTTTATAATTAAAGAGGTGGTTGTAGGGGAAAAAAAAAAAAAAAGAGGGGAGGAATGATGGGCTGGGAGAAAGCAAAAGAGAGGAGGATCATTTGAGGCAACTCTGCCAAAATCAATATATTCTATTACCAGTCCCCCCTCAGGACTAGGAAGCAAGGACTCGGAGACACTCCATGTGTCTTTCAGATAGTAAATGCACAAAATAATTAAGAAAAAAACAACCTGAAATCCATAGGTCCCTTAGGTGGCCATTCCTAGGAGCCCTTCCATGCCCTGTGCTATGACAAAGTTGCAGGTGCAGCCCGCAGTGCCTGGGGCTGTGCCTGAGCCCCGAGCCCACGCAGGACTGCTGGGACAGGCAGGCATGGTAGCCCAGCATTGCCCGGAAAACTGCACAGCTCACAGCTCTTCCAGAGGTCAGGACAGAACGCAGAGCAGCCCAGGAGCACCCAGCTGACAGAGCAATAAAAGGCACCGCACACAAGAGCCCTGAAAATCCTGTCCATTCCCTTCTGTGGCTTCATTGCAGTGACCAGTCATTGGCAAAGTGAGGTTTTCCACCTCAGACATTCTGCTGCTGAAGTTTTATTTAAAGGTAAAGATACAGAGACATCTGGGAGAGACTAACCCAGAGCAGTAACTGGCATGAAACTGAGTAAGACAAAGTGAGTGTGAGTGAGACAAACTGAGTGAGGCAAAAAGGAAACAGAAGAGTGAAAAAAAAAATAGAGAAAAGACCAATAGCTAGATTTTTTTTAGCTGTGCTCCTGAGTAGTGACAAAACATTAAATGAATGCACTGCCCAGGCAACCTGCTTCTCTAAAACACCAGGGGAAATAACATAGGCCAAAGCTCAAATACAAAAAAAAAGATTTTCAGGTCCTCCTTCATTGCATCTTGAACATGGACTGATGTCTGGTTTATTGTAACGTGTGAAATGCATGTTTTTGCAGCTGTCTGGAATAGGTGGTATTTTTACTCTGAGGAAATGTCTTTTTTCTTTTTTTTTAATTGGAGTGTATATTTTACCAAACTGAAAAGCTTTGCATTTTTCTCTTTTTGTTCCCTAATAAGAGGAAAAAATAAAAGCAACCCAAATTCCATTTTAAAGTAAGCATATACTATCAGCCACAAATAAAACAAAAAAGCAAAACTCCAGATAGACATAAACAAAAATATGTGAGTGGAAAATTTCTGGCTTCTCTTGTCATTTCAGATGGCTTCAATGAACACTCTAGTGAAAGTGTATTTTTCACTGAAATTTTTGTTGCTTATGCCTCTCTGATAGCTTTCTATTACCTCTAGTGAGAGGCTATTCTGCAGTTGCATTGATCTCACTGTTTTCTATTAGGCTGTTCATCTTGAGATTCATCCCAAATATCCTTTTTCAAGATAAAATCCCATTTCTTGTAGTTGTGCCTCCTACAATCATGCTAACCAGCTCCTCTTCCACCTGCACAGATTACTGTTGTTTCCCTCCTTTAGTCATCACTTAGATCATTTAGGACTTGCTTACATTATGGAAATTTGCACTAGTATAATTGCATCAAAACAGTACTCCAGCACAAGCTTTAATATGAGTGAATAAAGAGAGAAAAAAAATCAGCACAGCTTAATTTTGGAAAGTCTGTTCAGGTACTGGAAAAACATCACCTCAGCCAATATTTTTTTCTGTTCTTTGGATTACTTTTGTTTTTCATTTCCACTGACACCTGTGATTAAATTAAGCGTCCCTCACTGCGTTTGCAACCCAAACTTTGTGTTGTTGTGCTTGTACTGAGAGAATGGAAGTGAATTTTAGAGGGAGAGGATAAAACAGGAGTCCTGAAGGTGTTTGCAAGACTGACAAGGAAATCCTTTTTTTTTTCTGTCTGAACATTTTTAACCTCTCTGTCCATTTAAATTACTGATAACTTTATTATGGCAAAATTCTCACGTCTGTTCTACAAGCCACAGTTTCGATACCAGAGCATGCAAAATCCCATTTGCTAATTATTTTATTCTAAGATTGGCACACAATATAATGCACTGATGGAAAACGACAATAATTAATTACTGCATTTACTCCAAAATTACAATCAGTAATTACTGCTCTGAGACTGAATTCCATTCAGCAATATTTGGAACTTGTTCTTCCTCAAAGCAGGGCAGCTTTTCACGAGTATTGCTGTGTTTGCACCTAAATGAGTCCATGTAGGTCACTAACGGATCCATGCTATTTGTCATGGGAGTGATAGAACAGCACAAGGCAATACCACAACACTTTCCCCTGGTTTGGAGCAGGAATTCTTCATTAAAACCCATGTCCCCATTTTTTAAAGAATGTTAGATAATATAAATACTTCAGAACTATATAACAGACATTAAAGCAGCCTCCCACTTCTCATCCCACTGTAGTGCTCTTCGCCCTGGTGCTCTGAAGTAAACTTCTGGAGAATTGTGAGAATTTTTGCCAAAGACTCAGCCAGCAAAGAGCCTTCTGAGTTGTTCCTATTACAAAAAGACCAGGAGCTTGTTATGGTTGTGCCCTCTTTAAAGGCTTCCAACAGCAAAACCCCCAAAGCTGCAGGCTTGACTGGAGGGTAGTAATGTCATATTCAGCCACTTGACCAAGATTAGTGTGGGAGTTCATATGGACAATGTCACACAAATTACCTGAGTAAGTCAGATTTTAGAGCCTTTCTGAGCTCAGTGTGAGTTTCAATTGCATCAGTTAATGGGCAGCTGCAGTAACCTGAAAACAGCAGCCTTTGAAGCAACATTTTTACCAGATTCGTTCAGCACAAAGATTTGCTGGGCCAGTGCATGAGGGACTGCAACTTGAAGAAAAACTGAAAAATATAAGAAAAGGAAAGAGTAGGAATTTGAAACAGCTGTGATTTGAAATGAGAGCCAAAGAGATGGAAAAATACAGGACACATCCATAGCCAAATTTTTTGTTCAAGCAGCAGCAGCAAACACTGACAGAATGAATCCTCTGCTAAATATGTACAAAACGAATGAGAGAAGGCAAAGACTCACAATGAAAGAGGATTGTGAAAATACAGGATGAGTCCTAGAAAACAAGCACAGTCATTTTTCTACAGGACCTTCATATAAGTTACAAGTCAGGAAAACCCATTGATACTGTGGCCCTAGAGAGACCAGTACTCACTCGTGAGTGAACAGGAAACAGGCACATTATCACTTTGCAAATGCTGCTCAGGGAGAGAGCAAAGAAAGGTCTAGAACTTCAGAGATGTTCTGCTCAGATGGCCCCATATTTGAAAGCAGGTAGAGCTGTCTTTGGTGTGTTCAGTTAATACAAACATCAGCACCATGAACATGCTTTTTTGTCCGGGTAAAGACAATATGAACAGTATAGGCAAAAGGCAGGGCACAGCCCTCGAGGTCTAAGAAGAAGGCTAAAACCTTCTTCCAGGAAAACTGGAAAGTCCCAGTGAAATCAGAGTTACAAGTCAGTCCCAACACGTGATTCACACGACTCAGGTCACTTGTGCAGCATTGATCAGTAAGCTGAAAATGATCTGATCTTTTTGTCACTGACCTTTGAGAGCTACTGCAGAACCATGAATTGAAGCTCTATGGGGTAGTGTTTGGCACTCACACATAGAGATAAAGAAAAGGGAGGCTAAAAAACTCCATGAAATTTACTCTGCAGGGGAAAACTGCTATAGGAGTTGGCAAGAATTTTAATAAGGGGTTGCAGAGTACTCCATCAATGTGAGCACCTTAAATTGATGTCCTTATGGTTTGGAAGGCATATACAATCGGCTGCACTAGAACACTGTTTCTCGTTCCCACGGTTATACCCAGTGATATATCAAATGCAATAATTGCATATTTGAATAATTCATAGGTACGGTAACTTTGGCCAGATACAAGTGAATATCAAAACTCTGGTCTCTGAAGTGTTTGATTCAGCTGTAGCAGAGAATTGAAGGTTTACGGTACAAACCCTGCTTCTCAGGTGTCTTTCATCCTGCCCTGTGACTGCAGTTAGGAAAAAAAAGGGAGTTTTTATTTCAAACGGTTCATTTTTCCACTTAGCTGAGCTTCATCCAACCTTTTTGAAATATTGGGTAGAAGGCTGAGCTGGAGGGGAAAGGAGAACAGCAGTCAAGTCATTTCCCAAGCAAGAAGCAGAGTAAATGAAAACTCTGTCTGGAAAAGTACTAACCACAACCATGATCGGGCTAAGTTGTCGGGCAGCGTCAATCACCAGTTCCTCTGAAGCCAGTGAAGTGACACTGATTTATGGCAGCCAAGGATTTAGGCCCACTATTACTTATTTAACTCTAAATGTTCTCCTAGCAGAGATGTTTCAATTACTTGCAATTCTAGAGGGTGATGCAATGTCACCATTCTGGCTGCTATGGTCTGCTTAGAGCAGAGAGACTAGGGAAGGATCATGCCTACCTCCAAATATCACCACAACTCATTTTAAAAATGCATTTTTATGATAATGTCTTGCA
The DNA here is from genome assembly GCA_013398955.1 of Callaeas wilsoni. Taxonomy (NCBI): domain Eukaryota; kingdom Metazoa; phylum Chordata; class Aves; order Passeriformes; family Callaeidae; genus Callaeas; species Callaeas wilsoni. The sequence continues at coordinate 352,577 of VWPU01004739.1, read as the reverse complement.
ACCAGAAGAAAATCTCTTGCACCCATGGAAAGCTGCAGCTCCACACTCAAGTAATCCTCTTTAGAAAGCAAATTTCTTCCATTTATTGGAAGACACATTTTCCCTCCCCGGCTCTTCAGATATCCCTTTTTCCTATGTAAAACAGATCCAGCAGCTGGGCTGCCTGAAGCATCTGTTCTATGCAGAGCAATAACACTCTAAAATCCTCACAGTGATGATATGCCTACCTTTGGGATTTCTGGCTCTATGATGCCCAGTCCTTGAAGCCATTTGGTTGATTTGGATGTGCTGTAGACCATGGTTGTCATGGTAGACTCTTAAAAGTAGGTTGTTCCAAAAGAAAATAGGTTTTCAGTACCTTAATTTCTAAGGATTTGTAAAAAATTGAGCCATTAAACCCATGGGCTGTGCAGTTCGCTAAAAATTTGTCTTTGCTGGATAAGATTCTCTATTTTTCTCTACGCTCTTGGAGCATCTCCACTCATGAGCAGAGGTTGCATCCCATTTGCATAGACATATGACAAGTGAATGCTTTCCATGCTCTTTATTTTTCTCTGTGTGTTCTCTTTGCATGGTACATACTTCTCCATCGTGGCAGATTGGACACTAGGAAAGGAAACCAGGCAGGGAGTCCAATGCCAGCTGTAGGAAGCTGGGCTCCTACGTGTCAGTTTTAAGAGATTTGGTGCTTTCAGAAGGGGGTTTATTTGGGGGGTTCCTGTCTTCTGCTCCTAGGTTACAAGGGCATTGCTTAGTACAGACCATACAGACCTTGTTACACAAAACCCCAATAGGATTCCTACAGGCCTTGTTCCCATTACCCATGAAGACCAGTGCAATGTGATTTAGAGAAAGATGTACAGATCCTCATCAGGAGTAAAGGAATAGCTCACTCCTGGAGAAGTATTCCTACACTTAAACCTGAATGAAGGAATTAATGTCCTTAGATGGCTTTGTTTAGGAGCATATTAACGTGCTGTTAATAATTAGGAAAGGCACGCAGACTGGCACCATGGTTGTTGTCTCTGGGGTATTTTCTCTTTCAGCACAGACCTGCTTCCTGACAGCCTAACTTCTGGTACTCACCAGGGATTCCTGGAAGTAACCCTAGGCTGCCTCTTAGGATTAAAATGCAAAAAATTTCTTTCTTCAGAAATGCTCTAGAATAAATGCGTTGTCCTGAGGTTCTCAGGTATCTGAAGAAGTGCTGGGCCTGTCCTTCACCTGGGGAAAAAAGCAGGCTTTAAGGGAGTGATGATGATTTGTGCCAGCTAAAGACTTGCTGTGGGATTTGGCCACTTACACTCAGGGAATAGAAATCTTCTGCTTTCTCTCTTCTAATCTTTCAAATTGCCTCTGTAATTTTTTCCCCAAGTTGTGTGTGCGCTCAGTGTGTTCTGTCGATGTGAGAAGTGGTAATGTCACTCTGCTAGGAGTTTTATGGTTCACAGAAGGCAGGATTTGTATTGAGATAGACAGATAGATGGATGTCTGGTGCCTGAACACAACGTATTACAGAGATTGACCCAAAATTTTCAACAGTAAAATCCCAAACGATAGACTGAGGGAATCTCTGTCTGGGAGATTTCAGATGGATTTTATCTCCTTTTTTTCTGATTAATACAAGCCTTTAAAAGCATATCATCCCTGTCCCTTTGCCCAAATAATTGGAGAAGATCAGAGTAAAGAAGGATCAATAGCAAATAAGTAGTCTACATTTTCTCAGGTGTCAATGTAAAGGAGGTCAGACATGCCATACTGGGAAGGGAAGGATAACACAGTTAGGGAAGTCTGGTGTGCATTCAGATGAGGAACACTCATCATGAAAAAGGAGAGGTGAATCCTGTTGCCCATGCAGGTGGTGAGCTCAGGGAAGGTGGCAGTGATGCTCATGTCCCCCTGACAAGCCAGGCTCAGGCCACACTGAGATCTGGGCTCTCCCTGCACATGAGAGGGAAATGGAAAGGAGCAGAAGTGCTGGCTGATGGGAGCAGTAGGGACACCATCCTGCCAAGCTGCCTGCAGAGCCTGGAGCTGCCTCCTAATGAAGGCGAGCGGCTGGTCACAACTGGAGGCGAGCTGTTCCCCTTTTGTTTGTGCTCCTCAGAGTGGCAGGGATCCGCTCTCCATCAGAATAATCCAATTGAACAAAATGATTCATATTAGCAGGCACATCTGTCTGAGGCCAAAGCAGAACCCTGGTGTTAGTTTAATAAATGGCGTTCATTAAACTCAGCTGAAAATATAATCTGGAGAGACTGATGGGGTGAACAGAGCAAAGAATAAGCAAAAGGAGTTAGCAATTATCAGATGTCATTTGTTCTACTGGTACCATGGAATTGGAGCTTGTTTGCTGAAATCTTAATTTCATTTTGCTGAGGCAGAATCCATCAGAGAAGCTTGTGCTGCAGCTATGATTCCTGTTTGTCAGCCCTTGGTAGGGAATGGGGCATTTTTCTTTCTCCCTTTTCTACCAGACAGAGCTCTGAAGGAGCACAGATCCCAGCAGAGAGCCCAAGGACAGGGCAGGTGGAGGGAGCAGCCTTTCCTTTGCCATGGAAAGACTGCTGAGTACAGTTCCCTGTGATGCAATGGAGAGAACATGGGCAGTGCTTTGGGACAGGAGCTTTGGGTATTTCCAATGCAGCACAAGCCATAAATCTTCCCAGTTCCCTGCCATTTCCCCTCCATACCAAGACACTATATAAACACTTCTCATTTGACTTCTGGGGCATTTTACACTCTATAGAGTATGGGCCAGTGTTTCCACTGGCAAATGTTTCCCTCTTTTCAGACGGTACAAACGTAGGGCTCTTCTTGGTGGTCAGGTCAGGGAAACTCCTACAGCTGTGTGCTGGTGGCTGTCCAAGGCAGCACAGGGGAGGAGGCACAGGCACTGAGGGGCTGGAGGCTGCCCACACATCCAGAGCTTAACCCTGATGGTCTGGGGCTGCCTCCTTCAGGCCCAGCTCTCACCCTGTTCCAGCCAGCTCCGTTATCTGGCATTAACATTCCTGCCCATAAGTCTCCACACAAAACACTGAATCCAGAGGGAGTGCTCTTAAGAGGGAGAGCTGCTTTTCCCAATTCCTGCTGAGCAGAGACAAGCTTCTTGGGACTGACTTACGGAATGGTCAGCATTTGAAGATTGGCTGGACAATCTGTTTCTCGTGAGTTTCTTTGGGTTTGTTTAGTTTTAACTTGTCCCTATGGGTATTCAAATGGTCCTTGGTGTGCTCCAGGGGAAGGCAAGAAAGGATTTTATATTTATAGACTTGCCAGAGCTATCGAGTCCTAGCCAGTTAGAAAAAATCAAAAGAATAATGGAGGAGAAGGGAAAGCTTGACCTCATGAGCTTTCAGCATTGATTAGTTTGTTGGTGTCAGGAACCTTTTCTTGTTCAGGGCAGACTAACTGTGAAATAACTTTTTTTCCCCTACTCTTTAATCTGTCTCCTGTATTCCCAAGGGGAAGGAGGAGCCAATACCTGCCTTCCTGGAGTCTTGCTTCAGAGGAAGCAAGTGCGTGGACTTGCACACCAGCAGCGAGGGGCTGGTGGGTTCGGGTTTTTTCCGAGATTCATCTTCTCGGTGTGCCCTTTGGCAAGAGGCTGAACACCTTCAACTTCCCTCAAAATTGTGTAAGAATCAGTAGCTGACATGAGCTGCTCCTGGAGATGGTCAGAGGTTTTTCTCGCCCTGTGAGCACAAAAGAGGGAGGGAGAGTTGCAGAGATGCGCAGCATCTTTCTGGTATTTGCCCTAGATTCCACCATCACAATCAGGCTTCTTTCACAGCCATGGAAGTAGGTGAGACATGCACTGAATCCCACCTCTTGCCCACTACCTTTCCTCACTCGGGTTAGTCCTGAGCTTTCCGGCCCAGGGAGGAGCATAAAGGATTAGGTTAACACGATCCTATCATTTCTATGAGACTGGTGAGAAACTTGCTGAATTTGCTTGGTTCAGCTCTGTGGATCAGGCACTGATAGCACTCCCAAGCCAGCACAGCTGCAGGCACAAGGGGACATGCTTCATAAGCACAGGCTATCTGAGGTGACAATGAACCAGAAACCCAAAATACTGAGACTGATCAGACTCAACTGGATGCAAATAGAATTTGGGATTTATTTTCAATAGTCTTTTCAAAGTACATTGAAGTAATCTTATGAACCAGACATCATGGGAATCAGCACATTGGTTTTCAGTGCTTTCAGAAAAAAAATTGGTTTGTTTTGGATTTCTTTTTAAATTCTCAGACAAAAAGTTTTGACTATTTTTAAGCAGTGATAATGTTTGATTTGATCACCTGCATTTTCCACCCAGAAAGGCTTTGAACAAAAATGTGATCCAGTTCTAAATTAGAATCATATAAATACCTCAGCTATAGCAGTGAAATGAGTCACAGACATAAGTCACATGCATAAGTGTTTTCAGAATCAAATTCTGAGATACTAAAATTTGCCAAGAGATGTGAATTCTTCAGATGGAAACCACTCCAACTGTATGGCGGAATTCTTGTCTTATCTTTTTCCAATTCAGAAGGAGTTACCATCTCCTTAGTAAAGGTATCTTCTTTTAGAAACTTCATACAAAATTTGGCTTCAAGACTGTTTGTGAGATTTTTAACAAAAAATTACTAATATTTAATAATTAATAGAACTATGTAAGCTTATTGAGTCATCCTGGACTTTAATCAATTTGAAATATTTGGGGCACCAATTTCCACCTTACTGCTCCTCACTGGAGGTACATCAGAGCTTTAGTGCAATTAAAATGAAGCAGGAAATATTTTTAGCTAATTGCACTGTGCACCTTGAAGGTAATTTGAAGCTGCAGGCAAAAAAAATAAAATATCAGAAGGAGTAATTGAGTGCTGCAAGCTGGGAGTATGTGTTTCTGGCTTCATTCTGATTTAAAGGGGTAAAGAGGCTGGGCATGGAGCTGAACAGCCTTGGCAGAAGGAGAGTGAAATCTCACCTCTGGGGAACAGTCCCAGGATGCATCCCAAGCCAGCAGACCCGGCATCCCGGCCACTGGCACAGGACCAGCTTTGAGAGAGTCACTGGAGAACACGTCCCTGACAGGGGTGTCAGGCTGGGAGAAGAGCTGGGGTCTCCTCTTTTTGCACCCCACACAAGCACCACTCCGACACATCCTCCCTACACCTGGCGAGAAACTACAGAACAAATTCTTACCTCTCCAGCCTAGCAGGCAGCTGTGGGCTCTCGTTTCTTATGGCAGATACTGGACCCACTGGTGAGGTGTATCAGGCAACCTACCGGGAGGGAACAGGCAGCTTAATTGTACCTGCTGAGATCCACGAGCTGGACTTGATCAGGGTCTTGAGGTCATCCTAGTGGTCTGCTGAGGAAAGGAAAAGGGAAGCAGGCATCCCTATCTAACTGTCAGCAACAAAAACAGGAGAGTGTAACACTGGTTTCATCAGCATTTTGATAAGGTGTAGTCAATCTATAAAGGGAAAAAAGCAGAAACAGTGGAGACTCAGCACAGAGGCTTTCTTACAGCTTCCCAATTAGACTTAGTTCTCAACCATGTACAATTTTTTAATTAAACTGTTGGTACAATGCTCGGGAGATAGAAAACTCCTTGCGGCCCTCTTGTAATAAAGAACCTTTCATTGTATGCAGAAAGGCAAGCTTAATTTCCTCTCCCACCTAATATTCACCTGCAGCAAAAGCAGGGGTGAGCACTCTGTACGAGGCAGGATAAATGCTCCTCAGGGCACAGGATCCACTGATTTGGCCATTGGGAGGGAAAGAGGCTACATCCTTTGCTGCAAAAGTAGACATTTAACACTCCTTTGACCTTTACCATCACTGCTTCCCAAAATGACCTAAGTTCATTGCACTGATCTTTGCCTGCAAAGCTCTTGATTAGCAAAACAGAGCAGATAGAGGAAGAGAGCCACGGCTACGTTTGCATGAGCAAGTAAATTCTGCGTGTTGCTGAAGAGAGTGGACAGGGCTATGACCACTCAGACCTTACCAAGCCCTTAGCTGCTCCCAGCTGCAACCCTGGTGGTGGGCAGAGCTCCCTCCTGCACCAGTCCGCCCTGAATCCCCACTCTACCCAGCCCAGCCCTTCCCACCACACACCTCCACATCTTTTTCGGGACACCTCCACCACCCCTGTGACCCCCACCACCCTGAGGCCACCTCCTCTGCCACTGCTCGGGGGCAGAGTGAGGAAAGGCAATGCTGCTCGGGGAGCCGGTGACATTTTCTGACTGTCCAGGCTAGCTTCTCCAGGAGCAGCTGCTCCGTTGTGGTGCTTTTTCATCCACTGCTTGAGACTAATGGCTCTAGAAAAATAGATAAATCAGAGGTGACACAGCTATTGCTGCTTGACAATTTTTCATCAAACAAGCTGGGGGAGGAGGGGATGACCAAAAAGTGACATTTTGACCAAACTGGATGTTTCCACAGCAAATTTTCATTCCAGTAGATTAAAAAAGAAATGCAAACAGCACAAAAAACATAACTGTCTTGATTAAAAATGTTGGCCTTCAAAACACTAAATTCCTGCTAAAAATGGACTGGTTTCCAGATTGATTAAAAAAAGGCAAAAATTAATCTATTTATCTGGCCACCTCCCCCACCTCAGATTTGTTTTGTTTGTTAAATAAAATATTCACAGGAAAGAAAGCCAAAATAATGACAGTTTTCCTCTAGAAAATAATTGTCATTTTTCAACTAGCTCTTATTGTAACATAGTTAAATGAGAGCAATCCTAGTAACAACACTGCACAGCAAGTCATATGATTATTTGAAAGAAGGGCATTGCAATTTAAGAGCTAATTTTTATCATCACCTTAAATTTACAAATCGGAAAAATGAGGCAGGGTCATCAAGCATATTAAAAATTGAAAATAATAACAAAAAATAAAAAACAAAACAGAGAAATTAGCGTTTTAAATGCTGGACTCCCATCTCTCTGTTAGATCACATTGGCTTCTCCGTCTGTGTGTGTGTGCAATCGTCTCTTTGATACCTATGTATATGTAATACCTCTGTACATATACATATGGATATGTCGGTGTGCATTTTCACATATATAAAGATTCATATATACAATCTGTCTCCTTTTCAACCTTCAGATGTTAGAACAGAAGCACGTGACAAAAACATTCTTCCCTCCCCCCCCCCTAAAAATAGCACCCCAAGAGTCCAGGTAAATGCGTTGATGTCTGGTATAAGTGATCAGGCTTCTTTTAATCCCAGCATGGATGCAAAGTCTCCTTCACCGCGCTGCCCTTCCCACTCTGACACATTTGGGCTCCTAATTTTGGGCTCACCAAACAGCCTTGGCAGTAGTTGTCATAGGGATGGAGTCTGTTTTGGAGAGCCCTGCCTCTGTTTTCCACCTCTGCCAGACAGTCCAGGCAGGAGCTGGGGAAGGGGGGAAATCTGTGTGAGTTGGTATCGGGGTACAGTGAAGAGGAGGACTGAGGCATAAGGAAAGCAGAGCCGTCCAGCACTGGAGGCAAAAACAGAGAGGGAAATTGCTATAGAAACAGTACAAAAGGCAGGGGAGGAAAAACACGGGCTGGAATTTTAATAATATTGATCAGCTTCAGAGGCAATAGCTGTGAAGATCTATCACTGGTAGCAAAAACATCTCCAGTTCCTTCCAGTCGGTGTGCACGGCCACAAGCTCCAGCAGACAGAAGGACAGGATTCTGACTGCAGTTTTGGGTGCAAAGGCACACATGTGTGTAAAAGGAAATTAATATATATAGTATAAAGGTGAAGAAGTTGGCATATGCCATGATCAGAGACTTAAGTGGAAGCATAAGAGGCTGCCACTTTGCTGCTGGAAGAAGTGATGGCCTTTGAGTTTCGTCAGGGGAAGGTTTCTTACCTCCAGGACAAGAAAAAAGGTATAGAAATGATCAGTGGAGACTTGACTAATAAGGGCTCAGGGGACAGACACAGAACTGGAGGCAGTAGACTTCTGTCATTGAAGAAGAACTCAGCATGGTAACCCACCACGATGGTGGCAGTGTTGGGACAATTGTGTGTCCTGTGAATGGCACAGAGCAGGCTTGTACCTGCAGCTGGCTGCACTTGCAGCTTAGCAGATACACGACAGCTCCCGTGGCACTCGCTGGATAATCAGGGACTGTTAGGCTTGTGCAGCAACTTGCACACCCCTCTCAGGTCACCTACCTGCTGTAAGAGTATCATGGAATCATAGTATAGATTAGGTAAAAAATTATAAAAGGTTGTAAAAAACCTCTAAAAGTATTGAATTCAATCATTAACCCAGCTCTGACAAGTCCACCACTAAAGTGTGGCTCTAAGCGCTACATCTACACCTCTTCTAAATAGCTCCAGGAAAGACGACACCACAACTTAACAAGGCAGCCAATTCCAGTGCCTAACAAGCCTTTCAGTGAAAAAGTTTTTCCTAACATCCAATCTAAACCACCCCTATCGCAACCCAGGGCTGTTTTCTCTTGCTCTGTCACTGGTTATCTGGGGGAAGAGACTGACCCCCACCTGTCTGCAACCTCCTTTCAGAGGGAGAGTGATAAGGTCTCCCCTCAGCCTCCTACTGTGCTGAGCCCTGGGGAACACCACTACTGACCAGCTCCAGCTGGATGTCATTCCATTCACCAACACCCTTTGGGCCCAAGCATCATCCATTTTTTTACCCAGGCAACAGTGCACCCACCCAAGCCATGAGCAGCCAGTTTCTTCTGGAAAATGCTGTGGGAAATGCTGTCAAAGGCTTTACTGAAGTCCACATAGACACATTCTCAGCACTTCCCTCATCAGCTAAGGTGATCATCTTGTCGCAGAAGGAGGTCAGGTTGGTCAAGCCGGACCTGTCTTTCCTGAACTCATGCTGGCTGGGCCTGATCCCCTGGTTGTCCTGCATGTGCTGCATGATGGCACAGAGGACGATCTGCTTCACGAGCTTCCCCAGCCCTGAGGTCAGGCTGACTGACCCGTGGTTCCCTAGATCCTCCTTCCAGCCCTTCTTTTGGGTGGGCATCACACTGACTAACCTACATCTGCTGTGACTTCTCTGGTTAACAGGACTGCTGATAAAGGATGGAGTTTCTTAGCGAGCACCTCTGCCAGCTCCCTCGGCACCCACCACTACGCCACATGGGCAATGAGTGTCTCCCACAATGCAGAGCTTATCTTCACAGCGCAGCCAGAAACTGCTGTTACAAGCTTTATTGTGACAGAGGTGCTTGTAGCAATAGGACTACTGTGCTGACAGTACAGGTTGCAAGGACATGTCTAGATTTATGTTTGTCTAACGAAGGCTTTAACTGAGATTCATTTCCCTTGATGGTACAGACCTACGCTGTAACTATCCCCTCCACAGCAAGTCAGTCAAGGTCTTCATTATAACCATGAGAGAGATACTGGTTCCTTTTGCCCATGACTCACAGTCTTATCTGAAACTGTGCCTAAGCATGAGTGAATTGGGACCTACAGTCCTCTGTGTCTCCATTAATACTGTCCTGTTCAGATGAAGATGTCTGCATCTTGAATCCCACCATTAGGACTTCAAGCCCTTACCTCTCTCCAGTGTTCAAGGAGAACAGTCCCAGGCTGTTAGGCACTTAGGTCCTTCCAAGAAGCTGGGCATTTAAGAGATTTATTTGGCTATGGTTTGCTCAGTGGAGCAAGATCTTGGACATGTCCCTAGAGACTGTCAAAGTGTCTTCTCCTGTCCACTGACTGTGTAGCTGTTGCAGACCTCTGCTTCAGCAGCGCAGGTTCATTTGGTGCTTGAAATACAGACCCAACTTAGGCAGACAGGATGACCACATGTAACTTTTGTGTGAAAGAATATTTTCAGGTGGCTTTTTTTTTTCTTTGCTGTTTTTTCAGCCTCAGCAAGTCCTAATCCTTCATCTGTACATATATATGTTTGTGTGTGCGTGTGTGTGCGTGTATGTTTCATCTGCAGTGTCCAAGGGTGTCTGTGGAGGACAGGCAGAGGGATGGTAGCACAACCTCCAAAGCAGTGGTCACTGACAGACCAGCCTGGTCCTTCCCACCCTGCACATTAAATCTTTTCCTCAGTAAAATTACAGCAAAGAACCTCTCCCCAGCTTGACAGTTGCCTGGATCTAGCATCCATGTGTAAACCCGCTACCCACTAAGCTCCACTCCTGATCCTGCAGCTGGTGCTAATCTGTATTTCAAACCCAGACAGGAGATGTGTGTTGTTGCTACTTCCCAGAAATAGAGAAGGATGTTGTTTGCTCCACCAGATCTCTCCCATTCCTGTTGCCGCCTTTGTCCATTCATTGAATCAAAGCCTGTTAACCCTTCCTTTCCTGCTGGCACAGCTGAGGTAAGGGAAGAGACAGGTCTTGCTGTGATGGTGCTGACGGCTCTCCTTCCTTCCCTTGCTGCTTGTTTTCCTGTGTTATGACATGGCCAGAAAGCCCAGAGGGGTAAGGGGGATGCTAGAGATCATTTCCTCTTCCAGGAGCTGTACAGCTGACACTATTTGCTTTAGGGTACCTAGGGACACAAATGACAACAATTCTACCCTGGGCCATCTTCAAAAGGACAGTTTTCCCTGTCTTGGCTTGTGAAATAACTGTCGACACAGATCTTGTATCTGCCTTGGGGGTACCAGTCTATTGTCTTTGCCAAACCCCAGGAAGCTCAGGCTGAGACCTCCAGATCATCAAAGGGCAAGACTTTGGGGCCAGGCCATCAAGAAGGAGTCAGCTTCAACCAAGACAGCAGCCAACTGCGGGAAAAATGTGGAGCTGAAGCCAGAGCTCAGATCAGGGGCTTAGTTCAGCATCGTCTCTTGTCAGCTAAGCATAACTGCTGTAGCCAAGAAAGCATGTTTCAGTTCACAGAAACAGTAAAGAAACCCCAGACAAACAAACAAAAAGCCAGGGAAAGAATTTTCGCTAGCCAGCATGCATGACTTCAGGATAAGAACTGCCAACAATATTCTTGTGACACCCCGACACGAGGTGAAATTTCATTCGTGTGCAGTGACTTTTCAGAAATAGGCTGCAAGGAGAGATATGAGCCCTGCCAAGGGGACAGAAAGGCAGTACCTGAGGAACAGGGTGCAGAGCTGCTGACTGAGACAAGTGTATTGTTGTGTGCAGAGATTTTTGGTGTTTACTGAGGCAAAACTCCGTGGGCCAGTAAAGGGACATTTTCCTTCACAGGAAAGGAATAGGGTGTTTCTATAGATTGTAGCAACCAGCCCCTGGCAGGTTTTATTCCTTTTCCCTTTTCTTTCTCCTTTGCTTTTTGTTTTTCTTTTCCTTTCTCCTTTTTTTCTATTTTTTGTTTCTTTTCTGCTTTTTCTCCTTCTCCTCTTCTCTTCTCTTCTCTTCTCTTCTCTTCTCTTCTCTTCTCTTCTCTTCTCTTCTCTTCTCTTCTCTTCTCTTCTCTTCTCTTCTCTTCTCTTCTCTTCTCTTTTCTCTCATCTCTTTTCCTCTTTCTCTTATCCCTTTTGTTTTCCATTATCTTTTCAGTTCAGGCCAGAGCTAAATGCCAAAGGAGTAAATGTCCTTCTTTTAATGACGCTGATTTAGGGACCATTGTATCATCCAAGTCCTCCTACAAGTCTGCTTCCCACACCATACCAGCATTGCTGTTCCAGAGCCCGCCGTCCTGTGAACTGCTAAATGGACATGCAGCAACCAGAAGTAGCTGCTTTCCTTTTTTATTTTCTTTTTTTTTTTTTTTTTGTCTTTTTGTTTGGGTTTTGTTTAATTTATTTATTCTCAGTAGCTAAAGAAGCTCTTGGCCTATTACTCCCCCACGATTTTAAACTTGGGATGTAAACCAAATCAGAGCGGTTACCTGCTCCGGAGTTGATCCGAGGCAATGGAGAGGCTCCCGGAGGACTCTGGCCAGCCATCCAGTGAAGCCCAGGTGGCTGGGGGTGGTGCGGGGAAGGCCGGTGCTAACGAAAGCATTCTGGTTGGCAGTGAATGTATTTATTTTCCAGACTCCGCAAACCGATCTGTGTCTGCGCTCATCCATTCAGTGCATGCTCTCCTCAACAGCCGCTGCATCACGCTCTGTTCCTGTTCGCTGTTGACCGTGTGTCCACATTTAAGTGTGTGTTTTACGTGTGTGTCTCTGGCTAGGCCTCCTCCATCCTTTATTTTTTTTTTAAATTCTTCCTTACTTTCTTTTCTTCTTTTCCTTTCTTTTCTTTCGTTCAGTTAGTTTGTTTTGCTCTCATTCTTGTTTCGTTTTCTATAGTTTAATGGCAAGTATTTCCATTAGAATTTTTTGATTGATGCTGTGTTTGTAACATTTTTTTTTAAATTATTATTTTTATATATATCTTCTTTCCCCACCTTTCCCTTTTTCCACACTATATATAAATATATATATATAAAAAATCTTTTCTTCTTTTGTCATTCAATCAAATTCCAACCAAGAGCCAGTCAAATCCACCACAGTCTCGCGCTGAGCTAGGAAAAAAGTTCTCGTAATGACATGAAAGTGGAGAATACAGTTCCCCAGGCCGTAAGTTCAAATCAACTCGAAGTTGAAAGTGTGACATGATGGCGTCATGTAACAAGCTAAGAATTGGTTGCATGACATGCCGTCAAGTTTCGTGCAGGTGCCGTGATTGAAGCATTTTTCTTGGATGTTGTATCAGTTGATGATTGGCCAGTCATGATCACATGTGCCTTTTTTGACTTTGTGCTGCCACAATTTTTTGCTGTGCTCATTTTCGTTTCGTTTTTGGTGCTTGCAGTGGTTTCTTTATTTGTCGTTTGATTTCTCGTCAGCGTTTTATGCTTCTTTAGATGTCACATAGAAGGAAAAAAAAAAGATGGATTCCTAATTCTTTAGAAAAAAAAATGGGATTGTTGTAACTACAGATAATTTGGAAAAAAAATAGAGAGAAAAATGTGTGGTTAATTTTTTGCACTGAAAATCTTGTGATTATTTTTTTTTTCCGGAGAATTGGGGCCTTTTTCAATTGACACCTTTTTTTTTCCCCTTAGGATATTTCAAATCACTTTCTAAAAATTAAAAAAAAAACAACAAAAAACGGAAAAACCAAATCAAAACTAAAAAGACTAATGATAGTAAAGTAGTTTGCAAACTATAGCAATCAAAAAAAGCAACCCCAAGAAAAGCCTCATTGTATGTCTTTTCAAGAATTCCTAATTCTAAGGTGCCGTATTACAGCAACTCCAGCAAAAATTAATTGTTTAGAGGGAGGGAGGGATTGAGTGGGAAAAAAACCCATCCAGATCAAAAAGCAAAATGCATCTTTTTGTTTACAACTGAAAAAGGGTCCTTGACGAGTGTTTTTTATTTTTTTATTATATTATTATTTTTGGTGTTGTAATTGTTTAGACTGCTGTGTACGGTTTGCTGTTTGTTGAACCAACAGTGTGAAAACCTGCCAGCATGGATTGATATTCCGCATGACACTTTTCCACCAGAGTGGACCTTTTGCAGTTTCTAAGTTTCTTGATGTAATAAATCACCGAGTGTATAAGAAGAACCTGCTTGCTAGAAGGAGATAAGAGCTAATCCTTAATGATTAAGCATCCTACTTAAATGTCAAGCCTAGTCGGATCATGATTATATTTTTTTTAAATAATTTTTTTATTTAAGAAATGTTAGCTTTTCTTTTTTTTTTTTCCCAAAAAAAAAAGTTTATTCCAACAGTCTTTTTTATTTAACCTCCTGCAAATTGCCTGTTCAAAGTCTTACTTTCTGACATTTCACAAAGGAGTAGATGTTATTGGCAGCTATGTCTCCACAGAAAGCTCATACACTGTCAGAGATGGCACCCCATTAAAATATAGAACTACCATTTCCTGATGCCTTTCACCCTACAAAAGCCTGCCAAGCAAGATTGTGATCTGGCTTTGCAAAGCGGCACTTAAAAATAATTAAAATGCCGCTGCCTCCATATATGTAGTGATACAGATTTACATAGACACGCCCTAATATTACTTTGATTTTATTTTTATTATTATTATTAGTATTACTACTACTACTTCTAATAGGATCAATTGTGTTTTTCTTTATCATGATCGTGACTACCTTGCTTACTTTGGGTTTGATCCAGTTCCCACTGAAGTCAAGGGGAATCCTTCTGTTGATGTTAAGTGGGAGCAGAATCAGAGCCAAGGCCTTCAAAAGCAAAACACCAAAGCAGAAGCCCCATCCTGTCCCAATTGAAGGGAGAAGAAAACATCCATTACTTTCAACGGGAGCAGGATTGGGCCCAAAAGAACAGGCTTGATTTTAATTTCATTTTCATTTTTAGGTCTTTTTTCCCCCTCCTGTCTCAAATATTCCCCCCACACCTTCCCTACTTCCCCCTCCCCTTTTTGATTTAATTTGCAATGATCTTCTTCATTTTTTAGGGCAGCAGCTGAATGGGCCACATTTAGGAAAAAAAAAAAAGTATATATATATTAAAAAAAAAAGTGAACTGTTGGATTACACCTTTGACATATCAGCAAATATCAGTCAAGCTGAAGACTTCAGACCTATTCTCTCTTTGATTGTTTAGACTGTAACATTTCTTCAAGAAAAGTATCACATCTGCTGACTTCGAAGGACATGCGCTTGAAAACAAACAAACACATAAAGTAAAATCAGAGCAGGAGGAAGATCAACCGGGATTTCTGAAGAGACACTGATATCACCACAGCGGCTTTTCTTCAAACAGGAGATGCAAACCTGGATTCTGGCAAAGGAGTGCCTGTTTGTCACCAAGGATGCGGTTACCATGCGAGACCCATGGTAACAGTCACTGAGCATCTTTATCTGTCATTCCTTAGCTATATAGGGACCAAAGGACAAAACTTTTTACCGCAGACTTGTAGCTGTATGTAAAATATGGAAGTTCTTTCCTTTTCTCTGAGCTGTTCCTAAAACAGTTTTTGAGAGCGATTATATGAAATATGTAAAACCTAAAAAAAAAAAAAAAAAAAAAAATACACAAAAACACCAAAAAAAAACCACAAAAAAAAAATTACAAATGCTTAAATGCTTTTAAAATGGCAAGATAATAGTTCTTTGATACTTTGGGAGGTTCTTTGGTTATACATTAATTAGAGTCTATGAAGCTTTCATATGGTTTTCAGTATAATACGCAAGGATTGCGTTGTTAAAGGCAGGTAAGATGGATATCTATGAAAAGCAAAAAAAATTAAATAAATAAATACATAATTAAGTACATAAAAAGGCATAGAAAAGAGAAAGGAAAGATGGTTGATATTAAATGGAAAACAAAAAGGTTTGTAAATGCTTCTAACTCTCCCCATTTAAAATCCTAATAGTTGTACAGAATTTAAAAAAAAAGAAAGTTTAAAATACCTATATAATAGAAAAAATTAGACAACATAAAAATAAAAAAAAACAAAAAAGCAAAAAAAAATAATACTACATAGAAGTTAGCGTTAATGCTAAAAACAAAGATGTTGTAGAACTGTAATTTTTGTAGAGTTTAGATTGAGCATAAATTCCTACTCTCTGCCAATTGCTGTTGGATGCTGTTATTTATTGAGGAGAAAAAGGAGAAAAATGGCTATTTTGGCAGCTTTTTTAACTGCAAGCATTCCAGCTATTAAAAAATAAACAAGACAAGACTCAATTCTGTAGACAATGCAAATGGGAAAAAAAAACAGCTGTCTTTTTATCAGATGTTAGTTCTAACTTGAACAACAAAACACAGCTAAACGCTTCATGTCTTCATGATCTGCTGTCCGCAAAATTCCCATCATCCTATGCTTCAGTAGCTTCCATATTTGCTCTAGAAACCTTCAGGGCAAGGGATTAGCCTAGTACCTTAATCTTAAAAAATAAAAAAATAAAAAAAATAAAAAAAAACTAAAAAACTTTTAAAAAACTAAAAAAAAAAAACCATAAAAAGTAAACTAAAGAAACAATCTCTTTGAAGAATTTCTGAAACTGTTTACAAGGAATTTTGAAAAACAGGGGGATGTTTAAAAAAAAAAAGATGCTGGCTCTGTTTTCTGTAAATAAATTTGCATATTTTGTAGGACTTTTAATTGTAATGATAGAGAAAAAACAAGGAAAACTATTTAATGAAAGCACGATATTTATCTTTGGTAAATGACTTTAGAGCAGTTAAAAATAAGACATTGCTTTAAAAAATCTGACTCAGAAAAAACAATGAATTATTTAAGAACACATATATTTTAAAGTATATCATATTTATTATAATTTATTTTCACAGTCTTAAAACTTGATTTACATCATTCTCACACTTGTTTGCATCGATTGAGCAGTGTGATAATTGTTTTTGATTATTTATTTGGTTATACTCTTGTTTTTGGTTTATGCTCTTGTTTGTTTTTCTCAGTATTTTTTATCTCGATCTCGAACTTTCTTTGTTCTTTTTCTTTTCTCTTTTTTTTTTCCTTTTTTTTTTAAATGTTAATTTTGATTACATATTGGGCCTGACCGTGCAGTCCTTACTCTTCCAAAACTCTCATGGGGATATAACGAGCATTTTGCCAGAGTAAGGACTGAAGCAAACTGAGCCCACAGCTAGGAAGTACAGATGTGTAACGCAGCTGCAGTTCCATACAACTGCTCTTTCACTCTCAATTCCCTAAAACTCCTTGTAATCTTCTGTAATTATTGAATGACGCTTTCCAGCTTAGCCCTAAATAAAGCACAGTTTAAAAAAAAAAAAAAAAAAAAGCCGTGTTCTTTACTTCTTGATGGCTTTCCTTAATGTGTTTGCTTTGAGAACAAAATGAATCTATTTCGACTCTTTCATTAATATACATTGTTTGAGTATCAGAACAAATCCCTTTGTTATATAAAACGTATCTCATTGGATTGAATTAATGACACTGTTTCATTTAATGTCTGCTTGATATTCCAGTGTGGTTTACCTTAAACCTAGTAGGTTAGAAGATCAAATAATGGTACATACAAATTAGTGTCATTGTAGCTCCCATTTGAAGCCTGTTGTTTGATTTCACGCTCATGGTTTTTTCATGCTGATAAGTATAGAGGCCAAAGCTCAGGACGTTGCTCCTTTTGCTGCTTTGGGAAAACCCTGTGAAATTCAGCAGTCTCCAGAGATGAGGCTCAATTTCTTCCTGAGCATCTCTCACATCTTTTCTTTAGAATGGTTATTTTTCTTTCCCCTGAAATGGCTGTACCAGATCAGCTGAGGTGAGGCAGGGGCTGAGATCAGGAGCCTTTGCATTTTCTCCCTTACTCTTGCAGCAACATCTGCATTTGGACAAGTTGCACAGGCTAAATCCACCTCTAAATGAGACTAATGTGCTTGGCCATAATTTGAACTCCATTGGAAGGAGTTCTATTAGTAGAAACTCCTATTATTAGTACTATGACTTACTTAAGTCTGTTCAGGGCAGTAGAAATAAATTAAATATAAATAAGATGATGAATACAAGGAGGGAACACAGTCAGTATTTGCTTTTCTTCCGAAGGTAAAGTCAAATACAGAAGAGCACATACACCAAACCCATCCCTGCTTTTCAGCAGAGAAGATGCTCTGCAGAGGACAGAGCAGGCTAAAAATGTGGGAACTGGTCTCAGATGTCACTGAGAGAGAAAATGAGGACTAGATTTCCAGTAAGAAGAGGTTTCTATTCCAAAGGTTATTCAGCATCCTGTCCCAAGCAGCAGGGATGAACAGACAAAAGCACAGCCTCTTACCTGGGCCAGGCTGAGAATTAAGCATGGGGGAGGGCTGATGAAAATCACTCCTTGAAGGAAGAAAACCTCACAACAAACAGGGAAGGCTCAATTTCCCAAAGTGGCATAGCAAAGGGAGAACTAAAACGTGCTGCCTGATTGTCTCCCCACTTCTCAGGCCACTTTCCACACACTCCCCTGTGACCTTCAGTGTCCCCAGAGCTCTTCCCTACCCTGCTCGAGGTAGATGCTGTGTCTCTGCAGTGCGAGTCACATCTTGATGGATCTGCAAGAACACATCCATATCATCCAAGCAGGATGGGCTGCACCCCTGGGGCATCCAGCTGGGAACACTTCTGGCCAATGAGATACAGCTGGGGGCTGTTGACTGATGATTATGAGACAAGATTTCACTCTTGTTTCAGGTACCCTTCAATACACAGCAGATAAAATACCCAGTGTTGGACGGCAATCAGACCCCAAGGGGAGACCAGAAAACACTATTAAAGATAACTCTATGACTTACCTCAATACCTCTAAAAATGTTTCACTTTGCAGAGACACCTTTGGGGTTACTGGATTGTGGAATCTGGATGAGAGGACCAGCAGGGACAACCAGTGACACAAGAGAGACCATTCCTGGTTCTCACCCTTCTCCCAGGACATCCCCATACATTACACTGCAAGCTCAAAAAGTGGTCAAATGTCCAAGTTCAGCCCCCACTGAAGCACCACAAGGCCATCAGCCCGCTGGAGGTTCATTTACACTGGAGGTTCATTTACACTGGAGGCTGGTGTGCCGGTAAATAACGCACTGCTGTCACCACCACAGTGCTGCGTAAACCAAGTGATGGGTACTAGCCATCAGCTCTCTGGCTGTGGTAGAAACATAGACTAGAACAGAATGGGCTGAAGCACAAATGTAGACATGGTCTTATAGCTGGTTAAAACACCCTTCTCCAGGCTGTGCAGACATACCAGCCTTGATTTAAGTGCTTTTCTCAGAGAGACTCCATGCTTCTCTCCAGAAGAAGTTCATCCATTTACACTGCAGGTGCTGTAAAGCAAAACAAATTGAAGCACAAGCCTGTTTTGGCATGGGGCTGTGTTGCTGGGGCAGGCAATCATCCAAAGAAACATCCCAGTCTGAAGCAATGAAAATGAAGAGAGGGACCAGCTCTACCTGGAAGCCTGTAGCTGCATGTCTGTGTGCACCAGCACACAGAACACTGTACTACAGAGGGCCAAAACCCACTGCATGTTTGATGCTGGGTCCTCTCTCTAATTTGTAGCTGCTAAAGCACATTACATCAAACTAAAGGGTTTTTTAAAGGTCAAACATTAGTCTTTCACCAATGTGTTCCTTGGTACCACTGTGATTATAGTAAACTGCAATCCCAAACCCATGAGTAGTTCAAGGCAATCTTTGGTACAAAAACAGGGCATGGTTTGTTGTCATTCTTTGGGGAGTCCCATGGAGACAGCTCAATCAACAATCACTTTTTTGTCCCCTAAGAAAGCAGTTCATCCCTTCCTGAAGTCACTTTTCCATATCAGCATGTCTTGACATAGCCACTGAGCCACTCTCCCTTTGCATACACAAAGTGAAACAATTCCTCTTCCCACCTGCATGCCATCCCCACTCCAGGCAGATGTCCATTAGAAAACTTTATTTTATTAAAGGATAATATGGACTTTGAACAAGGCTGCAGAGTTCTGCCTGTTTTCATATAACAAATATTAAAATAACTTTTAGAAATGTCCTTGCAAAGCAAGGTGAGGACTTTTCCACCTCCAATATTTCAGTTTCTAACAGCACATTTCTCCCAGTCTCAAATGTGACCTGCGGGCAGCAACTGTCCTAGAGGCCTAGACCCATGTGAGATGTTTGTGGTCCCAGGAATAACTCACATATCACGGAGGGGTTGGCAGATGGGGAAACTCATCACCAGGTGCTTCAGTGCAACACTGTGCAAGATTGTGCTCTGCACCACTCGGAGAAGGAAGCTGCTGAGGCTCTTCCTTAGCAATGCCCCTTAGCAAAGCTCACTTGAAACGGCCTGACTTGTCCTGCCTCTCCAGAGCCAATTTAATGGGAATAGGCTGCAAACTCAAGGCAGCCAACTGTTGAGCCTGAAAATGTCTTTTGGAATAGCACTGCTGTCTACTTGTTGAGGAAATCAGTTCTTAAAACAGGTTTCAATACCACAGCTTCTCTCTCACTATAGTAAACACTCACATTAGAGCAAACACATTCCCAAGAAACAGAGAAGGTTCCAAATCAGAGCCCTTGCGTTTCATTTATTTAGGGTATGTGGTCACTCTGGTGTCTCATAGAACGGTGGAATTGTTTGAGTTTGGAGAAATCTATAAAAGTCATCTAGTCCAACCCCCCTGCAGTGAGCAGGGTCATCTCCAGCTGGATCAGGTTGCTCAGAACCCCATCCCTTTTCACACTTGCCCTCACCATTGCACAAGCTTCTGTTAGTGCCCACACAACCTGAAACCTTCCCCACACTGCCTCTGAGGAACCTCTGTAATGTCAGCACTGGTAAACACACAACAAATTCTGGTGGGAAGAAACACCCTGGAAGCAAACATCCTCTCACCATGGCACTCATGAGCCATCCAGAATTCTGGGTCTCAGTCTGGTAAGTTCTGAACTTGGCCTGGGCCACCTCCAGCAAGTAAGATGGGGAAAGGGATTTCCTTGCACAGGTATAGGTAAGCACATGCCCTCCTCCTGTAAGCAGCAGCCTTGCAAGGTGGAGTGCATTCATATGAGACACAAGAAGAGCAGGTTCAGATTCTTCCCCATCCAGAAGTTTGTCCCCTGAGACTCCTATGACACAGAAGATGGCCCTGATTATACAATGGTAGGTCAGTCCAGGGAGGTGTTCGCAACTCCTCTCATTGATCTGCCTCGTCTTGTTTAAAAAGGTGGAAATAGAAACAGAATCAGGAAGTGAGTGACTCTATAACCTCTCCTAGGAGACCCAGGCTCCCAACATAACTCCTGAATATTATATACATTGTACAGGACACAGGCTGTCACCTTGGTACTCCTTAGTCTGCTCCTCATGGCATTTATTTGGGGTGTCATCATTGCTGGGTTGCAGCTATTGCTTTCAGCGCTCAAGAAGGAGAGATACAAACATGCAGGTTTGCAGTCAGCTGGTGAGTGGGTGGGTTAACTCTCCCCAGTGGGGAGCCACAGCATGACATCCCAAAAATGGGCGCCTCTCCCCCCACCGGAGAGAGAGAGGCCCTAAACTTCTCCTCAGCCTTTGAGGCAGATCGGATCACGTATTTTATTTTCTTCCATACACAGCACAGAGAATGCAATTGCCTAATTCAGCGTAGTGAGTCCTACCAGATAGCAAAACACCCACAAATTAGGCATCATGACTGTGATGCCTCTTTTGTGAGTCCCTCCTACAGAGGGTGAGAGATGATTCCGCTTCAGCGAGCTACAGAACAGGCTCCAAAACTGGAACGGTTGTCAGAAGGCATATTGTACACAGATCCTCCTACCAACTCCTACAAGAAAAGATTACCTTCTTTCAGCTAGAACAAAGAGCTATTAAGTGAGACAATGGGCCTAGCAGCATTGGTGAACCATCTGTCATCAAGCGTTAGACATTAGCAATGTCTTTTTTAAGCCAAGCCAATAGAAGCCCCCAGCCACTGTTACAAAGGCACAGAAGCACAGATGAAAAGTGTCAGCCCAACTTATCCTTGTTTTAACTCCTTCCACTCAGTCTGTTCTGTTACTGCTGCTTCCTGCAGCAACCCCAGAGCATGCAGGACCACACAGATTTCTCACAATAACCATCAAACTACGCTTTGCACCACATTTCACACAAGTGCAGCAGATCTGGGCTGCAGGCTGATTTATTTTGAGGGCTGTCAACCAGCAGACTGATATGAGGCGCTTGCCTTTCTAGACCCAACTCTCCTAACTCCAAGGGACAGCTATCCCAAATACCTCTAATTGTGTTCCAGAGCCCAAATGCCAAAGACAAAGAGGGTTTGAGTTCCTGTGCACAGCTCTGATAGCTGAGAAGCAGCAAGCAGCCAAGTGTGGGGTAAGAGGAAAAACATGAGTTTCAGACTGAGCCACACAGAAGTCTGAGGAGAGCAGGCCAGCCCTGTGTGTAGGAACAGTCATCAGGCTCCTCTGGCCAGCCTAAACATCCCACTCAGTCAAAAATCCTGTTCTGTTCTGGGTTGTACAGAAAAACCCGAGCCAAACCTGGATAAAGAGCTAGAGAGCTACCTGGCTCTGCAGATTAAGCTCTGTAGCTTCAGCAGGAGTTGTCCTGTATCTGGCTTATTTATGCCTTTCAGTTTCCAGCCCAAAAGCCTGACCTTAAAGCTTTACTAAGTAAATATTTTCTCTCCTTGATTACCAAGCTTTTGCAGTGATGGGAGGGGGCTGAGTTTGAGTGAAATACTGGACATTTAAGGTGTTTTATTTTTTCTAGAAGTAAGGAATCCACATAAAGCAACACATTTGCCTGAAAGACTTACAGTTCAAATCCAGTTTAACCAGAAACTGGGGAATTTTTCCTTCCATGGAGGGACAGATACAACCAAATGCCAAATTTTAGGACAGGTTTTCATGCATCATATTCAAAGGAGCATTTCCTCCTCACAAACCACAAACAGTGAAGAACAGCAGGCAGAGGTCTGCAGCTGGGGTGAGAGGACAAACTTGGCCTGACTGGACAATGCTTTGCCTCAACCCAGGTGATGTGAAATCTTTGGTGGTCCTGGATCAGAGGTGCCCCTGTCACTGCTCGTGAGCCCAGCTGGTGCTTTTTTGTTGCACTTTCAGCTGAGGGCCCAGGAGATGCGTGAGATGTCACTTCTCAGTGGTTGGTCCTCCAGGGCCTGAGCATGCAGAGCCACCTCACCTGTCCCACAGGTGACAGGTGGATGGTCATGGCCAAGCATCACACCTGGCTAAATTAGGAAACAGCTTCCGTGCAGATGGAAACCAGTAAATTTCATCCAGGAGGTAGTGACTGAGAGAAGCCAAGTGAAGTGGGAAGTGAAGCAGATTAGCCATGGTTTGTAGTCCCTGTTTGAAACGGCCTCAGAGGGTGCACACGTGGTCAGGTACTGCCTGCAGGAGAGAAGTGCTGGTGCTCCTGTGCACCTCTACCCTGAGCTGAGCAGCAGCGACTTCCAGGCAACAGGCTCGTGGTCTGTTAAGGCCAAGAGACCACAGGTTCACAGGAAAGCAGTGTTCAAGGGGTGTCAACTCAGCTTCTCCCACTCTTTGGAAATATAAATTCAAAGACAAATATAGAACAGGGACAAAACTGGAATTCGAGTCAGAGGGACAGTTATTGGTCAGCATGACATGGCAAGAACAGAAATGGTATGGAACAGAGACTTTGAGATCTTCAGACAGTTCACTGCATGACTAAACTCTACAGTGTGACTGGTATGGAGACTGAGTGGGTATGAGGGTGGCATGCAGCACTGCACGTGCTAAACAGAGCACAAGGGTTTTGTACGACCTGCCCTGGTCGCTGTGAAGTGGCACAATTTTCATGGTAACTGGAAACACAAATAAGAAGGCACACTGCTCCACAATTTTTTCCAGTGGTTGGTCTTTTGTAAAGCTCCTCCCATGTCTTTCCAAGTGGGGTTGTCAAAAGCATTCAACAATGGCCTCTTTCTGCAGCAAAATAAGTTAATAGGAACATTTACAACTGTTTTCAGTGAACACCTAACAAAAGTCAACAAGAAACTGCAATTTTAGTGTGTCAAAGGAGCCAGAATATCCTGTCCCAACATGCCCATCTTTTACCCAATAAAATCCATGATTGGTGTGACAAGCTGTAATAGACAAACAGCTATGCTCTGTCATTCTTCTGTGTGAAAACACCTTTAGCCCCTTTCTTTATCAGGCCTAAAGTCATTTCTTTGGCAATAAGATCAACAGAAACCTCTGCATTTTTCTTCCAACAGTTAAATTATTTATGAGCTTTGAAAATAATCCCACTTTGTCTTCTAACCCTAGTTTTGCATATATACATGTCGACCCCTGTGAATTCTTCAGCTAAAATATGCATTCATTACAAAAGCATTTCAGGGTGTTTTTTTCTTTCCTCTTTATCTACTTGTTTGAATATGTTGTAAACTTGATTAATGTTGCCTTCTAATCTCTTTCTTTCTAGAAAGAACACCTGGAGCTCTTTTAACCTGCCTCAAATAAAAAATAAAACCCAAGAGACAAACAACCCAAGTGGCAATGTCACACCTCCACAACCCTTTCCTTCCCCTGGCCATGCATTTCTCCTCTTCTAAGAGGGTGGACACATGGGCAAAACTTGTGTCAATAAACCTACAGGGCTGTGGGTTTCTTCTAAAGCCCCCTTCCTTATGCTCCTAGTAACCTGCTTAGTTTCAAGCCTCTCTCAGACTAGAATAGTTTGGGGAGATTTATGACAGCAATTCTTCTGGTTCCTTTCACAATGTGTTTTCTGCTATTCTCATCTATCGCTCTGCCAACATGCATCATTTATTTAATACCAGTCACTAGCCACATTAAGCTTTTTTTTTTTTTTGCCTTTTTTTTTTTTTTGAGGACATTTCCCCCCATACCTGGAGAAATCATGCAGGTAAATAATGTCTGAGCCGACAGTCTTGGACCTGCCTTTTCTGCCTCCATCCAAAGCTTTCCAGGGGTATCAATCATCCCTGAACTAGGATTCTTCTCATTTTAATTATGCTAATATCGCCATAATTTCATTCTCGTTAACAGCAATTGAGTTTCAGTCTCTGCAGATGGTGAAGCTGGACAGTTACCAAGCCACATGCCATCTTGAGAGGAGGTTATGGACCAGTGCTTAGCCTGTGGCAGCGCTGCTCAGCACCGTTTCTGGGTTGCATCACTTCACTTTACCCATTTGTGAAATGACATATGCCTTTACCTCATACTGGTTTTGAGATTTACAAAGGACACTTCTAAAAATAGAGAGTCCATTGCCCAGCTAGCTCGTTCTTGTTACAATACAATCCTGCCTGCTTTGATAATTTCAGGTGAAGGCTAGAGAGGAATTATGCTATTTATTCAAAGTGGCTACAAAGAGGACAGACACCCTTCACAAAGAGCCTCAGGAGAAGACAAAGAAGAACAAGTACAAGTTGTACAAGTACAACTTGCACCAGGAGAAGTTTCTTCTCATTATAGGAAAGACATTTTTTACAGTGAAAACTATCAATCACTGGAAAAACCTCCCCAGGGATGTGGTAGAGTCTCCATCACTGAAGGTTTTCACCATGCCATTGTATTGCACTGGGTGCTAGATAATCTCATCTAAGATCCCTTTCCCATGAAAATTTGGACCACGTGAACTTTCTAGGTCCCTTCCAACATGGGATGTTTCATGATTCTGTGGTCCTGTGGCTGCTGTATGTGGGCACAGATGTGTGAGTATATTACCACAATAGACACCAACCCTCTGAACCTCCCCATCAGAGCAGATACAGACCCCAAATCATGCCAGTGCTGATGGGAAGAACCTCCGTGGTTTTCTCATCCAGCCTCCTACTGAAATCAGGTTGGGCCTTCCGGGTATGTCCCTTGTTATTCTAAGGAAACAAAGCTATTAAAGGCTACACAGATAAATTTGTATACCACAATCATACCTATGCAGTGGGATAGGCACCCAATGCAGCCCGTCTCCTCACCATTGTCCAGCCTGGAGATGGACCAGAGTTGGCTGCATCTCCTTTCTGGACTGGGTTTCTCTTCAACGAAAACCAGTGTGGGTAGGGTGAGTGGTGAGCACAAAAGCAGTCACCCAGAGAAATACTGGGGTATGCAGAGGAACCAGGACTTCAGTGCACATCATGAGGAGCTACTCTGCCCCACACAGCCACTCCAGTTGCAGCCAGTGGAGAACAGGTGGTTTCCCAGATGTACCCTGGATAACCCGCCACTGGCTGTCCTCACGAGGCCAAGTCCACCTGTGCTATCTGTGAGCTACTCACACGTTCCAGGCACAATCCCAATAGTACAACTCGGCTCTAAGCTAAGGGAACTCCCACTGCTGCTTGGCTGACAGGCAGAGGAAACTTCAACTTAAACCTGGCTACAGGTCAGAAATCAATATAGCATAAACCAAACTGCACCAGTTCTGCAGGAAAGGCCTGACATTGTGACTGAAAGTATGATGAATGATTTTACATGGATTAGGTGTTTGGGTTGTTTGGTTTTTTAATCCAAGTACAGAGTCTGGTAAGACAAATTGAAATTACAATGGACTATTGCAGCTTTCTGGTCTGGAGACCATATTAAAATCTCTTCAGGAGATGATAGCTGACCAGCTTCTTATGCAACTGTTGCCTCCTCCTACTCCATTTGACAGCCGACCTCCCTGATAATCAAAGAAAGACACAGATGGCAGCTGCACAGCCGAGGTAAACATGAAATGGTCTCTGTGACAGCCCAGAAGAGTCATTGTTTTCCCATCCCTAAATCAGATGGCAATCTAGGATCCCAGCCAGACCTATCTTCCCCCAAGCATTAAAAGTACACAAGGAATGAAGAGGCACCATAGTCAAAAGGGCAAGAAACAGTTTCAGTAAGACTTTGTGTTACAGTAGGTCTTCAGATACTTTTAGGATATACTTTTAACCCATGCCAAGGACTTTGATTTCCTTTAATTATTTCATATGTTGGTGGGGGATTAATTAAAACATGAGAGAGAGTCACCCTTTAAGGGCAAAAGGTTTTTAATTCTGCTTGCTGATCAGGATGACAACAGTATTTATGCTGATGGCCAAAAAGGGCATTTCTGACTCCAATTCCATTTCCAGAAAACATTAACTTTACCTCACGGTGCATTATTTGAATCAGCGCACGTCGCCAGGGGTTGAATAAGACAGTTTCTGCACACTCCACGACAGAGTACCGACACTTACTAAATTATGCTGTTAAATACTGTAGTATGGCCATAAAATACAATGAAGGCCCATGGAAAGATGCCAGCCCCTTTCTGAGAGAGAGAGCACTTTTTGGAAGCCTGCCTGTGGCCCGTAATTTTCACTTCCTCCTACTACAGTCTGAAGTGACATGAAAGGACTTGTAAAGTCAAGTCCAGGAGGCTGGTGGGGATTTGAAGGAGTAAAGATAAAGTTAGAACATCGATGGTAGTATTTGACCTACTTGAACTTTGCCGGGAAAGAAGGAAGGAGACAAATCTCCCACACATCTCTATAGCAGGTCATGCTGGGGGGGGAAATTCCAGCCTGCAAAATCTACATTTTTCAGCTCAGATGGGGCCAAAATATTGAAAACATATAAATTTTAATGGACAAAACTGTTCAATCAAAAGCAGCAAAACTTGACACAAAAGTTGCTAGCTAACAAGATATTTCAGTATTTCATGGGAAATGGCCCTTGGTGAAGGAAAAGAACCAAAGGCAGAGGATGGGAGGATGGAAGCATGGCCTGCACAGACTGAGTCTTGTCAGGTACTGCAGCAATTCACAGGGACCTTGACATGTACAACCAATAATGAAGTCCCTTAAGTCCAGCAAGCTCAAAATTAAGTGCTTTTTCTTACTAGTGACTACAAAGGAGTTGAAGGATAGAGAAGGACTCAAGATGGGCCTCTGTGAAAAATATTTCAGCAGGAAACATTTGTCCTTCTCCATTGGTCATAATCTGACTTGTCACACACTGTGTGTGCCTAAAACCCTTCACTGTTCGCAGGAGCACAGACAAAGTGGTGTTGCCCACAAAGCTTAAAATCAAGCTGAGGAACAACAAGAACAAAACCAATACTTGCCAACTATTCAGGTCAACTCATTGACAGTGCCTGACAGACAACACACACAATATTCTGCCTCCTGTTTGCTGCCACAGTTATGCAGAGGGTAGTTAGTTCATCAGAGGAAGACTGAATCAGAGGAACATAGTAATGAGGTGGAGATGGGTCAGCAGAGTTCCACAGGAATTTTTGTCTTTTATGTTGACATAGGTCTTCATCTATTTCTTATATCCCCACACCTATAAACTTACACACAAATCTAGCCAACATCTCAGCCTAAAATGTGTGCCCTTAGTTGTCTTGCATGTAAGCTTCCATCAGTTGGTCAATAATGGAAAGCAGCAGAATTTTCTTAGCAACAGTGTTTGAACAGAGACAAACTTGGATTTACCCAAAACACCTTATATTCATTTTCTGGGCTGGGTGTTCACTGGAGGTGATTCTTTATTACACACTGTCTCTGGAACAGACAGAGTTTGAGGCATTATTTTCAAATTCATTAAAGATTCAGAACAGCTCTGGTGGCTGCAGAAAACCTTCACATGGTTCCTAGGGATAACTCTGTCAGCAAAGCTCAGAGCTACCTTATTCCACACAACCTACTTCTTAAAACTCTGTCCAGCCCAGGCACATGTGGACAGTGATTGCCAGAAGTACTTCTTAGGGAAAGGATTTGCAAGGAGCTGTTAAGCCCAGTGATACAGGGCAGCCTGGAGAGCTCCTGCCCAGCCCCTCCTGCCACTATGAAAGAGGGAAACAGTGCTAGAAAGTCCTTTGCCTAAATGTCAGGATGCCTGGCACGGTCACAAAACATGCACATACCACACCGGGGAACACCACCAGCTTCCAGAGAGTGCAGCCTCTGATGAGTGGACCTGAAATGCAGGAAACAGCATTAAGGAAGATGGTAAGCCTTGTCACCCAAAATAAAGTTTACGTCAAAGAAAATCCCCCGTGCCAGCAGCATAGGAGTCACTTTCCTCCCCCCTTTCCCCCCTCCTTAGCTTTTTTCTCATCTCCACTGCACTTTTGGAGCAAAATTCTCAGTGCAGTTGGTCACAGCGGTTCAGCTGGGGACAGGGATGAGTATCAGGAGAGGAACAAAATACACAGAAGGGTCCTTTTTACATTTTCAGAGACACAGACTGTATTTTCCCCTTTCCCTCAGGCTCTGTCACTTCACTTTCAACTCCCACAAGTAGCACTTGGAGAGCAAAAAAAGTGGGGGAGAGGTGTGAGAAAGCTGAGCCGTATGCCTGGAGGAGAACAGGGATTTAGGCACTGGCAGATGAGCTCTACAAACACTGCCACGGTGTCCTCAGGTCCTGCCACGTGCTCCTGCATCCTCAGCCCCTGCCATGGGCACCCTCACGCATCGGGAGGGATGGAGGGGAGTCTGGAGTACAAACCAAGGAAAACTGATGAGATGCTAGGCTCCCAGAGACAGGCAGAGGTTTCCCCCTTTGCTGCAGGAACAAAGGGTTGGTAATAAACTGTGGGGATAAATGGCAGCACCTTCCCTCACTGCTTCTGTCTACTCCCTGAGCAGGTGTTGGACCGTGGCAGCGAGGACAGAGGGAGGGATTTAGTGAACGGGCATGGCCTCTGTGACAGCAGGCATCAAAAACACTCCCCTACGCCGGCTGTCTTCAGACGGGACTGGTCTTGCTCCATGGTTCCCCTGGCTGTAAGACGTCATTTTGTTTCTCTGCCTCATACTTCCTAACGTGACAAATTCCTTTTCAAGCAAAAGTATTTCCTCCACCTCCTTCTCCCCATTGTAAATATATGAGAAAATAAAAAAAAACCAACAACAACCAAACAACCAGCTCTTGACATAAATACATTTGGCTCAGGTTTTTTTTGACAAATACTAGTATTTCTTTATCCTTCACATTTCACTCATCTCCACAAACTTAGAGCAAGAGCTTCCAGCAAAGCTCAGCTCTTGAGTCTTCTCCATGAAGCACCTTGGAGAAGTCACTGTGTTGAAGCTGGGCAGGAGAACTCTTCCACTGCCTGTGGAGAGTGGACAAGACATGGAGTGGACACTGCAGCACGGTCTGTCTGTAGATATTCTGTTTTATTTCATTGCAGGCATCACTTCAAGCGTTGTTATAGTGGAAATGGTCCCATCTAGCTGCCAATACCAACATCTGAGCCTGAGATCATCACTGTTCGGGTCAGCAGAGCTCTAGTCGTCAGACCTGACTGCATCATCAGATTGCATGCACAAAACCTGTGACAAAGACCAGCACTGAGGTGCAAACCCCAAACCTTCGCTTCCTCCCTGAGTGCTGTAGCCATGAGTCTGCTCCTTTCTGCTCTTCTTGGCTGCAGACTGAGATGCAACATTGAACTGTCCATCTGAACTGACCCTTTCTCAGAGGATTTGATACCAAGATGTGTGGAACTGCATCCAAGCACTTCCCTCCAAACGCCAGAGTGGGCAGAAAAGCAGAGGGGAGTCAGAACACGTAAGCGTACAGAGAGGAAAGGAGGTCCTTGCTCCTGGCATTGTGGGCTTAACAGAGTTGCTCAGAGTCCAAGGGGATCCAGTCAACAGTTTTGGATCCCCTCCTGAGGTTCAGACCAGGCTTACAGGCCTCACCCTCACAGAAGAAGGAAGTAGGGAGATAGTTTTGCTGGATCTCACCTGTACCTAAGTTCTAGGCAGTAAAT
Organism: Callaeas wilsoni; assembly: GCA_013398955.1. NCBI lineage: Eukaryota > Metazoa > Chordata > Aves > Passeriformes > Callaeidae > Callaeas > Callaeas wilsoni. The sequence goes on along the minus strand of VWPU01004739.1, from coordinate 322,431 downwards.
GAAGGAAACACCTAAATTCCTGTCCAGCCAGTGGGGAGAACCAGCTGCTTTTCAAGGCTTCAGACAGACAACTTTTACTGAAATGGTCATATAGGGTCTTGAAAAAAAATACCCTCTTAGATGGCTGGCTAGCAAATTCCACTGTCCCCACCAGGGCACCAGCTACCTAAAACATAGATGCAAGTCTGGTGGCTAAGCCAGGCACACCTGCTAATGTTCAACTTTTGTATTTTAACCTCAAGAGAAGCTCTCGTTAGGGTGAAATATATGGGGCAGCAGACCATGGCAGCAGAGCTAAAGCCCATAGATCATGGTGTTAAATATTCTACTGTGGGCTGAAAGTGAGAGCACACAGTTTCAGCCCATGTGTTGGTTGAAGTTATGAGCACGCGAGAAAAGGGGATTTATAATGAGAATGGCAATTCAACCTCAATTATAGTGCACGACTGTCTGCACACTATAAACTGAAGGTTTAATAATGAGGCAAGAAAGCTGAAGGAGAGAATTTCATTGTGTCTGTTTCACAGCCTGGGATTCTTACTAAATTCATCAGATTACTTGAGTTCTCCTGACAACTGTAGCAGTATAACTAATTTTAAAGGGGTTTATTGTATATTCAGACTGCAACAGAAGATACGGGCAGAGAAAACCTCATAGCAAAAGAGAACTCCAGATTGAAGACTATAATGTATATGAGATTTGAAAGAAGTAAGTGCTAAAAGATGTAGACAGCAGTTTTTCAGGGTCCTTAACCTTGATGAATAAATGAATAAAATCCCTTAAAAAATTGCAGTGTTTCTTTCAAGTGGTTTCCAGCATGTTAATGATCAAGAGAAGCTGAGAAAATTGCTGGGAAGGGAGATGACTTTCCTCAATATGCTTTTACCACAGAGACTATGAGACAGACATGAATTGTAAGCAAATAATACGCAAAATATGACAGAGAGAGAAGAACAGAGGCTCTTTATCTGTCCATAATGCATTTGCATACAGATGTGTTGACTGCAAGACTTTGTGATGCTGCCAAATCAAAGCTTTAATGGAGACTTGAAGCCTTCCAGTTCTTCCATATCCAGGTACTTAGAAAGGACTCCCCTGTATTGTGTTTACCTTACTATACCAAAAGAAAGAGAAAAGTACCTAATTTGAAAAGGGACATAGAGAATACACAAAAGGCTTTATCCACCACCATAAGTATTCCACTCACTGTGTACATCACCCCTCCAGCTAACAATGAATGACAAAGGGGCCTGAGTAGCCCACCCCTCTAATTTCTATCACCAAAGTCTCCTAAGTATTGCAGAAAAATTTAAAGCCACACCAGTAGAATGAACTACAGAAAAGGGGCATCTCCTCACCTTCTGTCAGACGGGAAGGGAATGTCTTGTTGGTGTCCTGGCATGGCCTTGCCCAAGGGAACTAGAGGAAGGTGCAACTGAGACAGGGAGCATCAGGCACTGATGGGCAACTTGTCTGCTAAAAAATATCCCAGTTTTAAAAAGCCATAAAATGGCAAATGAGAAAGGGGTGCTGAAGGCTAAAATTTTGCAGGCATCATCTCTAGCAAGGTTTTCACCCTTTTACTGTCTGACAGTGCTTGAAGACAATGCTCTTGCCTCTCCCTGTCTTTGAACTCTCCCCAGCACCAACATCACCCACACACCCGTCTTCTCTCCTGGCCCCACCAACCTCCAGGTAATAATGTAGCTGATTAGATCTTTCATCATTTTTATTGTTATCCACCCGCAGATTAATAAAACAGCGCTCCGGCTGTTTCTGGCTGACCACATTCCCTAATTTATCATAAAGGCTTAGCCTGAAACACTTCTGTCTGACATGTGGGGGGAGCTGCAGCCCCTCCCAGCTCAGCACAGCTGCGGGAGTGCCATGGTCTGCAGCAATACCCGTATTCTCACCTCACAGAGCAGAAGTTAACGCACCGCAGCCGAGCTGCTAAAGCAAAATTACCAGAGATTGGTACCAGAGTCACAGAGGTGGAAAAATGGGGAGTTAACTCCAGCTCACTGGAGCACACTGCTTCATATCAGTACTGTCTCTTAATATGAGGGAATATGCTCTTAAAGCACTCCAAATTTTCTGTTTAAAGACAGTAATTGCAAGGGTGACTTAACATGGCCTCAGGGACTATCCTGTAAGAATTGGAAGACTTGATCCCTTAAAAGTCAAGCTGGAGGAATCATGAAACTGGCATTGGAGTTCCCACACATGCTCACCTTCTCTTTCTTGTCCTCTCCCCTCCCATCCTCTGCCAGATCCCTTCCCTTCCCCCTTTGCCTTCCTCCTTTCCAGGGTACTGATTTAAGCTCAGAAGAAATGCAAAACTCAAATGTCTTGCAGTCCAAAGGAGGATTTGAACCCACAAACTCAAAAACAATCCCCCCTCAAACGACACAAAGCTCTATTAAACTAATGGCCTCATTCATTTAGTTGGAGCACATGACTGGCTAAGTGAAGGTGAATTCTTCAAGTGGCCAGTGTTATACTGGAAGCAGCTGTGACCTATTCACTGTTCTACAACCCAAAGTAACAAAAAAGTGAAGACCTTCTGTCAGGTTGACATTTCTGTAGGACTTTTCCTGTTTTAAACTGAACAACAAAAAGGATTTTCAAATTAGCAAAAGGGGAAAGAAAACCAAAAAGGTGGAAAATTTCTTGTTAAAGAAAAAAGTAGAAAAATTCTCCAGAACCAATACTGTTTTATAGAAAGATTCCATTTAATGAAAAAAAGTCAATTTTCTGATGAGAGATATTTTCAGGGGACACATTTCAGTCAGGGCTGTCAGCTGCTACTTGCCTTTCAACCACTGACTAAGTCAGAGCAATCATTTTGGGAAGAGCTGAGTGTAACAAGCAGTGGGGTGAAGGTGCAGTAACAAGATCACTCAGCTACAAGTCACCATGAGAGAACAGCCCAGGGGCAGAGCATGTCTGAAAACGACTGCCTCCCAGCCAGGTATGCCCTTCCTGGCTCCATGCAGGAACTCAAAGATGTCCAACACAGTCTTCTACCAGACCTTAAGAAAACATTTATCTGAGAAAGAGCCTCAGACCTCTCAGGGTAGTGCAGTGAGGTAGACAAGGATGGAGCAGGAAAGAGGCAGATAGGATATGAATTGCCTCCTCCTCAAAGACGCGTGTCCAGCTGGTTTACATGACTCTGTGGTAAGGACAAGCATCCTTATTCCTTGCAATCAAGGCCATAGAAAACTGGCACTATTGCTGGTCTCACCTGGAAAAGGTGTGAGCTGAGAACATGCAGGAAAAACCCAGCACTGCCAGTCCCTTCCAATGAAAAACCCTTTAGCTATACTGATATCCAAAATATTCTCCTCACTTGGATCAGTTTCTGGTGTTATATGTTTCTTTCTTCTTGCTTTCATTTTCTGCTATTCCTTTTTCTCCCCCTCATTTTCAAGTGAGCCACCCAAAATTTCTGTGAGCTGAAGAACCAAGACTGATTTCCCATGACTCAAGGCCAAGTCCTTTTGTGTGTGTGTGTGTGTGTTTTTTTGTCTCTCTTTGCCTTATGGGAATCCTGTGCTTCCCAGGGCCTGTAAAGGGATAATACCCATGAACATCAGGGGCAGTTCCATGGACACTCTTCCTCCACACCTTTCTTCACAAAACACACAGGAGCTTAAGAACTTTGGGATTTCTTTCTCCTCTACCTAAACCTTCTTCAAAGGAGTTAAAAAGTTAATATTAGAGGGGCGCCAACCATCTGAATGGCACATGAAGTACAATTCCATTAACCCTTCCACCTTTAGGAAACCAGACCCTGGGGACACATATCCCTCCTCCTCCTTCTGCCTGATAGTTCATGCATGCTGCCTGACTGACTCCAGACCTGGGTTATCTTATATCCAGTGTCAGCCTCCCCTCTTTCTCCCTTCCTCCTCCCAATCCTGAGACAGAAAACAGCAGTTAAAAAGATTATCAAGAGCCTGTTTTTGGAACAGAGACCTAAGCAGCAAGTCCCTCATGAACAAGGGATGCTTTGCCCAACCAAGTCCAAAGAAAACCCTGGCAAAGTCAGGCTAAAATGGACCAAATGCACCTTTGCTTAGCTTTCCCAGCCATGTCCTTTCCCAGGGAGGACATGGGTCTAATTCACAGCTCCCAGCCCAGCTCTGCAGTGACAGATGCTGCCTGGAACCGAAGGAGAAATGATGATGCAGGGCCGTTCCCTTCGAGATGCCGTTCTGTCACCATGGAGGCAGACAGCGTGCTCTCAACAAGTTTATCTGCAAAGTAACATGAAAATTCCTCACAGCAGGAGAGATTTGACAGGACGTGCCTAGCACAGCTTTATAAAAAGGTTTCTTCAAATGCTTCCAAATCCCATGGATCTTTTTCTTGCTTTATCATCCTTTTCAACATCCTTCTTTCTCTCATTTTTTCCTTTTTTTAGCGCCTTCACAAGGCACGTTTATCAACATCAAAGCACATTCTCTTACAGCTCAGTTTTTTTCTTCTGAATCCACTCTTGCAAACTCCAAACTACTATTTCTCTCCACATCCAGTGACTTCACCAGGAGCAAAACTTGCCTCTGTGCACAAAATCTTTTTCAAAGTCTGGGCAGTATTGACATACTAACGCAGGGACTGCGATCCCTTACACATAGGTGAATTCCTCTGAGACAGAGCATTTGTATTTGATTCTCCTGCACACTCCACTGTGCCTAAGCTAAATTTTGATGGCTACCTCATCCCTGAATTTCTCCTACCTCCCAAACCAAACCAGAGGTGTACACTGCATTATGTCCATAGGCTGCATTCAAGATGTTCAGCCCAGAGAAACAAGTGCTTTTCTCCGTGCTCTTGTCACCAGAGACATGCTGAAGGCTTGGTCCTCTGGCCACCTCACTGCACTGCAGGCAGCCTGGGCTCAGGCAATTAATTGTCAAGTCCTTTCAGACCAGTTTCCTGGGCACAGCTGAGCCAGCCTACCCACACGACAGGGCAGTACTGAAGGTGCTGCAGCCTGGTGTTTCCTCCCCATGTAACCCCCAGGTCCTCTCGAGTGACAGATACTCTATGAACAGGTATCTACACAGCTTGGACCCAAGAACAGGTCTAAGCCTCTAGTCCCACACCCTCAAAGCTGTTAAAACTTCTACTCTCCCTGGTTTCTTCCATTTTAAGGAAGAGCTCAGCCATCTTCTATCAAGCTCTGAAAACATGAGTGTGTCTGCATGGCATAGGTGGGAAAGTTTTCAAGGCCCAGACTGGTCTGCGACTGTGTTCCAGACAAGACTATTTCACACAAGACTGCTTCCATTAAAAACACCGAGGCAAGTCCCACAGGATCTTTAAAATCCAAACCTGGATCACCTAGTAATCCCCACCTAGCAGAGCCTTACATCTCTTCTCCTCAGCACTGGCACTGCCATGGGCACAGGCTGGGCACAAGGGCAGCTTCGGAGTGGCTTTCTTCACCTTTTGGCAAATTTCATTTGGCAACTGGCCATGGGAAGGATGGAAACTGAGTTAAAGGATGTGTAGTCACTCTCCTCATTGTGTAAAGGGCTCTGTGTGTTGGGGTGAGGATGGAAGAAGGTGAAAGGGTAGTTGGAACTGTGAAGTTTGAAGGTGAAAAAAGTCTTTATATCTGGATTAGTGGAGTCCTGGGGCCTTCAAAAATAGTTAAAATTCCCTTTTTTGAGTAATGGAGAAGTAGTTTGCATTGATCTTAAGAATTTGCTTATAGTTTTCCCTGGAGTTCAATGTACTGGGGAGTGCAAAGCTGACACAGCTCAAAAGTTTTATGAACCTCAGGTAACAGCGTGAAAGGAAATTTTAATAAATATTACATTTATTTAAATTTAATTTCTTTCCTTGTTAATAATAAAAGCCAACCTTGGTCTTCTGGGCTTTTCTCATATGCCTGCTTAATACAGCAGCGAAATCGTGGAATTATTTATATTTTAACTTCATTTTCAGTAAATCGTCAATCATTCACCTTTCAAAAGCATTAAATTCAGAGACGAACAGCAGGGGAGAGGGAGACTGAAAAATAAATATTGACTTTCAGGGGTTTGTTTTGGGTTTTTTTAAGCACAGGGTTAGAAATAGAAGCTGTTGTGGGTGATGAGTAAAAGCACAGAAAAAGGATAAGACATTTGTGCCTATAGATTTCTCCCCATCATAGTCCAGCAACTCTATTTCTGCTTTGTTTGCAGGAAGCTACAGCAGTACTTAAGGGCAGTGGCCCTTGCTGGCTTAAAGAGGCACTTGGCTGAAAATTTTGGGTCTGTTTATCATTGGGTAAACGGTCTTCCTTTACACAGGACACCCACTACTAGCCAGAGATACTGTTATTGTCAGCAGCAGCAGAGATCTCAAGGAAAATCCAGGAAAAAAGGCATGACACAATTGAGAAATCCACCAGGACTGCAATATAGTGACACTTACACCATGTGAAGATGCAACAGATTCTTCCTTTCAAGTTCAGTAGCCCAATCAATGCTGAAAGATAATGACAGCCTCTTGCTACTGGTCTCTCCTGTCCTCTGAGACAGAAGGACTATAGCCAGCTGCCCCCTCTGGTGCTCTAGAAACCTTCTGTAGGGTTCTCGCTGTTCTGTGAGTGATGGCATCTCTTCAATCTCCAAGTAACGTCCACCCTCCACACCAAACTCACCTGCTATTCCTCCCCTTAAACCACCTGAATCCCAGGCTGTGCAGGCTAAAATGCATCCACAGGGGCTAAACACAGCCTGGCAGATGTGTGGAGATCAGGCAAAGGCCATACATCATGTGTTGTGCTCATGACCCCCTCAGGGAACACTCAAATCAGAGCCAAAGAGCACAGCAAGAGGAGCCCAGCCTTCAGTCTTGGGCTTCACAGACCCCAGTGAGCCACCTGATAGACTGGGTTCAGCTACAGCACATAGCCTTGCTTTAAACACCTTCGCAGGTGAAAGGTCTTCCAAAGACCTTTGGCAATTTGTTCCTAGAGATAAACCAACACAACGAGTGCCTGGACCCTGCTCATGTGTATTTGTGTTCAGCTTGTGAGCACCGGTCTGTCTTGTGCCTTTCTTTCTCTTTGAGGTTTAAGAGTCCTCTACAGCAGGTGCACACACACAGCAAGCTGCCACTCGAGCTTGCTGATGAGCTGAACAAATTGCTCTCTTGGAAGCATTTTCTCCAGCCCAGATTTGTGTGGGTTTCTGCATCCTCTCCAATTTCTTGTTTTCCTTAACAAAGCACATGTCCCCAGGCTGGAGATGGGTTTCTGTTGTCCGACGCCTTCCAAAGGCAAAATCAGTCCTGTCCTTTCACCAGGCTCCTTCAAGCTGACATCAGCTGGTCCCACCACCATACCGAGAATACAGGTCCAGACAAAGGACCTTCCTTTAGGACCTCTTAATCTCCTTCAGACTCATTGCCTTCCAGAGGCACGCTGCACCCTGGGACCAACCAGCTGGAAAGCCGCTTGGCAGAGAAGGGTCCAGGGTCCTGGTGAACACCAAGTGACCACGAGCCATCAATGTTCTCCTGTCACAAACAAGGCCAACAGGCTCCTGGGCTGCTCTAGCATGATCACTGCCAGCAGCTGGAGGGAGGAGATCCTTGTCCTCTACTCAGCACAGGTGAGACAGGCCTGGAGTGCTGTGTCCAGCTCTGGGCCCCCAATACCAGACAGTGAACAGTGTATTGGAACAAGCCCCACAAAGGGCCACAAAAACAATGAATGAATTGGGGCATCTGACGTGTGAGAAAAGAATGAGAGCTGCATTGGCCAGTGTGTTGACGAGAAGGGGATCTTGAGAGGATCTTATCAATAAGTATAAATACCTGGTGAGTGCAACTAAAGAAGACAGATCCAGAATCTTCTCAGAGGTGCCAGGGAAAGGTCAAGAAGCACAAACTGAAATACAGGAAATTACATTTAAATGCAAGAAAAAGCTCTTTTTAACTGTGATCATGCTAAAACACTGCAACAAATTTCTAGAGAGGTTGTAGAGACTTCATCTTTGGACATATTCAAAACACAGCTGGATGTGGTCCTGAGCAACCTGCTCTAGCTGCTCCTATTCTGAGCTGAAGGTGTTGGAACAGATGATCCCCAGAGATGCCTTCCAAACTCAGATATTCTGTGATGCTGATGTTCACCAGTCCATACTTCACCTGTCCTCCTGGTTTCTATTCTCTCTCCCAGTTTGATGCTGTGAAAATGTATGTTCTATATGCCTGGAGTGCTGATGTCCTTTACACATATCCTCAAGCTATATTAATCACTCCTCCAAACTTCAGGTTATCTGTACAATTTAGCCAGCAGCGTTGTTTTTATGTATTTCCAGACCATTGATGGAAACATTAATTTGCATCTAAGTTATGACTGCCTTCTCAGGAATGCCATAGGAAAGTGTTCATTAAACAGATTTCCTGCTCATAATTTCTGTCCAAGATCTGTCAACTACCCATTGCTCAATCTATCAAATATCAGCACATAAAAGAAACTTAGATTTCCAGTCCATATAGTCTTTATGTCCTATTTCTCTCCATTTAACAGCAGCAGAAACCTAGGAAATGACTGCAAGAACTGCAACACATCCACATCCCCACATATTCTCCACACTTCCGGATGTTTAGGAGCAACAATGGCAACCAAACTGTTGGGTCCTACAGTTAGCAGTGGACCTGAATTACTCTACTTCTTTTTAAACTGTTTGCATGTTAGTTGCTCACTGTCACAATGAATTCCCTAACAGGATTTTGTGCCCCAAGAAAAACGACTTCCTCTTTTTTGTTTTAGACTTTTGTGTGATATATTCACTGGATGTTCTCTCCTTTATGCCACATGGGAAGCAGTGAGTCATTTTGCCTTCTTCATGTAATCTCTAGCGCTGAAGATTTCATAGCCTTCCAATCAGGCTACCTTGCTGAGACTTGTCAGCCTCGTTGTGTCAGACTTACTTCAAGGGAAGACAGTCTATCATTCCAGCTCTTTCCTTGGAGCTGGTGCTAGATGTCTGCAGCTAGCCAGGCACGGCTCGTCCTTTGCTGCCATCACACCACCCTGCCTTTGCAGCTCCCGGTGGCCTGATACCACCCCTGTCTGGATTGCATCCAGTTAGGACAACACATTTTCTTAGGAAGCAGGATATGAACCTCTCTGGTTCTCAAGGAAACAGAGGCTGGAGCCCTTACAAGCTTCTGCCCTTTGCACAAAAAGCATTCTCCTTCCCTGCTGCCCTCCACAGGCAGGCAGGCAGGCAGGCAGCAGCTCACCATGCGAGCAAGCAAAAGGGGAAACAAAAATCAAGCCGTGGTAAAGGGAATAGGAGAAGAAAAACAGATGACCCCCCAGAGTCTGGGGCTGAGCAGCACGAACAGTCGGAGCCCCTGGAAGCCAGCTCATCCATGCGCACTGCCCTTGCTGCCTCCCTGTTCCCAGGAGGGGGCCTAATAAATTTTACAAAAGAGCAAACAGCTGAAAAATGCTCGTATTTAAAAATATATTGAGAGAATTTGCATGTTGTTCCCTTTTGTGTGGGGATGGCATTTATACACCCGGCGTTTCAGCAGCACCGCATCTCAGAGCACTTTACATAGCAATTAATTACACACTGGTAGTGGAGTGACTGTCTACAGGCAAACTCATCAGCCATTATCCACTCAGCAACATCCAGCGTACAGCTGTGAACATTTGCATTAGCAGAAAGTCATCCTGGCTGCCATTAGCAGGGTGCAGGGTGTCAGCGAGGGTGAGAGGGGTCAGCTCACCCCCCACTCCTTCCCAAAAAGCCTTTGACAGCCACCATCACAGCTTTCACAGCCAAACTTGTGACCCCTCCCTGGTTCGACCCCAGGTTTGGACCAGGGAGATGGCATCAGCTTACAGCACACTGCAGTCCACATCCTGCACCATAATGCCAGCTTCTCCTACAAGATAGGAAAAGCTGTTGGAAGGGAGACTTCTGAGACAGCACATGAAGGTACAATCACCAAATCTGTGGAGTGGATGGCTTTATGGTATGAACTTTGTCCACAGCAGTGACAGCTTCTATTTCATTTCATCCGCAAAGCCTCTGTGCCCCAGGATTACTTCAGCACTCCCCAGGTCTCTCCATAAACCAGTCTGGAAAGAGACTGAAGATCTGAAAGACCAATGTCTGATAACTGCCGTGGCCTCAATGCTGTTCTGGAGTATTTTGCAATGCCAGATTCTCTCCTGACCCCCCTTTGCCTGTGTTTTACCCACAGCATGGCAAAAGCACGTGTGGCACCACAACCGGGAGATCACAGGAAGTTTGTGGGCAAAGAAGATCCCAGCAGTGCATTGACCTTCAGAGGGGACCTAAGGACAAGAGACCAACCAGCAGTACTCACAGAACCCAGAGATATTCCAACTAAAGCATTAAAATAAACTCCTATACTACATCTTTACCACCTGAACAGACAGTTGTGAAAATGTCCCTGGATGTTAGAACTTGATCTTCTGTATTGTAAGTTGTTAAAACACTACCTGGCATGTTTTTGGCACAACCTAGCTAGGTTGCTCCCAAATGATGCCTAGCCACAGCCTGGGAATTAGCACAGACTAGTGCCCATTCTCAGTAGGCAATTTGGATGCAATCCCCCTTTTTTGGAGGGTGAGAGAATTCAACAGTACAGATGCAGGATATCCTGTGCCAGCTGGCCTCTGCACAAGAGAGCAGACCTAGCTACAGTTAATTTACAGGTATAGATGCAGCCTCAGAGTCCTGGACAACATCCAGCCGATGATTGCACCCTCCTCCTTTCAATTTCACCAGCCTGAACTGCAAAAGAAAGCCACAATGCTTCTAATCTTTAATTGCTTCTGTGGACCACTGAAATGGTTCTGTCTTTTGATCCTGGATAAGGTGATCTTTGAATTTCCGAAAGTTAGAGTCTATGAAGTCTTTGGAGCTCCTTTGAAGGGCCACATGAGATATGACTGCAGCACAAACCACTAGGGTCTCTTCTTTCTATCTTGCTTGTGTTTCATGTGTGCTAAAATATTCAGAACAATTATTCATTTTGTGAGGCTGGCGTGTCTTTCTTGCTGAGCCCATCAAGCCAGCTGTAGTCACCATGAGACCAGAGAGAGCAAACAAGCAGGATCGTTAATGCCATGTGGCAGGTAACAAATCTCAGCCAAGAAGGAGACATGAGAACCACCTACAAACCTGTGTAGCACAGAACTCTTTCCAGTTTGTGCTTTATAAGAACACAAGTGGGGTGGATGAGGAAGATGTAATGGACTTGGGAGGATAAATACAGTCTTACGAAAGATGACTTCAGCGTGCAAACCCAGCTCTCCAGCTTGGAGTTTTCCTCTCATCAAAGCCAAATAAACCAGGATTCTGGCAGGATGGGACCATTGCCTGAAGGCAGAAGAGGTCTCTCTGCTCAAGCTGCCTACCCACTCCACAGCCTAAGCTTGCTATCCAGGGTTGCAGGACCTGTGGCACTAGAGGTGAGCAGACTTGGTCTCTTCCCAGGCCCTTCTGCAAAGAGGAGAAGGGAATCAATGTTTCAGTGTCTGGAGAGAGGGGAATTTCTTCCAAGTAGCTGGTTTACAGCAAAACCACAAAGTCTTTGGAAACAGAGTAAGATAATCTCTGTGGGGTTTCCTTTATTTTGTTTTTGCTGCCAGTTTTCTAACATTTCCTTGGGGTATGGACAGACACATTTTAATGAATTTCTGGGAGGTGGGGTACTTATCCCACTCTTTGATGTAGGCTGGATCCCATTACAGCGTTGCCTCCTATCAAATTTATCTGCCTTTAATCACTCAGTTGTTTCCTGTGAGACTTCCCAGTTTCTTCGCCAATCATACCCCAAACCCCAAACTCCTTTCAAAACCCTGGCAACCTACAGAAGCTGCCACCTGGCTTTTGAGATTTCAATAATGTGTCACTGTTCAGGGACTTCAACACAGTGAAACAAGTCAGGAAATTGAAAAGTATATTCCTGAGGAGACAAGAAATGGGAACAGTAAAGGCCACAGGTCTCTGTGCTCAGATGTCCATGCAGACTTCCCCTGAGCCAGCAGCCACCATGCTTGGCTTTGCAGGAAAAACCATGCTTGGCCTGGGGACTTCACTCCCCTTGGGATCCTGGACGCCTCTGTAGCCAAAGCAACTTTTTTCACATTAGCACTATAGGGACTTTGATTAATTTTGTGCACTTTTTCTCCATCCCACGGCTGTTGTGAAGAGTGCCTGATCCCCTGGCCCTTACCTGCTGCTGTCTCCCAGACAGAGGAGCAGAGCAGAAACTGCCTTTTCTGCAATGCACAGCCACGTCCTGGGAAGCAGAGCTGCAAACCACCGGGCAATTGCACAGATTCCACTAGAGACCATTTCAGAGAAGCCACTGAGCTTGATAATGCTGATTTACATAGTGGTGCAGCTTCCCCTCGCCGTGGGAATTGCCGGGTGGCGTTCCCTGGCCTGCACGATGCCAGAGGTCAGGCTGCTGATCAGAGCGGTCCCATCTGGCCTGAAAATCTATAAATTCAGATCTGGATGAAATTGGGCAATTTTGGATTTGGATAAGCATTCATGAATTTAAATGAATAAATAATAATATAATAATAAATCATTCATCTCGCTGTCTAGTGTGTGAGCCCCCTCAAAGACCTGCAGTTCAGAAGCAGCCAAAGTTTGACTACCTCTGCAATTAGAGCCAATGAATTTCAAATGAGGGGGAGGGAGGGGTAAAAAAGCAGGAGAAAAGAAATGTTTGGGGGGACTATTTATTCAAAGTGACTTCCCCCTCCCTCCAGGCCATACGAGGACTAGATGGTAACAAACTCATCCCACTACTGGCTCTGGGTAGTGGCACTGGTGAGAGCTTCCATCTCCCACTACCTCTACTCAAGACAAGCAAGATCCATAAATCCAGTGAGTTCCAGATCTGCTGTGTTAATATAAAGCTTGCACTCCTCCCAGCTGGCTTACTGGGCTAGGCTCAAGACTCCCTGATTCAATTCCAGGCAATCATGTCAGGCAAGTACATTTTCTTTTGGTTGGTTATTATGGAAAAGAGCTTTGGGCTAGAGCAATGCTGTGGTCTGCTCAGGGTCAGGCTCTCTTCCATGAGCCAGGGGTAAATCCATGGGCATTCATCATGGTGAAGAGGAGACAACAGGCTGGGCTGCACTTCTGATGGGCAATCTCCACTCCTGATTCTGACCCACAGCTGTCTCCTCATTCCTGCTGAGGGGCCTTCACCAGCCACTTGCTGTAAGCAAAATTCCTAGCACTGCTCTATTCTTCTTTTCCTCATCCTTCCAACTGTTATATCCTGTTGAATCACCCCCAAACCAATTCTGTCCTGATTCTCCCTGGTGAGCTTCCGCCTTCCCCAAACCTTTGTGTTTAATTTCCTCTCTAAACCAGCTCTTGCATCTTCCCCCAGTTCAGCCTCCTTCACTCATTTCATTAACATGCTGTTTACTTCTGCTTGTAGATCATTAGCAGCAATATTAAACAACTGGCAGCCTGCCCAGGAGGCTGCGATCTCTGGGGTTGATGACTTGTTTTATTTTCCCTCCCTGAGAGAGCAGCAAAAGCATCAGAGTTGGGTGGACATGGAAAGACCCAAGCCAGGAGCAGCGATGAGAGAGGCGGCTTTCTTGCCTTTCCTAGTAAATCTCCCACTCTGCTTTGCCTTTAAATTCCTCACACATGTAGGTCCTTCTCTCATGGGTGTGCTTCTGATACCTTTATGTGGACCAGTTTCTTGAAACAAGCCTTTGCCACCCCTTACTCCTCTTAAAATTGCTTTGTTTGAAATCAAGGAGTCCACATCTGGGAGTGAATTTTAGGTCAATCTCCTTTCAGGCCCCTTGTATCACAAATTCCTTCTGTTTTCCTCTGAAAGATGAGCCAACAAACTTATTGACTAATTTCAGTCTGTCATCTTACCTGCTCTGGCACAGGTAATTCCTTATAGGAGAACTCACCGCCATGACTCAGACTCTTGAAGTTCTCACATGCTTCCCTCAGAAAATTCCTCTAAGAAACTTTGCAGAGATGTGGGAAAAGTTTACGTTCAACTCAGGAACTCAGAAAATCTTTTTAGTAATCCAGAACAAGCATGAAATGAACCCAAGGCAATCTATGAAGCCAGGAGGAAGCTCAGACCAGGGCAAAGGGGCTTTGGTGCCTTGCAACAGGTATTCTGTAGTGAACAGAGCAGAGAACTGGCTGCACATTTTCATTAAATATTCATCCATTTTCTTTTTAGTATGACGATTTTTTTTTCTTTTTCTGCCAGGGAAAGCTGAAGGGAAGGAAGGGTGAAAGGGAATTGGCAAAATCTTTCAATATCTGGCAAAAATGTCAACAGAAATGTCACTTGAAAATTCTAATTCAGACGATTTTGGCTGATCTCTGTTAATATTTCCAGGGCTTCCACACTGGCCCCTTGGGCTGTTGGCCATCTCCTCTTTGGAGAGCTAGACTGTCCTGTGCACACAGGACTTGCAGGGACCTGCTGTTGAACACACTCAGCCCCTGTTAGCACTGTAACAATTTCCAGTGCTAGTAGGGATATCTTCAGAACAGGATCTTTCTTTGCTCCTTCTTTTTTTCCAGATCAGGCTGTTGCCATCCATCATGACAAGAGCCTGGAAAACTACCTCTCGATTCCTCTCACACCAGTTTGTTCCTGTTCCAGCACTGACACCAAGCATTTTCCTCCACTCTGCCCACAGGAGAATCTTTGAGGAATCACTGGGTCCCCTCTTGGCCCCCAGTTAGCTGGGTCAAGGAAACCAAACCCTTTAGACTCTCTCTACCTGCAGTAAAGTGGCTGTTCTTCTAACCCATGGTCAGCAGATCCTGCCATCAGGAACTGACATAGTGAATTTGAGCAAAAAGCCTCCTTTCTGTTCAAGTAACTCCCTGCCCCTGGTGTGCTGCTATTTCAGACAGGCTTGAGAGTGTTTTTCACTCACAGGCCTTCCATCAAAGGACACTCGTGTGGGGCACAGACTTTTTTGTAGTGTTTCAGTCATTCTTTATGATTTCACTCTTTCTCCACCTTGCTGCCTGTCTTCCCCACACCTTCCTGGCCAAAGGCACCACGCTCTGTTTCAGAGGTGTCCTCCTGTGCCCATCACTCCACGGACACAGACTGCTGTGTCCCCACTTTCAGGAGTGTGCAGCAGAGCTGTATGACAGAGAGAAGCTGCATTTGCTCTTCACCCCCAGGCACCTAATGTCCTCACGTGGCCTTTTATGTCTGCTTCCCTGCCCACTTGTATTCACATTATTCCCAAGCCAAACATCAAGCTATAATTCCCTGCTTGTCTTTCCAGCCTCCCCAAATCTTTTTGTTTTACTTCCACTGTCCAAACCAGCCCCTCTAGCTCCTCCCAGTTTAGCTTCACCCACACATTTCATTAACATGTTGTTTATTCCCACTTCTAGATGATTAGCGAAGACATTAAATGACTGGCAGCCTGCCCAGAGAGGCCATTACCTTTGGGGTTGATGACTTGTTTTATGAACCTCTCAGAGTGGTGAGAGCAGCAGGGCTGGGCAGGTCTGGAAGGTCCTGAGCAGCACAGGGGAGATACAGAGGAAGCTCCACATCTCCACATTTTCAGCGCACTGGTGCTCTCTGCTTTCCCCTCACCACCATGTGGAGTCTCCATGTCCCCCAGGACAGCCCCAGTCAGAGGCTTTTTCAGTGGGAGTGAGAGGGCATGAAGAGAGTTGGTAGGGAACACGACTCTTTGTCAGGGATTTTTCTGCTCCGAAAAACTGGCGGAAAAATAGAGTGGCAACTAAACAAAAGCATACAGGACATCCTCTGGCAATGCCACACATTGCCTTACCACCTGTAAGGGGTGGGAGTCGATGTGACAGCATGGTGTTTGTAAACTCATTAAAATGTTACATTTCAGAGCGTGTTTTAACACCGACTGAGGTGAAAGTGGTTCTTTTGAGAAAATGCTCACCGAGAACCAGTGTCTCAGTGGGGACTTGGGTAAAATCCCTTTGCAGAACCTCTCTCAGCCTTCACGAGCCCAAGTTTCAGCAGGGCCAGAAGCTGTCACGTACACACTGTGGAGGGGATGGTTTTACCAGGTGGGTCCCAGGACAACTGTGAAAGCAGACACCTTGACCCCTCACAAGCTGCAGCCTCAAATCTCCATTTCCACTTCCCCAGTGGGAAAAACACTTTCCCTTGGAAAAGATCCCCTTGCCAACCGCAGTGCCCACCACCAAAAACCCTCCAAAAGGCAACTTACGCCTGGGGAACATGTTTCCTGATGGTCACTTCACTGGATTCGGTGGTGTTTGGAGATTCTGAGACTGCCAGATTAGTATGGAATGTCACTGGAATGCCTCAGAGCAATGGCTAAGCAGCTCCGTGTGTAACAGTGGTTCCAGGCCAGAGCCCTTCCCCACATGAGCAGTCACATTTTCACCAGCCAGGCTGCTTTCAGTGCAACAAAGATGCTGGTCACTCTTACAGAAAAGCACTCTCTTTTGGGGCTTTTAGAAATACAGATCTTACCTGCCTTTTACACACCTTTAAAGAATAAGATGCAAAGCGATCTCTTCCCCAATGAATAAAATCACTGAATTGAGAAAGAAAATGTACCAGGTGGCTCCCTCTCTTTCCCACCTTTAAAAAAAAAAAAAAAAAAGGAAGAAGAAGAAGAAAAGAAAGTAAGAAAAAAGGCTTTGAGCCGTTCTTCAAAGGCTGTCTGATTTGCTTTGAATAATATAAAATGATGATGGAGGGAAAAAAGAGAATATTAAACTCAAGGCTGTAAAAGCTCTGCGCTCAGGCTGAGCCACTGAAAAAGATCTGCGTATACTTTTCATGAAATAACCGCAATGATCCCTCCTTGTCTCTGTAACAGCTGGGGGATCAGCAGCGATGTAAACCTGGGCCCAAACATGGCTTGAGTAACAAAAGCTGGGGTGCTTCTTCCCTGGAGATATTTCCCCCCTGGATACATCCAAATGCCCCACACCTGACTGTGGGTTTCTCCACCAGACTCCCCTGTGTGCCCCTGTCCTGGGCCAGAGCTCCCAGATAAAGGAGGCAGGAAAGCAGGAAAGGGGGGACATGCAGAAAGAGAGGGAAAAATGAATGAAAAAGTATTTTCTTCTGAGCTCCCCCGAGAAAATTAGTGTGAAGCTGGAAGGAGCTGATTGCTGTCAAGGCCTGCCAGAGCCCAGATAGCCAGCTGCAGTCCCCAGGCACAAATGTGATAATAGCCAACAAGCTAAAATCATTAACAGTAACGATTGCCTCTGGAAAGACCCCAACACCTAGGAGGAAAAACCAGTGACAGGAGAGGGAGAAAAAAAAATTAAAAGGGAGAAATTGTAATTTCCTCTTAGCATTTCTGTACTCTGTTTTCCATAACCCTCTGATCCCAATAAAGACTGCCTCACCTAGTTATGGCTCAGTCTGGCTTTCCCCAGCTGGACTCCAATGATCAGTTCTTCTCCCTTTATTTGCTGGTGAGGGAGCAGAGGGAATGAGGGTGAGGGAGGAGAGGCAAATACTTGGTGAAAATACAGCCATCACCTTTAGCTGGATGGATAGCTCTTATGGATGCTAACTGCTTCAATAAAAGGATCTTTGGCTGGATGAGCCAAGCCCATGTGATGAACACCTGGGGTGTCCCCACAGCCCATGGCACGTGACACAGAGGGAGGGGAAAAAATCAGTTTCTCCAGCAGCTCTCTGAAGTGCCAGAGACAAAGGAGTACTGGAGTGGTCTGTTCTGGGACCAGTCTGGAACAACTTCTTCAACAACAACTTGGAGAGAGGATGAGACTTTGCAAGTGATGCCAGAATTAGGGGACTACTCTGAGCTGTGCTCAGAGACAGGACAGGTTTGGGATGGATATAAGAAAAAGATTCTTCCCAGTGAAGACAGTCAAGCATTGGCAAAGCTGCCCAGCCAGCTTACCCATCCCAGAGCCTATGGCATGCCCATCCCTAGAGGTTTACAAGAACCATCAGGATAAACCCTGAGCAACCTGGCCCCATCTCACAGCCGGCCCTGCCTTTAGGAGGGTGCACCAGAGACCTCCAGAGGTCCCTGCCAACCTGAATCATCCTGTGATCCAAATCAGACACCAACGCCTCTGGTCACACAGCCAGCTTCACCACCCTTGCTCCGTCAGCACATCTCTGTCTACTCCAGCATCCTGATACTCCTGGGAATGGCTCTTTCCTCCAAGGAATTTTCTGTGACGACCAGAATTGGGAAGCAGGCCATAACGAGTCTGTGTGCTCTGTGTCAAAATGAAATGTTTTCAGCTAAGCCCCTTGACTGCAAGGCCCCTTAAATCTTTAGCAATTCACATCCCTGTCTGCAAACCTCCGAAAATTTCTTCTTGCTTCCCAACTCCTTACCTTGTCCAGGCTTTCTCTTTTTCTAACCTCATCTCAAAGCAAGCTCCATGTGAGCAGCCTTTGGTTAATCAACTGCTTCTGCAAGGAAGGAAAATACCATCAGTTTTAAAAGCAAAAACAACAGACTTTGGCTCCCGTTTTATTTGTGAGAACATTGGATTCATGTGTAGGATTTCATCCTTTATCTTGGTACAGCCCCTTGTACCCGGTGTATCCCATCCAGGGGTAGGTGATGGGAAGTGGGAAAATTATGGATTTGCCCCTGAAGTATATGGCCCAGAGCACACCCTGCCCAGGACAGTGCTAATATTAGAGGGAGAGGAGTATGCTCACCCCAAAAATCCCCAGTATAATGCAAGGCTACATTTACCATGTTCTCTTTGGACTCATTTGCCTTTTTGCAAACAATTCTCTGCAGAGCCGTGGCTGACATTCAGGAAAGAGCAATGAAGTGGAGCACCAGGAGCTTTTTGCACCAGCCAGTGAGCCCATTGCTAAGCTGCTTTGTGCAGAAGTTGTAGAAATCACATCCCATGCTGACGCTCACCTTCTTGGGGAGCTGGCGGGGAGGACCACGTTCCTTTCCAAAGATTGTCAGGGCTCAGAGAAGCATTTAGCAAAGCCACACTGAACCTGTTCAGATGCAGCTGGAGTTTGTAAAATAGGGAACTCTTCTTCCAAAATTAATTCCTGGCTTTGGATTTCTCTGATGTAAAGAGTTTAATTTTCCAGCTCAGGAAACTCTGTGCTGTTCCTTTAGTGAAGGAATAGGAAGGTCCCCAGCCTCCCTGCCCAGGACCAGCAAAAACACCAGTTCTCAGGCTGTTCTTGGGAAGTTTCCTCCTGCACCTCTTCTTACCCACAGGATATTCTCACGTGTCCTTCAGTCCCAAGCTCAGTGTTGTGGTGGGAGAACACTGCACCAGTTCAACAGCACCGACCCAGGAGAGGCTGCGTGATCCTCAGGCCTGTGTGAGAGCAGGCAGTGACCTGTGGGGTTTGTTCAAGCTCCCCCTGGACCTGCTAAATGACCTTCAGCAAACCACTCTGGATGACCAGCACATCACGCTGTCCTTAGCACCCCCAGCCCCTCAAGGGACTTGTCAGTGCAGCACACCCCACTCGGGGATTTCAGAGACCCTGCCAGAGCCCACCATTCACACGGCTCTCCAGTGGCCTTGGCATGTCCCACCTTGGCTGCCCTAGCTCTCCAAAGGACCACAAAGGCTGGCCCAGACCTCTTCCTGGCATTTTCCAGGGGGTGCTTAGGCAGTTCTTCTGCACGTCTGGTGGCTTGCACTGCATGCTGGGTTATTGATCAGGAGACATGCAAGTGGGTTTTGGGGTGGCATGGTGGGAATCTGTCCTTCCCCAGCTGGACTTTACACTGAGGCTCACTGGAACATTCATGCCGTGGGTGGATCCTGAGCTCCGAGCCACAGGATGCTCCTCAGACACCCCACTCGAGAATTTAACAGCTTTATTTGGATATTAGGAAAATCCCATATGAATACACACTGGCACAAAGCTTGAAGGAACAATTTCATAAGCTTCCTCTACTCTCACTACACTCCGAACCCCTCTACTGCAGAAAAGTGAGTTGGCAAGTTCTTCTCTTAAAAAGAAGTGCCCACGGATACTTAAAGAGTGTCTCCAAGACACTGAGAGTAAATCATGTGTCAGATCCCCAGCTGGAAGAAAACAGAAAGGAGGGAAAGAAAAAGATAAAAGTAAACAGAAAACTTCTTATACCCTGAAAAGGGAACTAAAAGGTGGAGAAATCCCACGCGAAGGACTCCATTCAGAAATCTTGGCAGAGTTTCAGACATCAGACTTCACAGCCAAGTAACTGATGGCAGAGATAAGAAAAAGAAACTGTCAGAAGTGTACAGAGTGCACACATCACCTTGGTATCTAATTAGCTAAAGGAGTCTGAATCTTTACTCAAAAGTAAAATTTTTCCCAACGTACACAAAAGCTGATTAAACTTTAACCCCTCCCCATAAATTAACAAAGAGACCCCACTCAAAGTGATATGGTATGAAACTTGGTCAGACAACAAAAGTTTTGAAGCTCTTATCTCCAGTTTACCTTCTCTATTGAGATTTCTAATCTTTGATTAATGAATTGCAATTTTTTTTTCTTTTTTTTTTTTTTTAAGGAGTGTGTCTGTTGCTAAACCTCTGAAAGCTCCACAATGTCACTGGAGTCTGAACAGACCAAGACTGACTGTCTCTTTTTACAGAGCGACCTGTGTCTTACACACCTTCTGTCCGCTCAAAAAACACCTGGGAAGGTGGATATTGCCAGTGTGATCACACCCAGTCTTAACATCCCAGGGTTCGTCTACACCAGGTCATTCAGTCTGAATTAAATATACGAAAAAAGGACTGGTCACACCACACCAGCAGCTCCTCAGGCACATTCATTCGATGTCAGAGGTCTCTCATCTCTTTTGGTTAATTGAAGGGGTCTTACTTCAACTTATCTTAATTCTGAGTGTTGAAACAGAGTCCTGATTCAGTTTAATTAATCCCCTTTAAAAATGAATTTGAGTTAATTCTCCCATGGGTCTCAAAGCAGAGAGGTGCCCAGAAATTACTGTGTGGCTTAATGTTTAGAATGAGATGGAACTCTTTCAGGGTGAACTACTAAACCCCACCTGAAGATTTCATTTTCCTAACTGGAGATTGGAGGCAATGTTTTAACTCAGAAAGCAATTATGGGCAGCACTGCCATGCCCATGTTTTGATCATAAGTTTGATGAAGTGGAAAGGTCACAGCTCTTGAAGTCGAGTGCTAGGATGATATTCCCATGTGCCACATAAGTTTATAACTGAAAAAACATTGGAAAAAAGCTTTGAAGCATAATAATAAAAGCAAAAACAAGACCTCAAATGCATTAGTATTTTTCCAAATCACGCATTTTTTTCATACTTGTGGTTGGCAGTGTAACATCCAACAGCATCTGCAAAACACTAAGTACTATTTGAACAGACCAAATGCTTAGGAAGGGAGCCAGAAAAATGTTCATAGCAAAATTTACCAGCCCTTAAATTTAATTACAAATCCAGAACTAAAACTGTGTTCAATGAAAATTTCACTGTGGTGAGTGTAGTAGAGATGGGCCTGAGCCAAGAGAGCAAAGAAGCAAATCCAGACCTCAGGAGCCTGGACATTGTTCTGAACTTCACAACTGTGGAACAGGGTTGAAAGACCTGGACCTGAGCACCATTCAGCTTGGAGAATTCAAAATCCCTGTCAATCACCATGGGTAGCCAAAGAGCATTTTCAGAGCCAGGGGACACGGGCACCCTGCCTGCACCACCTCCCTCCCAGGGGTGTCACCTCCAGCTCCAATGGGGATTGCCAGGGACTCTGCGAATTTGAAATCCGGCAGTGCCACATGCGCAGAGTGGGCAGACAAGTGAGATCTGGCACATACCAACAAATCCACACTGACAAACTTGTTTGAGGAAGCCCTGGCCAACAAAAAATCTGGCTTTTCCTAGCTCTTTCTTTTTCCATCTCTCCATTACTTGCCCACCTTCCACCCAGTGGTCAAATCCACAAGGTTTTCAGTGACTTTGAGAAGGAGACTGGGTTGGTTTTTTTCTCCCTCCACCAGATCTCATGGAGGTTTGGCTGCCCAGTGCCTCTGTCCAGGGAAATTGAAAGAAGAAAATGAAAAAGCAGAGGCTGGCCCCTCTGCCCATGGCAGCTGATGAGCCTCAGCTGTGGACAGCACTGGGCCGTGGCCACGTGCAGCCCTGTGGTGCAGAAATTCTGTCTCACAGGATAGATGCTCTTGTAGATCTGCAACACTGTCTACATTTATTAAGTGGAATCACTGCCTGTTTTCTGCAGCATTAAAAGTGAGCTGAAGTACAATATATTTATTGATCGCTATTAAACACACCCCGGGCCTCCCTCCAGCTTCCTCTCTCCTGTTTATCCAAGCAGAGCTCAAAGCACAGACACACACTGCATCCCCAGGACAGGCTGTGCCCTGTCCGTGGAACAGGGGACTCAAAACTGCTGCCCCAGCCTCTGTGTTTCACCTCTCAGCAGTGATGCACTCCCACATCCAGGGGAGTTGAAATCACCAGGAAGGAAGGAGAGGGACTGGCGAGCTGGTGATGGGACCACTGGGCAGGCAGGACACAGCTACCGGAACCGGCAGGAGGAGGCAGTGTGTGTTGGACTCCGGGGATTAAAAGAAGCACAGATGAGGAGGAGGCTGGTGGAGGTATCTCCACAGCTTTCCCTGGGCTTGGGTATCAGGAGGAGCAAGGGTCCTGCAGCAGGAACAGCTGCCAGAAAGGACACACCAGAACTGCACAGGGTGGCAGGGACACAGCAGAGAAGCCCATGCTCGGGCACAGCCCATAAGGCGGTGAATCCCACTTTGTTACTAGTCCTTGACACCCTGGGGACCCACCGCAGAG
This sequence comes from Callaeas wilsoni, assembly GCA_013398955.1. Taxonomy (NCBI): domain Eukaryota; kingdom Metazoa; phylum Chordata; class Aves; order Passeriformes; family Callaeidae; genus Callaeas; species Callaeas wilsoni. Next base: position 299,581 of record VWPU01004739.1, on the reverse strand, counting down.
AAATGAGCCCCTGGATTTATCCCCCTTTTCCAATTAGCCTCATTTCCCCTCCTCCTCTCCCTCCTCCCTGCTGGAATCAATCCTTGTCCTGGCATTTTAAAGGGCAATGTGCACGTTTTATGGCTGTCCCCTATAAAACCATTCTACATGATAACACATCCAGCCCTTTATTAGGGACGTTTGGCAAGTTTATTGGCCAGACATTTTTCTGCGCTGACAGATGAGGTCCTGCCATCACTTCTCCGAACACAAGAGGCCCTCTCCCCTCCCCTCCTCCTCTTTCCCGAGCTGTCCAACCCCGTGATGCCAGCAGCCCACAGGCATCCTCAGTGCATCATCAGCCCCCTCCCTGGGCAGCTGAAGTCCTCAGTGTCCTACAGCTCACCTTCCTCCAGGTGGGGAGCAGCACCAAAGCCACCCCCTTCCCTCGGGAACTGGCTGCATTTAATTACCCTCTGCTACAGCCACACCCACCAAAGACCCATTAACCCTTCATAGCCAGGGAAATGCTCTTGGCTCCGGGCACAGGCATCCAGAGGGCCAGACTTTCACATCACAGCATGACAACTCCTCACTTCTCTACAGCAAGGCTGTTGCTTGAGGAGCTGGAAGGTTTTTAGGTACCTTTGGGCAGTAACTGCTCTCATTAGATACTAGGAAACCAATTGGCCTTTGTAGTTTTGGGCACTGTGATGCTTTGCCCCGCTCAACCCCGATCTCAAGGTCACCACAAACGTGCAACCTCGTTCCTGCAGCACTCCATGATGAGATGAAGCTGGGACACAAGTTCAGCAGATGTTACATGGGGCACAGGGGCTCTGCTTCCCAAAAAAGCCAGAATTGTGCTGCCAAAGTGGGTTTGTCTCAGCCCTCAGATGCTGACGCTACTGAGGCTGTGTCGGTGCCAGCTCCTCCTCCCTGTGAAGCTGGGAGGACTTGATGTAAAGCCAGCTGCAAGTTTTATTGTCCTGTGCTCACAGCTGTCCATGTGTGTAACAGTGAGCAAAAGGGTCAGCAGGGGTTTAATGGGGGGTCAGGGATTAAGAACAGAGACTGAAATTTATCTGAGTGCTTACCTGGTGCCTCCTCGCCACACTCCAGGGCCACTGGCCACTGCTGAGGGGTCTGCTCCCCACACACCAGCACAGCCAGGGGGGTGAGTCCCTGGAAAAAGGGAGCAAGCAAACCTCTGGCAAACCTCACATCCCAGTCAGGCAGCTGTTGGGCAGTCACCCTCCCAGGTCACAGTAGACAGTCCTTGTCACGTTTCGGGCAGTGTGATGGCACGTTGCACATTACAATGGGAAGCAAATAGGAGGCCATGCTGTGATTCCCACCCTGCAGGGACTCTCCCACCCAGCTGTGGTTTCACTCGCTGATCTTGACCCGTTGCTGCAGGGCCACCAGGAGCAGTGGTGGGCTCCCTGCACCTTCCAGCCCCCCTGCCCCGTGTTGGTTCACATGTCACATTCCCAGGCTGTGTTATTCTTAAGTGCTGTAAATCTCTCACTATTATTCTCCCACTTGATATAGTGAGCTGTGTCATTTTGAAAGGAAATACATAACAGTATATTAAAGAAATCATGGATCTCCTCATTAATGTTTAAAACAAATTTATTACAATGTAAGAAACCCTGAATAGCATGAATTTATTATAATGATTTAAGGCTCCTGGCACTTGAGTTAAAAATGTCTCTCAATAAATAACTTTCCCTTGAAAACACAGCAAATTAATATAGTTTACCATTTCCAAAGTTATATAAATCCAAGAGGCTTAAATCAACAGTACACTGGATAAGATTACTGTTGCTCAGCCACAGACTGGTATCGCAGCTCAGAGGGATGGAAAAAGTGGTGAAAAACGAATGGCTTTTTTTTTTTTTTCTTTTTTTTTGGTCACCTTTCTCTCCTTTCCACCACCCTAGGCTATGTCTGCTCTGTGAAAGTCAGACTAATGTGAAACGGATGACAGCAGCTGTGGCCTTTGCACACAGGTATCATTAAAACAGAGCGGCTACTCCGCCACCAGACTCAACAAGCACCGCTCTGATATTTCCCCAAAGTGCCTCCAACACACACAGCCCCGTTGCTGTCCATAGCAGCGTTTTAATTTGACTGCAACCCAGGAGCTGAGATGTCTCCAGCTTGGCTGCCTCCAATCCTGCTGCACTCTCCCAAGTCTGGAGCAAACATGGGGCTCTAAAAATCTGCCTGGATACTGACCCTGGCCCCAGTGCCGGAACACACATGGATGAACTAGGAAGGGAAGCGAAACCCCACATGTGGCTGTAGCCATCAATGGGACTGGCAGGTTTTTGCCTGGCCCAGAACTTGCTCCAAGAGCTGTCTGTGGAGCTCAGCAGCTGTTGGGGACAGCAGCCTGTGCACATCTGTGTGTCCTGGAGAGCAGTGGTTTTGCTCAGCTGCATGCACAGCTGGGCGCCAGCTCACAGAGAAAAATTTTCACATCTTCTCCCTCCCCATGGACCTTCCTTCTCCACAGGCCACCCTCCAGGCAGCAGGAAGAGCTCAGCATCATCAGCTGAACAAGCAGGCAGCCCTTCCGTCAGCAAGGTCTTCTCTGGCTTTTTACTTTATGAAGGCCCAATTTTTTTTTCCTTTACTGCCAACATGTCAATTATTTTTCCACAACATGGGTGATGACTGCTTTTTTAAACAAAGTACAGTACCAGTGACATTCTGACAGTGCCAATACAGCCAGAGTACACCCACCTGAGCTTTTCAACATGGGAAGTTAGGGCTGTTAAGAGTCAGATTGACAGCCTCGGTAAATTCAAGTCCTCTGTTCAGCAGACGACAAGGAGTTATTAGAAGCAGACAAGGCTTTCAGGTCATCCAGTCCATCTCCCACCCCACCTTTTAATTGTCTCTCACCCATGCTATAAATATCTGACTCTTCTCATCTTGTTTCCTCATTATGTCAATTATAGCAGTCCCTGATCATTTTTATTACTCCGCACTGAGATCTCTCCAATCTGCCAGTAAGCTCTCTGGTAATGAGATCCCTGTGCTAAAGGCACAAGTGCAAATAGAGGGGCACCAGCTCCACTGACAAGGAGCCATTTCCTCTGCAATTCAGATATGTCATTGCCTCCCTACCTGCAGCTCAAGTCTTCTCATCTGTTTTTGTTGCTATCACCGCCTTGTGCTTTGTTCACTCTTCTCCTTCTGAGAGTTTGTGTTGTCTGGGTCTCCCCCATCCCATCAAGAATGTGTCTGGCAGATTGTTATCAAGGTGTCTGAGTTAACAGGTACTGCATCCACAAGTTCATGCTCCATCCCAAACTGAGTCCTGCAACCTTTTTCTTTCCTGCTTGGTATTTCTACTTCACATTATTCTTTCCTCCTCAACTCTTCCAAATTTAGCAGGGTCTCCTGGTTTCACTTCTTACAGAATTTCTGCTTCAAGAAACAGAACCATGATCTGAAGTGCAACCAGGCCAGGTACCCAGCCAAACTCCTCAAAAAAAAAAAAAAAAAACGCTCCTGAAAGTTGCAAAAAGGAAAGGCTGTGCCGAAATGAGGCCACACTGTCACCTTTTCACATCAGCAGCACTGGAACTGGGTATCCTGTTCTACTGTAAACTCTTCAAGATGCATAAATCCTACAGAAAGCTCAGAAACAGGCCCTCCAAATCATCCAGGGGCTGGAAAAGACATTAGGACACAAGGCATAAAGGATGGTATCTCAACAAAGAGAAGGCTGGACCAGGAGTTTATCACTGCCTTTGGGGTACTCACAGTCTGGCAACACGGCAACTTTGTAATCCTGCTTCTAGAGGCACAACAAAGTCCAGCAGCTGGAAATTCAAGGTAGATAACCTCAGCCTCAAAATAAGGCAGTTTTGTAGCACAAGAATAATTGCATGCTGGAAGATTTTGACAAGGCACTTTTAAAATTTCAATGCAACTTCCTTGCAATCAACTCTAATTCGAGAATGAACTAGATTTTGTGTCTGTGAATTCATCTTGTCCTTTCCTTCATTATCAGGTCTAGCAGAGGAGAGGATTTCCCACACTGTTCTTAATGCTCACAATACTCAACACTTTGTGTTTGGTCAAGTGCTTTAATCAAACCCATGCTGCAAGGCTTTAATGTAATTGCCAGTAAGCAACCAGGAAAGATACCTTTTTTGAGCTTTCCACTTTCACTCTTGTCTATAGACAGAAGACCAGAAAGAATGAACTCAGACTGGTTACGGAATGCTCTGAGTGAAAATTATTTTGGTTTACATACTCAGGATGACTCCTGAATTAAGAAAACTAGGCTCTCACTGCAGCTCATGGATTAGTTTGTCTGCTGGGACCACCTGGGAATCTCTCACCTCATGTATGTCAGGACCTCACCTCTCAGTGACATCTGAGTTTCTCCAATTTAGCTCCCCAATGCCTGAAATGACCACTTCAAGCCTCAAAATACATGAAGCCTGAGAGCTTCAGCCTCTGTTCAATAGGAATGTGTGGCCCATATGTTTCTGCTCTTACAGATGACAGTTCATAGACTAATTTTCGTGGATACCTCCAGTGCCTTCTGCTGGGCACTGATGTGTCAGTGGGCACTGATATAGGTCACAGCCCCTCTGGCATGTGGTGATAAACACAGTTCAGCACAGAACCCACAGCATGCTGTGGAGGGAGGCAAAGTGGCTTCCTCAGAGCTGGGAAACAAATCCAGTTCCCCCCCCCAGCCCATCCTTTTCCTGCAGCTGGGATGCTCTTACATTCCCCATTAACAAATGCGGGAGTCCTCAAGCACCAACACTGGCCAGGCCAAGTTGGGTTTCTTGCTGTTCTTTAGCTGAATTCTGCTTTCAAGCAGCCTCGTCAGGGATCACAGCTATGCCAGAGATGCTCAAGGTAGTCGTCTCTCAGCTACATGGAGTCACAATATTGTAAAACATTTATTGTCACCGTGAGCAGACAAGCCTTCCAATGATGCAGGAAGCAGCTCTGGATTGGGAGAGGCATTTTCCGGAGGAAAGCAACCCAGTCAGAGCAGACTACATTGCTTCTGCTGGTTTAAATCACCTCATTCAGTATTCTGTGTTGTCTTATGTAGCATGCAGTTATGTAAATTTATAAATCATACACTAATTAGCACACAATTTCATAAATTTAGTAACAGTGAAAAAGGAGGTTTCTAACTAACCAGGCTGTGCTCTCTCCCCCACAGATGGTACAAATTCAAACACAGCCTGGAGGTCGTATTTGAGAAAATCTCTGCTGCAACTTTTGGAGTTTAACCCCAGGCTCACATGCACTTTCAAGGGCTGTCTTTTGGATATCTCAGGCTCAATCTCTCTGAAGTGCAGCTAAGCCCTTTTCTCTCCTTCCTTAACACCAAACCTCCATGGCTCATTGGATCGCTGTAAATTTTATTTGTTTATTCTGATTCTTGCTCTCCAGTCTCACATTCTTCAGCCATCTAACTCACCATCCCTTGCTAGCAATTAAATTCAGTCCATGCCCTGGGTTATACCCCAGTTCTTCACAATTGCTCTCCATGTGCTCTGGCCTCCCTGTCCAGCTGCTCTAAAGGGGAGACGCTAAAGTTAGGTCAAGGTGATTTCCTTCTTTCCCTCATTTGCCAAGCATCCCCTGGACAGCAGCTCCTCAAATGCAGGAACATGACTTGGAAAATGGTGTGGAGTCATAAGGCTCTTAAGGGAGAGCCTTATGACTCTTAAAACCATTTCTCACTTTAAGATACAAGCACACAATTTTCCTTCATCAGCTTATTCTAGTTTAACAACTTAACCCTGCCCTCTGGCTCACTCCCACTTCATCTCCACCTTTGGCACAGTTATCTGCCTTGCATCTTTGTCCTTTCTTGCCTTCACCCCCATCCTTTCTTCCTTACTCTTTAATTCACTTTTTTGTCCCAAAGCCTGGTGCTGGCTCTCCAGTTCTCTTCTCCTCTGTATTTTGAGACGTCTCTCCTACTTCACACTCCAAAGGAAGCCTTGCTCCTTCTCACAGCAAGACCCAGGTCCTGGAGAGGTAGAGAAGGCTTAAGACAAGTTTTTCATGTACTTTAGCAAACCGGAGACTCACAACATATATGATGTGATGCTGTGGGAAGTGGAACACATTGTCAATGGCAGTATTGACATCTGAGCTGGACAAAAATCAGAAGATAAGCCAAATAAAAGTCTGGAAGAATAAATTAAACCCCCACATAATTTATTAGATTAAGACCTCACATACACATATAAATACGTGCTCGAGATGGGATTCAACAGCAAGACTGGAAAGGCTAGAGATGAAAAGGGTGTGATTATTACAGATCTGTGATGTGCAAGGTGCACAAAAGCAGTAACTACACAAACAGCCAGCAAGTGTGTGTGCACGAACCACGTGGGAAGGACACAAAGTGAAGGCATGGGTAGGAGCCTTAGCAGCAGTCACGTTATTCCACAAAGTCTCATGTAAAACACAGCCTGATGTGTAGCTGAAGGATATTCACTGGGAACACTCTGGACAAACAGTCTCTGCTGGACCAACTACGCAGCAGCAGCTCCCAGTATAGAAGCTCAAACTTAAAAGGACACTGTCACACCATTGCTTTTGCTAGTTTAATTTTTGCATTTCCTCTACTGTTTTAGCAGATGGAAAACAATTCCCCTCCCAGTACCAACTACTGATTTTGTCCTTTCCCATTTGACAATCATTGATTTTTTTTTCTAAGGCTATAAATGTTTTAATAACTTCAACTTTGTAGTGCCTCATGGCAAAATATCTTTGCTTGCACTGACTGCTAAACACTATTCCTAATGTACTGCTGATAACTAGAGCAACAGCTAGCATTATAAAAAATGATTTTCCACAGGGTCTACGAAATTAATAGCTTTTGTTTCTTTCGTCCACATCTCATAGAGAGTTAAAGCATACAGCTCTTCACCCATCAGGTGTTTCAACCATCTTTATACTAGAAAACTTTGCTTCACAAAGGTGTGCCCACTGTGTAGGTCTGACTGACAGACAGCACCTTGAGCACAGAGCCCACAACCCTGACAATGTCCTTTTAAAAAGAGCTACAACCAAAAAATACAGATTCAAGCCAAAAATCACCTTCAGAATTAGAATTTTTTATGGACTAAGTGATCATACAGAATCCCAAAGCAGTTAAATATTGGCACCCACAAAAGAATCAAAGAACAGAATGCTCCCATGGAGTGTTCTCAACTGGGTACACAAAGGCACCTTTCAAGAAATATACATGTATTTTTTGCTGTTTTGAAAGGTCAGTTAGCATTTATCAGAAAAGGCAATTAAAGTTTCAGTCAAACGGGAAAAGAGACGAGAAGCAATTGGACTGAAATGAGAGAACTGTTTCTCTATAAATGCCAACACTTTAAAAAATCACCAACAAAGCTAAAAAAAACACCATGAAACAACCCCAAACCCTAAGATCTATGTGACGGTTATCCCCAACTTTCCTGCTGGTCCTTGTATATTTTTGTCTTCTTTCTCCTCCTTTTTTCCACCTTCTTTAAGCAGCAGACTACTCAGCCAACAGAATGAGAAAACTTATGTCCCCACCTGCTCTACTTGGGCCAGAGCACTGAATACATCTTTGGAGCTCTTAGCAGAAACCTTGACCTTCATAGGCTCAAGGAGTAGAACAAGAGGGACATTCAACAGCAGATGGACATATTCCAAAAAACTGTGATACTTCACTAAAAGCAGAACAGACCATGCAGGGACTTTCCATAGCAGTAATTTTCTGGTCCAGCAATGCTGCTTTCCTCCTTTAAACTCCTCCAAGCAGCTTTTAAAATTCAGCTGGGATGCACAGAAAGGATATCACCTAATTTGTGATTAAGACTGGGCCTGAATGAAGCAGCCCAGAGTAACCTGAGGTTCTTCTTCCCCTTCATTCTCCTTTTGTTTCACTGACAGAGGAGCACGGTGCTGCCAGGGGCTGCGGTGCTCTCGTCTGAGATCCAGCTCGTAGAGCATCACACATTGCACAGGAGCAGCGTCGGGAGGCAGGCAGCAGCCATACCCCAAGCATTGGTACAGCAACTCAACCCAGCCATTAAGATAAGCAGGGTTGCCTAAAGAGACTGTCTGAAAAGCACTATTGGCCCGTGAAGTGGTGTTTGGGAGCAAATGGCCTAGAACTTGCCCGTACTGGATCAATTCTACCTTTCCCTCACTGCAATTTTACTGTGCAAAATGAGTATTTTAGTCTCATATTTCTAGGAACACATGCCGGTGGCTACTGTTACAATAAAATATGAACACTGCATTGTGGAGAAAATGACCATTAATCCTGTAATGTGCAGTCATTTTTACCAATTCGGCACATTTCTTTAAATAACCAAGTTCATGCAGTAGATGGAAATGCATTTAAATAAACTGAAATAGATACAGCATGAATAATTAAAGCTGGCAGGAAAGTGTGCATTGCGAGCTGCTAGTGGAAATAATTACTGATTTGTCTTATTTACAATGGAGCCTGGATGCAGGATCAAAATAGTGCAAGTTAGTGAAAATGTCTTAAGACTGCTCTTATACTAGCACTACTATGTATTTCATCTTGAAAAGTACATCAAATAGGTTTTGGATCTCTACAATGTCTGACTCTGTTCTGCTATTTCAGGGTTACGTTACCCAGCACATAAACTCTGTCAAATAGCACTGATTTAAAGAGGAGTATAATTCAAACCTGTGCCTAGTACATCAAGCTGCAATATCGTCTATTAACATTATCAGACACTGTAGAGTTGAGCTTACGACATATCCCCTAAAAACTCAGTGTGTTAAATATCAGAATGTTGAAGGAAAAAGTAGATCATAAAATCAGTGAAAAAGTACTAAAGTGCTTGTACCTTTATAATATGCCAGGTTTTAAACAGACTTGTTTAATTAGAAAATAATCTACTTTGAACATGCTGGTTCTTGAATGTTAGGCAGTTCTTGCAAACTGCTTTAGAGCCAAAAAAATCGATAATGAAATATACTTCCGATATAAAGCTGGCAAAACTGTGACTTCAATCTATTAGAAAATGCTGTAGATTAAAAAAAATGCTATTTTAAATTGATTACTTGGCACATGAAAGGTTTAGGGAAAAAAGTTAACACTTTCTGATTGGCCTACCCCAACAATATACTTGCATCATGATTACTAAATCCAAAATGAACCTGGATGCTAATTAGCTGTGTTTTAGAAGAGGGAAAACAAGCAGTGATGACTCAAATAATTTAAGAGTGGCTGTAGACCAAGGAGTTGTGTCAAATGAAGAAGATCTCCTCGAGGAGCCTGCTCTCCTCCAGCTCATCTGCTCTGCTCCTGGGGCTGCAGGGAGTCTGGCACCAAGACGAGGAGAGCCTGTGGCTTGCGCAGCAGGGCGTGTGGGCTTTGTTCCTGTCACAAGCTTCTCGGCAGAGGTGTCCCGAGGCTGATATTGGGTTCATTGCTTCCACCAGGTCAAGAAGAGAGGCTTCGTACCTACAGAAACACACCAAGAAATCAGAGCTCTATTAAGATCACAGCACCATGCAGGAATTGAATCGTTTTCCTGCCTCCATAAATCAGACTAGACCTAGATTTGTCTGACAGGGGCCACCGGCACAGAACGAATTTTGCTGTATGGACTCCTGTCAGTAATGACAACACGGAGGTACTGAAAAAGAGGCAAGCAAAGCATGGGTGCTCTCGTTATTTTAGGCTCTTTCATCAGCTTTTCCATTTGAGGTGTGTAATGTCTTAGTCGCACTCTGGAGACTGAACACAGACCTCAGAGAGATGACAGCCAAATACACCAAACAAGGCAGACCCACGCCAGTAATGGTAAAGTGACTTATACACATGCTGCACTCTTTTTTTTCTTTTTTTGAATAGACCTCTACACTTGATTTAGTTTCTCAGGGATTTGAAAACAGCGGGAGACTTTATTATTATTGCCACAAACTACATGTGCTTCCTGTAAATCTCTGTGTACTATATGGAGTCTGTCTGGTGGAAGCACTGAAGGAATATAATCTAAGCAAGGCAATACAAAATCAACACTTGAGGCACCAAGAGAAAAGGCAAAGGTGCTAAGCATCACTCAGGCTGTCCTTTAAGTGCAAGTACAGATGTGGGGGAAGGTTGCAAGCCAATGTTATCTGGTAATGCTCACTGAATAATGCCAGATACTTCAGACAGGGACTTTCTATTAATATTCACAGGAGACAAGACCTGATCTAAATACCAGCACAGGATTGATCATTACAATATATTTCCTCCTGTCCAATTTTAAATGTCTTAAACAATACCATTTCCACTGCTTCCCCAGGGAGACTGTTCTCCAGTGATCTGTATGAGAATGTAAGAGAGATCACTCCAGAGTTTTACCCAAAAGTCCCTTTGTTCCATGCTGTTGTTAGCACCAACCTGCCTGATGTTCCCAACCCTGAAGTGATTCACACACTCAAAGACTTTCATGCACAAAACACTATTCACATTATTCACCCAAATGAAACTATCAGCACAGGTGATTGGACTCATAGGGTACCTCTCTTGTAAGCAAAGAGAGTTCATCCACAGCATGAGGAAACATCTCAAGCTGTTCTCTGCTTTGAGAAAAGCCTCTGTTTCTACTTTCATGACTGTAGGAACCTAGAAAGACTAAGCAATTAAGACAGCTGGGGGAGGTTTCTCAACTCAAATGGGATGAAAAATTCTTAAGAACAAACATTTACAGCAGTTTATGGATGTGGGAGATTAGCAGTGGCCAAGGTACCTCCTAAAGGCAGACCCCCACCTGTGCTGTCCAATGACCTTCTGCAGGAGCAGCAGGTAAAAGGTTTTCCTACCCAGAACTAGCCACGCCATGAAAAACATTCTCCTTTATCTCCACAAGTAAGTGCTACATCCCATCCATCATCAGAACGCTGCCAGAATCAGAATCATTTAGACTGGAAAAGGCCTCCAAGATCATCGAGTCCAACCTTTGACCGGTCCCTGCCCGACCAACCAGACCAGAGCACTGAGTGCCATGTGGAGTCATTTCCTGAAAGCCACCAGGGATGGTGACTCCGCCACCTTCCTGGGAAGCCCATTCCAGTGCTTGACATGACAAGTTACTTTGTCCATGACAAAGTTACTCATTATTATGTCTGAGACACAGAACTAGTCCCTCAGCTCAAAGGAGTTAGCAGTGGTACTGATGGGTTAATACCAATGTTAATGGTGACTACTGAAGTTATGCTATAAAAGCTTTTATTTCCTTCAATTTTTATTGTTTCTTCCAATCTGATGGTCAGCATCAATTTCTAATACAGTCTAACTTGACATTACTGCCTCACAGGGCTCTCTCCTCTGTTTGACTACAGATTGTTTTATTTTCCTGCAGATGTGCTAGCTTGAATCTCAGTCACAATCAAAATGCCAATTTGCAAATTTCTTTTCCACATTTTAAGCTTGTCTACATGTCTTTCTATTGTCTAAGTAGCAAAAAATGCGTGGCTCAAAATGAAAAAATACAGCTTTTGTTTCAATTGGATCTTGTTCGTGGCTAACCCTAAGAAAATGTGATGTCTTTTAGTTACCCTAACCAAAAAGTTCAGAAGGACGTCAAATTTTGGGTAGCTAAACCAGATCATTTCAGAGAAATCTGTGGTTTTTAATGGCATTCAGAAAGTACCCTTTAAAAGCTGAAACTCCTTAAAGATATCTCCAATATAAAATGGAATAAGCTGCACTGATAGCAAGAACTAGCACACAGATATATGAGACTTTTCACACGGAGAAAGTTTAGGACTAGACTCTATATAGATACCCACATATGGTTTGAACCCCAAAGAAACCCAGTTAACACATACACTGCTTTCATTAGCCACACCTAAAATTTCCTTTTAGATTAATCTAGTCTAGCATACAAATGCTTATCTCCTCTGACGGTAGTGCTATCATAAAATTTCAATTTCTCCAGCAGCCACATTCAATCACAGATTAGGCAAGGGAAACCAAACCAGCCAGTGCATTTACAGCAAACGTGCAGGCCCTAGATTTCAGCAGTACCTTCGAGTTCATTTCTTCTGCAAGTTTATCTAAGTTTTACAGCATTTCTGCTATCAGGAAGGCTAAATGATTTGGCAGATTACAAGCACAGCAAATAGCAAAGATTATGTAAAAGACCAGGTGTTGTAAATCAGTCTATTTGACACCAGTTATATATGCAATAAAGTGAATGAACTCTGCTAACAGAGCGCTATCTGATAAAGAGAATGCTCCTTGCAGGTATTTAGTGTTTAATCCCAGGATAATGGTTTGCCCTGGTTTGTCTAAGTAACATCAGACAGCATCTGGCTGGAGGCAACAGAGTAGACCTAGTTTGGTTTGAAACTTACAAAGACAATTTTCTCACCATTTATTTGTATCGTAATATTTAAAGAGACACAGTCAGAATGCTTGAAGCCTGAAATGCAACTTTCTCTAAAACCAGAGTATGTATTCTTCGCATTACTTGAATAAAAACATAAGTAAAAACAGGCTTTATTATTATTACTATTATTATTATTATTATTATTACTACTACTACTACTATTATTACAACACTTAATGGCTTCAGTGAAGTCAAAGCTACAGGATCAGCCACTCGAGTCAGAGTATTTCAAACAGGAAAACTGATTTGGCAAACTTGGCTTGTGAATAGTGAACGCTCTTTTAAACCAATCTAATGCCCAAGGGTCCCCTTATATTGTTCCTGCTTCCAGAGGAGAAAAACATCCCAAATATTCTGCGGAAGTACCAGCACTGTACATTAAGCCACATACAGAAATCTCTCATGTATAGATGTTCATCCAAGCAACCAAATGTCTCATCAGTGCTGGTGCTTACGCACATTTTCTTTGATAGGTTTTGCCCTCCCAACAGAAGGAAAATGGCATGGGCAACTGTCCCTTCAAGGATGGTGATAATTCAGTCTGCCCTCACTTTTTTGGTACATTTGCCAGTGTGCTGGAAGGTCAATGAGCAAGGCAAGTGTAACCCAGGTTCTTGTTAATGGATCCCTTGGAGTGGATTAGAATGAAATGTCACATACTCCAAAGGGTAAAAATATACTCAGGCTCAGTGGGAATGCCCAGGTACCTCCCCTGAGCGGGGGGGAGCTTTCTTTCCTCTGGTGGAAAGCCCCAGAAATGAGTCTGGGGGCACTTCGGGAGTCTTTGATAGTTTATGATCCCTTCTCGGCTGCCTCTCAGTTGAGCCAATAATGCCCCATCAGATCTTCCCTGGAGGGAAGGGGGCAGTTTAACAACTGAGGGGGTTATGTAAGGAAGAGCAATTAGCATAGCAAGAAGCACTATCTCGCCTTGCAGGATCCAGGCTGCGATAGTTCACCTCCTCCGATAGTTCACCTCCTCCGTCTCACGCAGACTAGCATATACACACCCAAAAACTCGCCTCCTCCCTTGAGAGATGCAAACCTGGCCTCTGCAAAGCACCACAAATGGGCGAATGTTTTGAGTCATTAATCATTAATAGTCCAGTCTCTCACAGCATCTCCGCAACAGCCTGGAAAATAATCTCTTTTTTTGACACTTCCCCCATGTATACTTTTTCATCTAACTTTAATGAGCTTGAAAGTCTGCATGTTTCATCATGGGAGAACAAAATTTGTAAGATCTACAAGTTTGGATTAGAAGTCTAACTATTTGGACAGATAAAGTTTGGTGAAAATAATCTTCTGAAGTCTCCAAAAAATTCACCAGGAGACAGAACACTAAGAATTAGTGTACAAAGCAGAAGGAAGGCAGAGGACAGAGATGAGAGTAGGGAAACCCAACCAAGGCAAGTTTTGAAACTCTTCTTTCGATGAAGAAGTTATGGCTTTGCTTTTATTGTAGAACATAAAACTCCAAATACAGCTCAGAGAGCAGCACAGAGATGCCCAACCTGAGAGGCTGGTACCACAGGGATCAAGCTGGTACAGCTGGGTCAGAGCAGAACTGCAACCTGGGGAGCAAAATCCACCCTGGTCAGGCATTGCACAGTGCTGTGAAAGCATTCCCTTCATCTCCTCTGCACTACTAAAACAGGCTGCTAGAAATTTGTCTCCTCAGCCACTAAAACCCTTTTGGAAATTTTATTAGAAACTCTCAGCATTGGCTCTTAATTAAATAAGTATCTAGTAGAGTTTATAAACTCTTAATGTAGAAAGAATTTTGTCATGTATCACTAAGATAACAGGAAACATCATAAACCATTATGATTCAGAACAGATCATTAAGCATTCACATTTTTAAAAGGAAAACAAAAATAAACACAAGATGGCACAGACCCAAATCCCTCTTTCCACAGTGTGTCTTTTACACTGCTCATGCAGCAGGAATACAGCTCTCTGAACACCTACAGGTGCATCTTACTTTGTCCCATGTTTCCAAACTGAATGGGAAGGAAGGCTTTCACATTTTTATGATGGAAACACAATTATGGCTGATGCTCTGGGAACCATAAGACCACTTATGCCCAGGATGGTTGGTGAGAAATCACCTGAAACCACTCGGTATTCTTTCTAATAAAACCTACAGGGCAATCAGAGCTCAGACAGTCCCACAACATACAGTACCTAAAAAATGGTCAGATTATGCAAGAGTGATGCACAGAACTCACAGCTGTGCAGGATATTAGAAGGAACAGCGCTCTTGAAGGTAACCACAAAGCCTACTTGCCTCAATTGGCTGAACAGTGATGTTTATTTATTTAGACATTTGGGATATGCCAATGGATTTTTAATGTTTGTCTATTTCCCATTGCTGGTAAAATATATATTTCTTACACACTGCCCAATTTTTAAACTACACGATTGTATTTTCATATCATGCAGTCCCATTTAGCTAATAATATCATTTGTTCCTTCCTGAAAAAAAAAACAGCACAACTTCAACAAGTTTGATATTTGGAGGAGCAGGAATTTCCTCATGAGGCAAAATAACTAAACTTATTAGAGTCGTAAATACTCTGGCAGCAAAACATATGTATATTTCTTTAAACAAGCAGTGTCAGATATTATTTGATCACTATATTTAGAGACATCTTTTCATTTACAGTCTCTGAAAATTTATTCTTCAACCATAAACATGTAGAAAACACATGGAATGTCTCTTTGCAAGGTGATGGCATTTCAACAAAGCATACTGGCAATACAGTTTTGTAGCTGTATAGCCTTACTTTATTTAACTGTATATACCAGAAGAAATAAAAAGGTTTATTTTTATACTACTGCTTATATTTTCAACATAAAGTTCAAAGTGATTTACTAATGTTACATGAATTGCCTTTGAATTACGGTACAGTATTGTGCCTAAGTACAAAGCCTAACACTATTTTGTATTCATAAAACACCACCTGCCCCCAAGCACTTTACAAATGCTAAATACAGCTAAAAACACATTCAAGGGGTAGGGAACAGACCCATTTTACAGAAAATTAAACAGTTTATTGTTATGATAGAGCAAATATCAAATCACTGTTTGACTGGAACAAACAGGGAAAATAAAAGCAGAGAAAAAACAGATGCACATAAGAAGTGGCTTGAGCAGTCAAACTACCTAAAACGTGAAGACACCACATTAGTGATACAACCAGGGGTTATCTGGAAGAAACAGCTAATCACCCACACCCAAGCTAACCCAAGCTCTACAAGTAAAGGGAAGAACTCAACTCAAATTAAAGGGTCTTAAGAACTTTCTGGCATCTTTACTCTGGCATCCACAATTACAGCATAAGGGATGAGAGATTATCTCCATGGCTTGTCCTTTCAACATCCATGTACCAACCCACTGTCCATAAATTTGCCAAATTGTTTTTTCAACCTGCAGTTTCCACAATGTCCTGTGAGAGCAAGCCCACGAAGTTCACTGCTGTTGACAGACATACTTTTGTTTTTTATTTTAATATCTTGCCAGTGTTGCCTTAAGGACTGACTGCAGTTAGTCTCTTTCACGTGGTGGAATCTGGTAAAAAACAGTTGCACATTCAACTTATCCACCAGCTTCACAATTTTGTACCCCTGATCATTTTCTCAGTCTTTGGTTCCGATCCAAAGTCATTGCTTCTTGGTGTCTCTAACTGCTTCATCCTGCTGATCAAATGAATTGTTCCATGCACCTTTCCTAGCTTCCACTACAGCTTTCTTGAGAGGCAAAGACCAACCAGAATCGAAACACAAGAACAGCAAGATCTATGTATCCACAGGCTGTTGAGAAATTCCAGAAAGCTTTGAACTCCACAAATCCTAACCACGTGCTCTGAGTTCAGTATCATGTAGGCATGGTGTCGATGACTCTTCTCCAGGTAAATTAGTTTCTTTTGCTCAATTTTGGTGCTTTTTTGGAGCTGTTTGCTCCTGACATATCATTGGACTACCTGAAAGAATTTAGTATCACACATGAATTTATTAGGTCACACAGGAGATTTTGCTGTTCACTTCTCACTCCAGATCACTGATGAAGAACCAGTCCAGTGAGTTCCTGGGGGATCCCTCTGCTAACTCTAAAAAATGAACATTAAGTCCCTTTGCTTGCTATCATTTAACCACCAGTAAATCCTTAGAAGGAACTGTCCTCCAATCCTACAGAAACCTGATTTCTTTAGCAACTTTTAGTGTGGAACCTTGGCAAAAGCCTTTAGAAAATCCATAGGGCTGAGCTGATACCTTAGATTCTTTCTTCCCCACTCCCTGTGGGAGAATATTCTGTGAGAATAACCCGAGTTCTAACCAGCAGGCTATTTGGCCCAGAAAGCCTGAGATGAATATGTCAATGAACATTAGAAGCTGGGTGGGTAGGAAATGAAAGCTGAATGATTTTGCAGTCATTCCCTGAAGGCCACATCAGGATAAGGGAGCTTTGTCTTTCATGTGTGAACTGCACCTTCAGTGACCAAAACACACCCTGGGGGGATATTCCCATGTACTGAATGCCAGGACACCAAAACAGAAAAAAAAAACCCCAACACAGTGAAGGGCAGTTCATGAGGCTGAAACATCAAGAGAAGCAACAAGATTAAATTGAGAATCAGAGACAAAGTGATGGTGACAGCCTGAGATTCCCATTTTACTTTCAAGCAGGCTGGAACTCAGAGTAGACTTCACTGTGGGATACAGGAGGAAGCAAATTTAACAGTGATATATATGTATTTAAACCAGCTCCATGTGGAGACATCCTTCTCACCTGCAACAGGTCTGTATCTTCCAAAAGCATTTCAGAGTTTCTTAATTCTTAAAGAAAAAGATCAGACTGCAGAATATTTCAAAGCAATTAAAAAAAAGATCTGAGCCTTTTATTTAAAATATATCATACAATGTAAAACAGAATATATTTATACAGTGTCCTCAGCAAGAGCCTCCTGGAGTGCTGTAAAACCCACACCCACGTAATAGAGAGCTTACACTATCAGAGACTTTTAGAGAGCTCTCCGAGGCAGTATTCACAGAATCATAACCTAGAGAAGGAAAAGACTTATTAGATCATCCAGCCCTCTCCCTGCTGACAGAACTGCTCCCTACAGTGTGCTTCCTCACATTTGTTGCCAACAATCAGCCTCTCGCTACTCTCCTTGGGAAGCCATTCCACAGCCAAATACATCTCACGCTATCATTACCATTATTACTTATTTATGGGCCACGGTATAACCTAAAGGGCCCTGATCAGGATCAGGGGGACCAACTCTAGTACCTCTTGTAAGAGCACTCCCCTCTTCAAAAGAGCACACAGTCAAAAGAGATAAGCCAAAGCCCAGTGGGAAACATATAACTACCATCAAGGAGAACAGAATAGTATGGGAAGTGCCACAAATGTTCCATGAATTTTTGCTTCAGAGTTTGGTGGGAGGGAAAGGTATGTGTCACGAATAAGAACATCTTTCTGATAGTCACCTAGAGATAAACAAAGACGGTTTTCTTCCTCTAAACTTCACCCTATTAGTTATGGCTAAAGATCTGGCATGGTACTGAGAAATCCATCTTCTTTTTTTGATGCAAATACACCTTAACTATTTAAACAACGTTACATTTTTTCGTTCTGCTCCAGTCGCAGTCAACATTTATCTGAGCCATACGTACTTTAATCTTCTCTCATAAATCAATACCTCCAGCACTGCAACAGATTTTGCCAGTCTCCTTCCATCTTTGACAATTTTTTTTCAGTAAGCAATCACCCAGAAATAAGCACCATATCCCCTAGAGGGGCTGCACAGAAACAGAGGAGATCAGCTCCCTCCAGCACTCACACAATGCTTGTCTGTGCACATTCAGCCCTTCTGCTGCTGTTTCCTTGCTCCACAGGTCCCTCCCTCACCTGTAGGTCTTGCAAAGCAGAGAATTCATTGCCTTGTTTTCTGGGGTTACTAACAATTATCACCAAATCGTGTGGAAAGTAGCACCGGAGATTACAGCCTTTGCACAGGAGAATTTGGGAGAGAAGCAAAAGAACTGAGTAACAGTATCACATGTTTGCTAACTGAAATGTGCTGTGCTTGGCAGCGTTCTGGGACAAGCCTTCCTCCCCAGCATGGTAAACCATAGTAAAGAGCTAAAGAAGACTTGGACTTGAAAGAGAACTCTGGTTTGCCCCTGGCCTTTTGCATACCAAGCAGTGCCAGTGCTCTAAAGGACACCAGACCCAGCAACAGCATCTCAAAAAGCTTGTGCCCTAGGGCACAGCTGATAAAGAGGTATTTTTTTCCCCAGATTTCGCTGTGGCTTCACCTGTGATAGCATCCAAGCAGCTGTCATTACTGAAACAAGAGTTACTGCTGCTCTCATTCCTCCTTGCTACACAAGTAGGACATTTTCACTCACCCACTCATCAGAGACCAACACCTGCTTTCCTCACCTTTCCACACTCCCATCTCAGTGCTCCCAATCTGCAGTTATCCTACCTCTTTGCTCCTGGTAACTCGGCCTTTGGTATTTCCATGTTGGACTCACACCCTGCTGCCCTGTTACCAGCCTGCCAAGTACAATTCAAAGTGCTGCTTCATTGTTTTTGTCTCTGTGTGTTTTTAGTAGCTAAATAGTAACTAACTAACTAAAGACCAAGAATAAAAAACACCACAGATTATTTCTTTTAAGGTATGGCTGCAGGCTGCAGCTGAATTGGCATAACTGAGGTTGTAATAATTCTGGAAGGGGGAGGGTGAAAGATGGCATGAATGCTGGGAAGTAAAGAAACCTTTTAAATCAGATCTGCCAGTGACAGAAGAATAATTTAAAATGAAGTTTTTGTACAAAAGAGAGAAATTACAGAAGCAGGTAACTACCACAGAGTTTAACAACCACCTTCTGCAATCACTTTGTTTGTATTGTCCTTCTCTCCTCTCCCACACACTCCTTTCTGTGTCATCAAGTCTGAAAGCTCTTCAGATCAGAAAATGAACCTTGGTGTATGTACAGCACCTGGGGCCCTGATTCTGCTGTGATATTACATAATAACTTTGCACTTCAGAGCACGCTTAGCTTTTATTCCCTTTAAGCACTCTGTCATCACAGCGTATCTTCAGCAAGATCTTCACCCTTTATTGTTCTGGGCCAAAACTAAGCTGTCATCATCTTTTCTGCCACACTTCATCCCCCTACATCTCCTGCCTTAACAGCCTTTCTTTTCAATTTTTTACTCTTACAAGTTTGTCCCCAAGCATCCTTCTCCTCAAAGCAAACTCTAATTCAATGAATCATCTCCAAAATTGTGCCTTTTTTTTTTATAATGTACTAAAGCCTCTGACAAAGGGCTGCATGTGTAAGTCACGGTACAATCCTGCACCTCCTCTATGGCAGTCTCAGTGCTGCTCCTTAGTTTCGATTTCTTTTCCACTTTTCATCTCTTCTTCCTAGCACACTTTCAGCAAAGCTGGGACTACCTCACCCTAGAACTCTGTGGGTATTAAATAACTACAAAACAATTTTAAGGGGCATGGCTTAGAGGAAAAAGAACCCCACCACGTTCAGCTTGCAAAGTCTATCTCCATTTACATGGATTAGCAACCTGTCTTTTTCGCAAGCTCAGTCCAAATTCCCAGCCTGCCAGATAATAAATCAACTTTTTGCTTCAGTTGTACAGTCATTGGGAGATCTGCATAGTTTTAGGTCAAGCATTTATAACCATTTTATGATTCCAAAGTTTCTTACCTTGTCATTTAGTTACTGAACTGTGAGCTTTCATTGACTTTCTAACCATTGTGGCAAGAACTGCGAGTAGCTGTGCAAGATTTAAAACCTCACTGAGCAGAGGAGCAAAATCAGACTGCAGTAATTTTAAGTATATATTGGGGTGGAATCGTGACCCTATGGAAGCCAATGGAAGTTCTGCCACCATTTCACTGGGGTTAGCTTTCTTTCCTACCATTTCTTCTGCTGGGGTGAATAAATATTGCAAGCTCTCTATTTTACACCGTGGAAATAAGATGGCTCGGAATGTTTGGAAATAGTTTATTTTACTATTCTATTTTCCCTTTTTTTCCCCTCTATCCTGGTAAAATATTTTACATACAGTCAATTGCTGCACCTAAACAGCAATTCTTCTTGTGGTTCTGCATGATCCTTCCTCTCCTGCTTGTCAGCTTAATTTCTTCTGCTGTGGCATAGAGTGTGTAATAGCAAATCTAGCACTCAAATTCTTCTGTTTCTTAATTATCTCTGCCCTGTCAGCTATATCAGTGAAAACAAGTTGGCATTAGACAATTCAGATAGAAGTAAACATCAAGTTGTGATAATATAGAGTCCTGCATTACTGTCATTATGGAAAAAGCTGTTTCAGGGAGGCTTAAAAAATTAAATAAGCCCAGCACTTCTAAATGGCCAAAAACCTAGGGATATCTAAATTATTCTTCAATATCTTAATCATCCGGGAGAATCATGATCTTATATAATGGCCATTTTAAATGAAAGGTTTGCTGCTCTGCACGGTTACCACTTCCTTTCTAATTGTGAATTAAAGTATAATTTAGGGTGGCTGTATGCCAACTTGACTAGAAAAATTTAGACAGTAACTCTGGTTGAAAGAGGGGGGAAAAAGCAGTTAGATTTCTTTAAGTAATAGAAAATCACTCATCAAGTTGTACTTTAAAACAAAACACTAGAGCTTTAACTTGACAAACTGACTTGAATTAAACCACAGAAAAAAGTGCTTGCACTGTAAATCTTACAGGGCAGAAGTGATGGTAGGTTATCATTCTGTTTATTAGCATGCACTTTGGAGAGTTCAGGGCAAGTATGGATACGCATTCATTCCATTTTATACCGCACATTACTGAAAACACATTCCTTATAAATAATTCATAAATGCATTGTCTGAAATTTCAGATTCCAAAAATACAACACCGTTTTCAACTTTATAGCTGCTTGGTCTTCAGAACAGAAACAGACAATTGGATGGATGGACTTCACAAACCTGATAAGAACCCATCAGTCAGAATTGCACTCCAGAGGTAAATGCAAACATCTCCCAGCCTCTGATCCCTGGAAGCAAGGCCATGATGATAGACCCTGCGCTTGTGCTAGCAGTCCCTTGGTAGGGAACAGGGAGAGAAAGAGAAAGGGCAGAAGTAACCCCATAGTGAGGTGTGGTGGAGAGCTAGTAAGTTGAAATTGGGTAGAAATCCAGAGAAATGTAAATTTAAGGTATATTTACAGTCAAAATACAAAGACTTAATATAGCTTGTCTTGCAAAAAGCCCATTTTTCAGACCAGACTGCACCACAAACTTGAGCTCTGCTTCTTGTTCTCAGCTTTTAATTGGTATCACTTTGTTTACGACATAGTAACTGGCATCATCTTTATGCCAGCTATGCTAGCATGAGAGAGGTGAATAGATTCTTGCAGTTCATCTAAAGTCTAATTCCTCCAGGGAGCAGAGTCACCACAACACACAGAGAAGAAACTGAAGCATGCTTCACAGGCTAGGGTGCTTAGGGTTTATATACATTGTGATTTCTGTATCTTGCTGATATTACATATGTAGCTTACACTCAGTTGCTTTTTTATCTTCATACCATGCTCAGAAGCCTGACATCAGATAGCAACTGCTTTGCAGCCAGATTTGCATTCACTTCCTCTGTTCTACTCACCTCCCAGTGACAGGCACACACAATTTTGGGTACCTTATCTAGAGAAACCTTTGGTGCCCAGCTCCTAACAGAGCAACATCCCACGATCCCCCTACGCACCAGCTCTTTATATGAACTCATTCCCTCCAATTTGCCTGAGAATAAACATTGCAACTGAGCTCAAATACTTGGCATCCCAACACACTGACTGCTTGGGTGCAGACCATATGTGAAAAAACAACGCTGTCATAAAAATTGTATTCCAGTACCCAACTGCTGTAAAACTTCCCACTCGATGCTCCAGTGTAGAAAGACTGGGACTATCTGTCACTCCATTCATTTCCAGGTGTGCTGAACTCTCTGGGGTAATATTTAAATCAGCTGAGATTTCATACATCAAAGATGAGGATACATAATTCAAGAGGAGCCACTGAGATAAAACAGTAGCTGTAAAAAATACGGCATGTTGGTGGTGCCTGGTTTAGCATGTCAAAGAGGGGCCACCGCTGGCAAGGAGCCGCACGCCGCTGGCACTGGAGCAGGTCGTGTGGCAGAGCAGGCACAGCCGTTGCAAGCTTCACAGGAACACAGCCACCGAGCAGGTCTGACACTGTGCAAGTACCGGGTAGTAAGGCACCCTACAGGAAAAAACAGCACTGAGGCACGGAGCACGAGGCGCTCAAGCCCGGTGTCCCTTGGCTATAGTCATCACACGCTAACAACCTCTTTCAAAAACTTTACACAGGTGGTAGGTGTCCCACTGAGATAAATTACCTACTTTCAGCTGCTGAACAGATGGGCAGGGAAGTGAAATTTTAGTTTGTTCATTCCCAGCAGTAACTAGCAAAGATGATCTCGGCTGCTGCAGGATTACTTTTCGATAACCACACACCTGCGAACAGTCCAATGATTCTGTTAGAAACTACATAAGGTCGTTAATACACTACAAAATAAGTCAGGGCACTTAAGAGCTCAAGAAACTGATGCTAAGTCTCTCATTCCCGTATTCTTCAGAATATACTCTAGGCTGAGAGAGGCCAGAAAGTGTACAGAGACGGACCTCAACAGGCAGGAGAAATGGGCTCACAAGCATCTCACAGAATGCAACAACAGGAAATGCCTGGTCCTGTACTTGGGGAGGAATAACCCCAGGCACCAGCAATTGGCAGGTTTGACTGGCTGGAAGGCAGCTTTGCAGAGAAGTACCTGGATACTTCTTGTCCTGATACACAAAAAACCCTGAACAGAAGCCAGCAAAGGCCAGAACTGCTGGAAGGTCGAGGGAGTTGATCCTCCTTCTCAGCTCGGCACTGGTGGGACACAACTGGACTGCTGTGTCCTGTGCTGGACTCACCAGTGTAAGAGACATGGACCCAATGAAGATGATTAAGGCTTTGACATATCTGACACAAAAGTAAAATGTGAGAAAGCTGAGACTGTTTAACCTGGAGCAAATGCAGCTCAGGTGACCTCACCAATGGGTATAAATACTTGATATGGCAGGGAAAGAAGATGTAGCCAGGCTTTTCTCCAGAGTGCCCAGTGAAAGGCCAAGAGATAATGGGCACAAATTGAAGTACAGGAAATTCCATTCAAATGGAATTTTAAAAGTTTTCTTGCTATGTAGGTGGTTGAACACTGGCATAGACTGCCCAGAGAGGTTGTTCATCAACACAAACCAAAAGGGCAAAGTATGATTACAAGGGACCTATCACCCATGCAGTGCAGGCATGATACAAACAGGGAAGCTTAAAATACCAATCAATGCCTGCAAACCAGGAACATCCAGAAACAAATCCAAACATTAACCAAGGACTTCCGCCCAGAAAAGTCTGCAACTCATGAAAACCAGGATTATGGGAAACCTGATGATATATTTAAACAAGGGTTTTCCCTCCCTTTCCTACATACTTCACCAAATCACTTGCAACTATTCACATGCAAATTTATCACAGTGTAGCCCAAACCCCATACCTTTTTTTTTATTTTTTAATAAGATGGTCATAGTCACACTGTAAAAAACTTTAAAAAAATAGTTTGAATATCTTCCCTTTAAGCTTGCAAATATTTTCCTGGCAGAAGTCTTGAGCTAACTTTACAGCAAGATCTCTCAAAGGAAACAGAACTTAAAAAAAAAAAACTCAAAAAACATACACTACAAAATGAATGTGACCCAGGGACTTACCCTTCTATGCAACAACACGATCAGAGTGCACAGAGACAGTGAAGTCCGCAGGGCGTGAAATTAAAATTTTCACACAGATACAATGAAGTAATGATACAATGTTACAACCTTGGCACAAAAATCTTCTGGTTTGAGTAAAGTCAATGTCATGTGATGTTACGGTTTGTGCACTGGTAGAAAGGGTCCGCTGCTAAAAAGTTCATAACAAAACAGAAGAGGCAAAAGTAAAAAAATTGTACAGCTAATTACAATACACCTGTACATTCTAGTGATCCAGACATCCCTTAAGATGCTCAGCACAGTCGAATCTGGCTGTCAGTGCAGGCTGAGTTAAGAAAACACACTTATCTTTCACGTCTAGGAATCTAGATGCTGAGAGGCCATTAGCAGATAAGAAAAAGATTGGCAGGGAAGGGGGAGAGAGAGAACAACTCTCTTATGAGGTCAGTTTGTTGCCTACAAACGAGGTAGATATACAGGTTCAAAATTCCAGGCATATGGATAAGAACAGGGATGCACAGAGCAATTAACAGAGTCAAGCAGAAGCTGGGATGAGCAGCAGCTGGAGCACTGTTAAAGTCCTTCTAGGAATTGCTTCACCTGTTACAGTAAAAAGAAAAGGCAGTGGAAGAACACTGGCTCCTCAGCAAGGACAAGGTCATTGGAACAAGAGAGGAGCTTGAAAAATTCTGGGCAGAACCAGGCACAGGGGCGCAGACACTTTAGAAGATCATGGCACATCAGAGTGGACACCTGCAAAGCAAACAACCTTCATACTGCAGATACACCAACGCAGTCCCACAGGGAATCACCAGATAATCATCAGGGAGCAGGAACCATTTTATTTCTAAGAGTATGGAAAAGTCTCTCATAAATCATAAAGTTGCTTGTACATTAGGATGTTTCACAGAGACCCAACAGACTGACGGACATGCATGCATTCTATAAAATATATTTACAAGCCTGAACTCTGTGGGGGAAGAATCGGAATTCAGTAATACTGCTCGTCTCAAACCACAATTTCGTGGTCACAGGCACAGAAGTTAACACATGCAAGAACTATTGGCAATGTATTTCCAATAACCCTTCTGGAAACGTAACAGAGAAAGTCAGTCTAACAGTGCAAAGGTCATTCCTTACAAGACATGTTTCTCATCCTACTGACCCAAGACGGTACACACAGAGAAACATACAGCCAAGTGTGACTTAATAAAAACTTCAAGTCTTCAGCTTATTAATTTTTTTTTTTAATTTTTCTCATTTCGTTCCAGTGATTTCATTACGTTAGACTTCTTCATCTTTATTATAAAATAATCAGAACTGAAATGTTTCAATAAACCCAATTTCTGTTTAAAGTAGTAAAAGATGATTCAACATAGATGAAGCAAAAACGAAAGTTAAAAGTACAATGGCATTAGAGGCTTTGAGAATATACTTTAAAAGCTGTTAAATACATAAATTACATATTAGTACTCTAGAATGTCTTTGATTGTTTTTTACAGGAAAAAAAGGAACTGTATCAACAATTTTTTATCCATAGAATAATAGAATAGTTTGGGTCAGAAGGGACTTTTAAAGGTCATTCAGTCCAATCCCTTGTAATAAGCAGAGACATCTCAAACTAGGTAATTTTCACTATGCTCTCCAGCAGTATGGAACAAAGCAAAATACTTCAAAACTTACCGGTGGGAAGAAACAAAGGTGAAAAACAACAGTTAAGTCACCACCACTAAAATAGAGAGAGCTAACTTAATACAGGGCAGAAAAAAAAGACAGAGTATTATTTTCAATAAAAGGTTTGGATTTCCATCATATTTCCAAAAGGTTTTCTTCCCAACACATGCAGACTAGAAAAAAAAATTTAATTTTTTTTTTTCCCCTCAGAGGGCCGTATTTTAAGTACCATGCCAAAACAGATCAAAATTATCATACAGGTCCCCAAAATACTGGGGAGCTAGAAACATGTTTCATGGAAAAATTTCAATGTTAAGTATAACCAGTATCTACAATTAAATAAATGGTGAAAAAAACCAGCAAGATATTGTTTTCCTTGAAGATTATATAAATGTTGAAGAGACAGCTTCAGTGCTCTAGTCACAGCCCATCACAAACCCAAACTTTACAATGATCAATAGCATGTGTTTTTGAAAAGGAAATGTGACCTAGGAAGAGAAAAAAGTTACACCTGCAGTAAAAACTGGTGCACTCAGCTTGAACAAAGATCTGTAAACAGAGACTACAACATCACCTCTCCGTTTCCTTCAACTCTGTATCAGAAAGCTAAAGGCATGTTACATGATTCAGGGTTCCCCAAAGTAAAGGCAACAAAATAAAAACATATTCAGTTCAGTAGTTCGAAGTTCAATATTCTTCACACTGAAACACCACCATTACTTTCCCTAAAGAAATGTGGAAGATACCTTGGCTCTTTCATTACCCTACCCAGGAAAAATCAGGGCCCAAGTCTTCTGTTTTGATGTCCTATTGAACTCATGACAGATATATAACATTGTAAGATTGAGATACAAGCCCGGATATTGGGTTTTTCCCAATCAGAAATGTCTTAACAGGGATGATAAGGGATAATAGATATTTAAAAATAGGTAGCTATTTAAAAATCATTATTATAATCCATATATTAAGGATGACTTTTGAAAGCTGTATAAATTAGAGGAAATGACAATAACAATCTTGAAATATGTGGAGTTTAGAAACACAATAATGATAAAAGGTCAGGATACAAGCTCACTGCGGGTTTCTGTCTTCATTTACATCATCTGAATGTGCCATCTCACAATGCTGTCTGATGCTCACCAGTTTTTCCAGTAGACCAGACAATAAAGAATTGTTCCCTACTCATTTTCTGCAGGTCACTTTTGATTTTATGAAATTCTAATAGTATCCTAAACTTAGCCACCTCTTTTTCAAGCCGAAGAGTCCAAGGTGTGCTCTTCATTCCGTAAAATCTCTCTCACATCTGGGAGCAATCCATTGCACTGCCCAGATGTGACAACCAACACACAGGTACCACTATTAAACAAAAATTTGTTACAGCAGTCTTTCACTTCAGAAGTGGAAACAATACAAAAATGAGAAAGCTTGTTAAAAATAATAGTCATACTAGGGCTCCAAAAATGGAGATTCAACCTAAGGAGAAAGATTTCAGAAGGATTAAAAGAAACCTTACCAGTTTAAGTGAAACAGTAAACTGTCATCCAGTCAGGTCTAAATAAAGAAAATGGAACAAACTGCTAGCTCAAGAAAAGAAAAAAAAAATACCACAAATCCACAACCAAAAGAAACCCACAAAATCAAATCCCACAAAGAATTCCAGCCAACGATTAACGGTTATTCTGCTGAAAGCATTAGGTCCGGTAACAAATCCCAGTTTTAAGTATATAAAATATAGGAAGTTTAAGTTAAAGCTGGAAGGAAATGAAGTTACAAAAGGAACAGACGATGAAGGCACAGCAGAAAAACTCAATGAGATGAACATACATTCACCATGGGGGAACTTAGGAAGTTTCTGAAGCTACAGAGGACACAGTGGAAGACCTGTTTGAAGCTGAAATGTCCTGCAAATAAATTACAGAACAAATTGACATGAATGAACAATAATGAATTGCTGGGATCAGCTGGTACTCTGAAGGAGCTCAGGTATGAAATAGCTGAACTATTAACTGTAGCATGTAACTCACTGCCTAAAACTGCTTCAGTTCTGGGCAAATGCAGGATTTTTTTTTTTTTAAGTGATCTGGAAAGATGGAGAAATCTACTAATGAAGAGGTCTAATGTTTAGAACGGGCAGATTTATAGAAATTATAATAAGGAATTAATAAACTTGACATATTGGCAGAGACTTAATATAAAACCTTCATTCACTGGGGACCTCTACAAGATTCGTAAGACTATTATGCATCTAAAAAAGGAAAATAGTTTATATAGGCTATCTGGAGTTCCAAAAGTCCTCCAGCAAATCTATTACCAAAGACTTAAAAGCTGACATAAACTAAGAGAAAAATCCATTAATGGATAGATAACTGGTTAAAACTCAGGAAATTAAGAGAAAACATTAAAACTGGTCTGCTATAAAGTGGCCAGAGAGGTCACCAGTGGAGCTCACAGAAATCTGTGAGGGCCTGAACTCTTTAATGCATTCACAAGTGGCCTAGAGAAAGGACAAATAAGGAAGAGACATTTGCTGATGATACTATGCTATTCATGGTAGCTCAATGAAAAGCTGAATGTCTTTATTGAGGCAGAAAACTAAAATATCACAAAGGCTTAAAAATGTACATTAAAAACTGGAAATGGGGCAAATCAGACACTATAAAGCACTAGTTACTGTCCTTAAGTGACAGAGAGGCAGGAATTTATTTTTGAAGCAGGAAACTCATCAGCTGGAAATGACTGATGAATACCTGAGAAGACAGAGCTGTGTCTGCCTGCTGAGACCATCCTCTGGTGCACGGCACACCTGACCGGCAGGGATGGGACAGGACTGGCGCAAGGCCCTGCTCAGACTGAAAATCAGTGCAGTACCACAATCATCGGTGCTCGAGTTACAGGGTGTCACCAGGTCACAACAGCTACAAACAGGACTCTCCAAAGCAGAAAAACTTCCACCACCACGACGTTTTTTGCAAATGTTACCGCATCACAAGCCCACGTGCTGCTGAAATAGATGCTGCATGTTCACCATCAGGCATACACACTCCCTGTCCCAGAGTGAAGGGCTTTATATCTTTGATGCCTAAGCCCTTTGATTTATAGTGCAAGCATTAAAAGTATATTAATAATCAGGGCACTGACCATGTAGCACATAGGTTAACCCTGCATTTGCCTCCAATCCATAATGAAAATATGAATGACAAACAACTTATTTTTAGTACCACATATTCAGCTCCAAGAGGGATAAAGTGTCAGCGCGTGTTACTCCAGGCTTATTTTACAGCTCATGGGATAACAGGTATTACCAAAAGGATATTTAGCTGGTTCTAAAATAAAATATTGAGGGTAACTAGCTCAGTTGTCTCAAGATAAGCAAGACAAACTCCACCTTAACTATACCAACAACACAGTTAAATATCATTACTGCACGGACCAGCCAAGCACGGAGACATGCTGTGTCAAGATCCTCCCCTAAGGAGTTTACAGCCTGAAAGGCCCAGGAAAGTGAAAGAGAGAAGAAAAGGGGAATTTATTAGCACATAAGCAATATGGTGGAAGGATGGCAGAGATGTCTTTTGGGATAAAGGCTTCTTAAAGTAAGATGCAATTATCCTGAATACATTATTCATCAATTCCTCTCATATCAAAAATAAAACAAATGTCAAAAAAAACAAGAGGAAATGCCTCTGAAAGATGAGAAATTACTATACTACGAGGAACAGAACAGTTGCTTAGAGAACCATGAAGACAGGAATCAAGACTGATTTTACCTTGCCAAGCTCTGTAGAAATTGCCATCTAAAAAAGTTTTTAAAAGTACAAGGCAGAACACTCAAGGTATCAGTGCAGGAAAAAGAGACAGTAAAATAATTTTTTTTTTACAAAGGAGTAGAGGAAAATACAGAGGAACCTGAAAATATTTTGAGGCTGTTTTCATTGCTGTGATTACAAATGCAAACAGAAATCACATCCAATGAAACGATATTCTCTTAAGATTTGACATGGTATTTGAGAACCTGCAAATGCACATGGGGAAAAATTGTAAAAAATAGTAATTAAAATAACAATGAAAATGATGCAAAGAGTTAAGACAGTTTCATAACATGATTTGTACTCTATTTTCCTTTGCTTATTATTACTTTCAAACTACAATCAAGTTATTGTCATACCACTGAATGATGGAAACCTTGCCAACTACTTCAAAACTGACACGTTTTCTGTTGCACTGAGCATTCCCAGAAGACATTTCCCCTCATTTTAATACAAAATCCTGTCAGATCCATGGAGCTGAAAAAAAAAAATGTGTAATGGATATGTAGCTGTAATAGACCTCCCCCAACTAGTTGAGTTTGGAATAAAAGACGATCAAAAAAGACTCAAAGATCCAGTGTTAGATTAATGCAAATATCTGCTTGTTTGCAAGTGTACTTTTTGATTAAACTAGCATACATCAAGTACAATTAGAAGGGTTATTTATAACTAAGAAATACATAATTCTGCATTTTAATGAGGGTGACAATTACAGCCAACAGTTGGTAATTAACATTAATCCTTTTGCACTGCAAATCAGAATTTCCCAATATGATTTTCATTGTCAGCAATGGACACACCGAAACTGTTATTGCAAAGTAGCTATTAGGTGGGCTGCTTTGACACAAATAGGTGTTCCTGTTACACACAGTAAAGAAAGAAGCCAATGATGTGTTAAATTTGATAACCTCAGATGTAAATAGAGAATGTCACTTCAAAATTTACTTGATGTCTACAACACAAAATATAATCAAGGCTTATCATTTTCATGGCCGAACCCAATTCCAAGTTTCCCAAGAGCCAGGCTTCACAGGTGAAATCGGATTTCAACACAAGCTTGAAATCCCCCATTGTTAAATTTGGTTTAGATCCCAGCCCTGGGTTCACATCTGCATTTCCCCCCTGAGACTTCAAAGCTTTTCGTGGTTGTAACCGAACAGAGCAGATAAGGAGGAGCGTTTGCCCAGTCAGTATCAGTTTCCACAGCAGAACTCTGGAGCAACTACTAAAGACGGGAATAATCACTACTGAAGGATTTGAAACTGTAGCAAAACCTTATTGCAAATTCTTTCCTTAAGCAGGTTATCAATAAAATTTTGGTTCTCAAACCCACTGAATTTTAAATCTCAATCTTCCCAAATTGCTTTCATATATTTCTATTCCTTGAGTAAAAATTTCTCAGAAAACAAGTTGCATGTCTATAACAAATGCTGAACTTCTTAAACACTTCTGTTTCTGATATCTGTAATCCTCAAAGAGATGATTTAGATTTGCTATGTGGGTCTTTCGAAAAGAGAAGGTATTTCTGTTTAAGCCTCTCAGCTGTTGTCTTTTCAGACAGAAGCAATAGAAAACTCTTTTCATACTGGTCTTTAATAGGAAAAGAGACCTAGTCCAAATCTTATCTGACGCACAAGATCACAATGCAGCCAGTAAATGAAGCCTCTAGAAGAGCGCTGAGGTGTTCACCACCTGGGTCAGGCAACTGGAGGGGGATCAGTGTCAGATACAAGAGAAAGTAGAAAGGGAGCAGTAAGCCAACAAACCTACAATGCACTTCTTACAAAGAGCTGTAAAATTCACATTTGTTTTGTAAGCATGAGATAGATGGGTTATTTCTACATACAGAGGTGCCCAACTAAAATCAAGATAAGTGATATTAATGTCCTATGGTCAGTATTATTGAACCTCGAAAGCAATAAAGTATGAGTCGATAAATATTACATTTGCAACATAGTTAACATTCTTCTACTGTCTCTGGCACTTATTACACATTGTAACCGCAAGTCTACAATACATTATTCATATTTGGGGTGTCACTGAGTGATGGATTGCTGTAAGAGAGGCTGTCCTTTAAATAAATCAACAAATAAAAATGCAAATGTTAACATTTTCAGCCACAACTTTTTCCATCTTGAATGGGGAATGAAAATTTCACATTATATCGACAGCCAGCAGAGAGAACAATTAACAACCTACACTGTGAATAAGAGAGATTAATTTGCCAGTGTCTGGTTTTATCACTTGCATATGGTACTACATTGGACTTTTTGCACTGCTGGCTTTCTCGGGGAGTAGGCAAAACTTGCATCTCCTACCACATTCAGAAACTAACTCACCACCCTACTCCAAACACATTTTTAATCTCTTTAAATGTTCCCAAGTTAAATCTGGAATGAAAGTTTTCTGCTCCTTTTGAATCTTGAGTGGTGTCTGATCCTAAGGGCAAAAAAACAATTCTATTTCTTTGGCAGTGCTTGCTTAGACTCTACAGTATAAGGAACTTCAGAAATCATCTTAAGTTGGTATCCATATTTAAGCATCCAAAATGCAAAGATGTGAAAATCAACTACCACATAAGTAAGACAAAAGCTTGAATCTCATCACTGTCATATCTCCTAACACTCAGCACAACAGATCTACTTTAGACTATTCCAGTGTGCATTATTAAGTATAAAATTCTGCCCATTATATTTTACATCAGATATTAATTTGCTTAAAAGTCCCTGAATACACATTCACCTGAGATGTGCTGGGCAATTGGGTAAATAGTTTTGTTTTTAAAATGTCCCTAAACACAAATTTACACAATACAATCTGTTTATAAGAACTCCAACAGGCCACTGTAGTCTAACAGATAATAATACAGCTCGCATACAGCATCCATATTGTGAGAACTTCTAAATCACTTCTTTTAATGGCTACAAGAAACTTCACTCCAAGACAATGCATTAAGTATGAAAGCTTTGATTTGAAACTGCAACCAAAAACCACAAACTTAATGCTGAAATCCCAGACTATCACACAGTCCCTTACTTTACCTAACTGTTCTTAAATTCGCTTTGTCGAAAGTGAAAAACACTACAGTACAATTATCTGTTTCCATGGTGAGTAGAACAAACTTTTCCTGTGTCTTTTTAAGTGCTTAATTTCTGCAGTGTTATAGGACTTACTGTGCCAAACTCAACACTACGTGGGGAGAGCCTGACAATTGCAATAGGGCTGTAATCAAATTAAATGGTATTTCAGAATGTAGAATTTATAACTTCCTTTTTTGCCCACCAGAAATAGCTGAATACTTTAATTTAGAGCAGTTTCACTTCTATGTGCAATACAGCATTTGTTTTGCTGAAATCAGTACCTGAGTATAGCTAAGGTAAGATCTAGTTTATATAAAAACTTCATTACTAAATGAAAGCATCAATATGCCAGTACTTCCCCTGTCCAGCTCCCCTCCAGTTGAGCAGAAACACAGACTCTCTCTTCTAGGCAAACACTAGTTATAAAAAAACGTACCTGGTCACCAAAAAGGTAACATTTAACACAATCAGAGTAACCATGCTCTAGGAACAAACCTACTCTTCCAAATTTTCCCAGCCCCAATCTTGCCTGTGCAATTTTACCCCAAATATATTGGCTTTGGTCTAGATAAATAAGCACATGGAGTACAAGAGCTTTCCAGACCTGCCGTGAACATAATTTCAAAGGCTTCATGCAGGTGTAGACCCTTGGCTTAAGAACACTGGATAACCAAACTTGCAGTGTTTGGCCATGTTATGGAAGGCAGCGACAGGCATGCACAGAAGCCTGACAGGCAAACAAATTCGCTATTATCCCAGCTCCAGATGCCAGGTAAGGAAATGCTGGGGGGGTTTTCTTCTTCTTTCAGCGATATCAGTGAAATCACCTCGTGCACTCTCATTTTGCAAGTCTGATCCTTCTACAGGTCTAGCACTAAGGCTCTCAAGGTTTACATCTGCCTTCTAGGGACACTTATTTCTTGTTCATGACATGACTCATTCCGAGACGGAGAAGAAAGTAGGACTGCAGCAATTCTTTCTCAAGCAGGAGGTAGCTGTAACACACTGAAGACTCCAGTCGAGGCCTGCCAAGACAGGCTATCACGCCAACACATCTTCTACCTGCCATGCCTGCTTACCCAGCCAGCCCTTCCCAGAAGCTGTGCTAGCACCCTGATGCCTCCCAGTGCCAGGGAGCTTCTGTCGTTTTCCAACACCTTCTCTCTGGCAGGCTTTCCATTGCTGCTGCTGCCGGCTGCCAGGGCTTGTGCTAGTTAAAGCTGGCACAAACACGAGTTGAATCTAGTCCTATAAATTTAAATAGTCAAAAGTAATTAGGTTTGCATGTACTGCTGAATAAATAAATTTGCTCTTAGGCTAGGGCTTTGTGTTGCAAGTTTCAGATCTGTGCCAACTGTTGTGGTTAAGCTGTTAACCCCCCCAAATCACAGATCATAATGAACATGCTGACAAACTCTAACTTTAGTGGCACAAAAGCAGCAATAATTCTCAATATTGATTAATTTAGTTAGTTAAACCTGCAGTCTAAGCTTATAACCATTCAGTGATAAATTGAGACTGACCTGCTGCCCAAGCAGGTTTTTTGATGAAGGATAGAATCAGCTTTAGGTCTCCCCAGAAATACTTGTCCATTTACCATTTTCAATTAGAGAAGGCCAGGAATAAAGGAAAGCACAACATGGCTGTTTAACCTAGTCAATTACACCTACAGCACCAGTGGTGAGAAAGAAAGGGAGGAAGCATGGGAGAAAGTGCCCAGAAATACAGGATTTTTCATCAACTGGTAAAATAATACTTTAAGGATGACAGCTAATCAGACTTCTTTTACTGATCACTTTACCTGGTATGATTTTTAACAGCATATTCCAACAAATATTTTACTCCCCTCTGTGGAAAAGAATAGACCATCAATCCTCTTGAATAAAATTTCCTTCTCTGAGCAGTCATCGTATGATGTGCATAATTACATCTACTCCTCAGTGCTTGAATGGAATCTCAACTTAGCACTATTAGACAGTATCAAGCAGTATCTTTACATACACTTCATCTGCTATGACTGCCTTGCAAAGGTAACCATTGCTTCTAAGAGAAATGCTTAGGCAATCTTGTGGTTTCTGTTAGTTTAAACATACAGCTACTTGTGGGAAACAGCCCGATCTAACTCAGTTCTTAAAATCCTCCAAGAATTATCATCCCTTCCATCAGAAGAAAAAAAAAAGTGTTTCCATAGCAAGTAAGTACAAATTTGTCAATATTGATAGTGGTTTTTCACCTATTATATATCTCAAGTTCTCTCAGAAGATAGAAATAAACTGCCAGCTGCTGCCAAGAATACAGGGATGATATCAAGCATACATTTTCCAAGTCCACTGGGCCAAGAGAAGATTAAATCTGACTCTAGCCCTCTCATCCTCCAAGAAACATTTAACTCTTCTCATGAACGGCTGCACATTCCTGTTATGCCACTGCACTGTTATCTAACTAGCGGTACAAAATACTACAAGTTCATATTTCAATCTGCTTGTATTTTGGTGCTTAACTAAAGATTTTATTACGAGAAAATGTGGGATAGGATAAAGAAAAGCAGGGATTCTATGCTGTTTTTCTAGGCATTTACCACTAGAAATGTAATCCTGCCTAAAGAAGGCAAGTTGTTTTCAGACTCGTAAGCGTAACAACAATGCCACTTTCAGTTTTTTCATTGGAACAGAAGTGATAATGCTGCTTTTCCAGTGCATTTAGTGCAGATATATAGTATAATCAGGAACTGCTGACTTAATGTGATTTTGTTGCTTGTCATTAAACATAAAATAACTCCCATACAAAACATTTTAAAAGAAATGTCATTTGATAAAAATGGGGGTGGGGGAGGAGGCAGGCAAATGAAGAGGGATTAAAATCTTCAAGCAGATGTAAAACCTAACAGGGTTAACATTGTCCATTAAAATTATTTACGAAGGTATTTAATGTGTCAGGACTTGGAACACAAAATACTTCAGTTCAAAATCTAAGTAAAATTAAAATGTTAGAAACTTGAAATATTCTTGCTTTTCTTATTCTAACACGCAACTTAAGGCTTACTATAAATGTCAAAAGGATATGGCAGGTTTTAGTTTATATTATTCAGCTTGTGCTAATATGAAACATCATAGAAATTCAGTCACTTCCCTGCATCTAGGAGAATTTGATGGTTGTGTCTGCAGAATCTTAAACCAGAGATTACCCAGCAGCTTACCGTGAAGGGTCATGCTGAATCGGTGATATGGCTGTGGTTGCAAGCACTTTGCTGCTGCCCATCAACCCAGGAGATATGGCTGCATCCTTCCCAGGTCCTGAAGTTGTCCCTGTGGAATGAAGTGAAGACAAACCAGGCATCAGAAGCTAGCGATTTTGGAATAGATGTTTCTCAATTCTGCGTTACTACAGAACATTGGGAGAAAAACAAACAGTTTTCGAGTGACAAATATACACAGAGAAATGACAGAGAGCTCATCAGTCGACCGTACTGTGCACAGCATTCATTTCAGGACCATGCAGAATCAAATCTGTAGACTAAGACACACTCTGAAGCCTCCATCTTATTGCCCAGAGTTTGACAGATTTGCACTGTTATAATTTCTTAAATGGCCCACAGGATTCAGCTTTTTTCACAGATGCAGTTCTCATGACATGCTAGATGTTAGCTCTCCAAGTGTAAATATCACTATAACAGTATTTGCGTTTAAATAAAATAGAACTGAGAGTCCATTCCTTCTTCCCACCTCCCAATAACTCTTGAATTACAAAATAATCTAGGTTTAAAGGTGAAGTTTGGAGGTCATGTAGTTCAATCCTCCACTCAAACAGCATCAACAGGTTTCAGACACTTGTAACATTAGGGGCTGAATGCCTCCACTGATAGAACTTCTCTGGGAAGCTCCTCTGGTTCCACTGTTTGACCAGCCTCATAGTGAAAAATGTTTCCTGTATTTTCCTGTATAATCAGAATTTTCTGAGTTGTGACTTTTCCCTCTTGTCTCTTGCGTGGCTGAGGATGACTTCCAAGAAGTCTCATTCCCTCTTCTCTACACCCTTTCCTAAGGTAGCTGAAGCAAGAAGAAAAATCCATGCTGAATAATCTCTTCTTAAGGCTGAAGGCACCCAGCTTTCTCAGCCTCTTGCTTCAGCCCCATGGCTGTCCTGACTGCCTCTGCCAGACCTCCTACAGTTTGTCAGTGTTGTCCGTGCACTGTCTCAGACTGGACACAGCACTTACGGACACAGTCTCACTGAGCTAACTGGGGGGAACTGTCATTTCAGCTCTGATGACCACAGTTGTGTGATTATGGCCAGTAAGAGGTTCTGTTACTCCATCACACAGGCACATCACTGACTCATTGCTGTTCAGCAGGATACCCCATTCTTTTCTGGCAAAACTGCTTTCAGGGTTGTCCTGCTACATAAGATCAGTTCAATCCAGTTGAAGGAACTGGCATTTCCCTTTGCTGAACCTAAAAAAGGTTCTGTCAAACCATTTTCCCAGCCTTTTAAGGTCCCTTGAACACTGTGCCCTGTCCCCCAGCACACTGACTGCTTCCCCAAGCCTGCAGACTTGCTGAAGGTGCCTCCTGTCCCACTGCCCAGGCTGTTGATGTTAAGCAGCTCACTGTGAACTGGCTGCCAGCTGGATTAAGACAACACCTTTTTGATTGCTCACCTGAGAACTGAGTTTCATTGATTAGATTTAGTAAGACAAATAGCATACAGGTAAATAACAGGTAAAGGGCAATAGGAAAATTAGAAGCTATCTGATCTGCCACACAAAAACCTGTGGATTTGGACTTTCTTAATCTAGCCTAATTAGGTGTGTGCAACCAAAATCACTTTACTAGAGTTAGTATAGGGAAAACTAAACATATCAGCAAAAATTGAAGTCAAACCAGTGTTTAGCTCTTTATGCAACCCTGTGATGACCAAATATTTCTCAGTTCTGTGAACAGAAGCATTATCTATCAACCATGCTGAAACATGAAGCAACACAAAGCTGTAATTCCAGCTTCAGTGTAAAATGTACAGATGTCCAAGGAATTATTTAAAACAATGCACTGATCTAAGATTTATACAAATATATACAATTCAGTAAACCCACAGGTTTTAAGACGCACTTTAGGGAGACTAACAAAAAAATATGTTATCACCCTGCTATAATGAACCGTGCTTCAGTACCGTGCAGAGAAAAAATATTGTCTAAGAAAGAGTTAATTATCAGTGAAGGAAGTCTTGGAAATATCACAGGGATATATTCTGATTGTGTGTCCCTGGTAACTTGATAGTGCGCCAATCCATGATGAGAAGAGTGGGTACGCATATAAAGACGGGAAGCCTCCTGCTTAGAGTTTTGACTTTACGATCGAATAAGAGATATTTAGAAATCATTTCACGTGACAGTGGAATGAGACAGCTGGATTTTAAAAACTAATACCAAAGTAATGAAAACCTTGTTAACATGGGAGAAAATATTCAATTGCTAATACGAGAAAAGGCTGGCACACCGTCAACATACTACATCCACAGTAAATGAGATGTATCTCTGCGAAAAAAGACAATATATGGACTCAGAAGTGGCCAACACAGCCTCAAGGGGACTGTTCAAATACCCAAGTTTGAAAATATTACCAGAGCTAGAAACAGAAAACAAGAAAAGGAACTCAGCAGGAATTTACTGAGGCTGTTAGGCTGCACAGACATAAAGCAGAGGCATCAAGAAATCCCAAATAAACGTATATCTAAAAAAAAAAAAGTTTAAAAATACATCTTGGAAATGGCATGCAAGTCTTTTGAGGGAAAAGAAACAGTCAGGAACAAGCAAATATATAAAGATGATTAAATCAATAACATTCCCAAAAATGTCCAAGCTACTACTAATTTTAAAATATATTATAAGAAAAAAATAAAGGAAGGGAAAATTGGCAAGTAGAGGATAATGAAGACCCTGTTGATATATAATACCTGCGTATATAAAGCTGATGAAAAGAAACTACCAGGGGGAAAAAAAAGATACAAAGTCTTTAGTCTGAAGGATATATATTTCAGGGCTAAAGGGAATTAGTTAATGAATTTATGAAGTGACTGGTAATTATTTATGAAAAGTCATAGAGAACTGGGGTGATACAAATGACAGCAAATTAATTAGATCGCAGGTGTTAGAAGACAGTATGAGACTGGAGACATTGCAGATGATCTAGAGAAGCAAGAAACGCGGAAAAAGAATAGACACATTTACCCCTTGGAAAAAGAAAAAGCTCTTACACAGTGTGGTAATTTAAATCCTAACACCAATGGAAAGAACCTGGAGCAGCAAAGAATCGCAAAAAAAACCCCTAGATATAAGCTTGCAAGGCAAGCTACCCCCAAAGCAATTATAAATGTCTCCTAAATGGTAATGTTAAGAATACTATTTTCAATTTGGCTAATTTGGTACCAGAATGATTTAAAGCATATTAAAGAATCATTTGAGAAAACTCAAATAGCTGTATAT
This sequence comes from Callaeas wilsoni, assembly GCA_013398955.1. NCBI lineage: Eukaryota > Metazoa > Chordata > Aves > Passeriformes > Callaeidae > Callaeas > Callaeas wilsoni. The sequence continues at coordinate 260,298 of VWPU01004739.1, read as the reverse complement.
TTCTGCTTGAAAAACAGACAACTAAAATATTATGAAAGTGAGGAAATACAGCAGTCTACATTTTAAAAGTGTAAACATTAAGAATGAAGAAATATGGTTGAGGCTGGTTCAAGCAGCAATGGAATGAAAGTAAGCAATGGGAAATCTAGGCTGATAATCATAAAAGAAATCTTTATGACTTGAATAATAGTAATATTCATAAGACTTAACATTTATATAGTACTTCACATCTTCAAAGCACTTCACTAATATTAACTAATTGCTCTATTCAATTGTAGGGAAGAGTCTTCCCTCAAGGGAAGAAGTTCCAGATCCTGAATCCCTAAGAAGCTACATTAGAAAAACTACTGAAAAACAAACACTATCTAGAGAAATCAGCCCCTGGAAAAGTACAGGGCTAAAATAATTTTCCTTCTCTGGCTTCCTCTTTTGCATATGAAAAAGGAAACTGTGCACACTATACAACATCATGCAGCTATTATGTCCAACAAGAAGAAATAAAGGCGAAAATAGTTCTTTCCTTTGTTTGAATGCAGAGGTATTCCAGGAAGAGTTCATAAAAAGGAATACTTTAAATGGAAATGTAGAGAATTGCCCAGTATTACATAGTGCAATGGATGTAAGTTTCCCAGCCTCACAGCAAAATTTTCCAGAGGAGAAAAGAAGAGAAACACACATTTCTGTACTCCAGAGCTTTTTAACTAGACAAGTTGTTAGATTTTAGTACACGTTGACATAGGTGGTGGTGACACCAATAAAAACAATTTACTGCTGAAAGGATCTAAGACTTCAGGATTGCTTCAACTGCTTAAAGTTTTGCTGGTAAAAGTAAAAAAGTTTGACTACAAGACACAAACACCTGCTAAAGCATGGGAATAAAAACTAAGGAGCAAGCAGAAACAGAAGACAAAATCAACAGTGAGGGAATAAAAATTGATTTCCTAAGTTGATCCAGTAAGTTTCTACCCTGGAAAGAGAGCAGAAGTGACTCTTTCCCCTCCATGAGGTGAAGGGACCACGTTAACAATGCTCTTCTCCCCATCACTAAGCATCGTCGGGGAGAAAGAAAAAGTGGATTTGTTAGGAAATCACCCTTTTCAAACCCACTGTTGTCACAGCAAGTAGGAAGTCCTGTAGGCAGGAAAGCCTTCCACCATTCCAGGATGGGGATAGCTTCCTGATTAATAATTTTAAATCTGATACAAGTGCCTGTGTTGCTCTTGAGGGACACTACTACTGATACAGCCACCATTCCTGGTGGTACAGCAAGCCCAAGGGCTCACATCAGCACTCGCACTGCACTAAGGTGTGCTTGGATAGAGTAACCATCCTGGACAATATATAATTTAAATAGACCAGACTGACACAGGCCTGAGAAAAAATAAACCTCTGTAGCAGCATCTGATGGTCGAGAAGTTTTCAGCTGAACATGTTACCGTACATGGCACTGCTGTGTTTCGACCAAAACGCCACTTTCAGGTATGTGGCTAAATGACATCAAATTTCACGCCTCAAGATGTCACCTTGTGGACTTCGTTCCCCTTTCTCACACTGCATTGAACCAGAAATCCCAGGTGAGCAGCAGATGGGAATATCCAGCAAAAGCAAGGACAGAGCCAACTAGGTCCAGGCTATCCAGAATTTAAAATCTTGACACTGTGTCCTGGTGATCCCCTAAGATGGAAAAAACTCTTTACAAGTATGTGTGTGTGCTTGCTAAAGGAGTCCAAATATATAACAGAAGGAAGCCAATTAAAAAGGTACTAAATACAGAAGACTTCAACTTCAGTGATTAGTGCTAGGTAATTTGCCTTGTGATAAACAACCATTCAAATCAGTAATAGACCTGAGGTTGTTCCACAGCTTGAAAGCATTCCTCTGAATTTTATCTGCTATCACAGCAAGTGCCAATGTTTATAAGTCAAATTTTGCCATGCAGCTCTACACCATAAAAGCCAGCAATCCCAGTAAGTGCTTGCAAAAGATGCCCACCATCTTCAGAGACCATGCTGACCACTACAATCACTAAATCAGCATAGGTGCAGCTCAGTTGCTATGTGCAACAGCTAGATACAGCTTGTAACTTCTCCTCAGTCCTACAAAATGAAATGAATGAATGAAGAAGAAGCCAAGTTGGATATTTTCCCCTGAATCTATGGAAAATAAATTACTTTTGGGGACTATCCCCATCCAAGGAACAAAACCCATCATCCAGCTGTGAAAAATCCTAGTTTCATCACTACAGCATAGAGAAGGGGGGGGGGGGCAGAAGGAAGAGGAAAAGAGAAGAAAAAAAAATGATAGCTGAAAAAAACCATAAAAGAAAACCATCAGTGAAAATTGCCCCTGAAACTTTGCAGAATTGTAACGGCTTTCTCTTGCTTAAATTGATTGGTGTAGCAATGTTATAAAATGACTATTAGGATTCATTGTGCACAACAGAAAGTGTGAAATGTCAGCAGACTATACAGCAAAAGTAATGGGTCCTGAACCCCTGTTAGTCAAAAATGATTTTGTTTCAAATTAGAAATTGATTTTTTGGACACAAGCCCTTTACAGGCTTCCAACTTTTGTAGCTGTGCCTTGGAAGAGATTAACCTCAGCCACTGTTTGGGTCCAGGCTGATGATACCCTTTTGAAAGTTTCTTCACAGGGACTGCTTTTTAATGTTGGTACGGTCTTAACCAATAACACAAGTTATTTGTTCCTTTGAGAACTGCACCACATTTCTTCTCATTTTGCCATTTTCTTTATTTTTATGCTGACATATACGGCAAACTGGCTGACAAGTTAAAAAAAAAAAATTTTAAAAAGCGCTAGTTCATGACTGAACCAAGGATTATATTCAAGGCTAAGCAGTGAAATATCCAAGCTGCTTTTGTTCCCAACCTTTTCTCTTCCTAAGAGAGAAAAGATTGCTTCTCTGCTCCTTAAGTGGAGGCACTAAGCTAAGGGCAGGATAGGTTCTAACAGTACAGACATCCCTCTGTGGCAAAATAGCAGGTTATGATGGTGAAGTCGTCACTTAAGGAGGAAAAGAATGCAAAGATTACATTTAAAGAGCAAACCCCACTGCACTTATTCTCACTGCTTTTGAGAAAGTTAAAAAATAAATCATTGAAGGAGCTTGCTGCGATTAAGGGGCTACTTTTTTCTCTTTCATCAGGAAGAGCAGACAGGATCAGCACTTGTTATTTAAAATATTTTTTATTTGTTTAAATGGAGCTACCATCTTCTCCTAGGTTGTTTTAAACACCTGAAAATCTCTTCCTTTAATTGTGCATTTTACTGATATAATTTTGAACACACCAGCACACTCTTGGCCCTGCAATACAGTATGCTTCCCCTTACCTTTCCTGGACTTGGTGCCTTCCCTCCTGGTCTGTATCAGAGGGCTTTGCCCATCATCCACATTTGCACCAAAGCCAACCATTTTCTTTCCTGAACTGCTCCCACGACTGCTCCCTGGTTTTCTGGAGTTTTTGCTCACTGGAGGTGTCCTCAGTAAATAATCTTCATGTTTCAACACCGGGACACTGGGAGGAAAGAAAGATCATGCTGTTACATGATGCATTCAACCCATTAACACTGCACCCAGCTCTCTACCCAACTTTTACTCTCCAGAAGCATAAACATCATGATGCTGCTTAAGCTCTTGTTGAATCCATTCATAATTTCTGAAAGCAGGACGCCTAAGGCTTGAAGAGTTACCAACCCACTTTATCAGGAGTCTTTGGTTATCAGCAGCCAGTAGCATCCTGACAACTACATTTGGAGTTTTGCAGCATTGGGCACATTCTCTAAAGCATTAGGTCCTGGATTTCTCTAGTGGTTAGGACAGCACCAGTGGGATGAAGACATGCAAAGTATTTTTTCCAGCACAATGGGCCAAAAATTGGAAGAAAGAGTAATTTTTAAAATGTTCATTTTGCTAGAATAAAGGGGAAACAGAAGATTATGTGAAGAGAAATCTGAAATTTTAGTTTGCAAAAGGGAAGCAAGGAAGCAGATCATAGAATCACAGAATTATTTTTATTGGAAAGGATCTTTGAGATCATCTGAGTACAAATGCCAAGGCCACCACTAAACCATATCCCCAAGTGCCACATCTATATGTTTTTTAAAAGCCTCCAGGGATGGTGAGAAGCTGACCCAAGAAGAAAATGGATGAGAAGAGAGGAGACAAAGAGGTAAGATGAATGAACAGAGGTACTTTTAAGAGAATATATGAGCAAACTGGTGCGAGACATCTGGTGCAGAAGTGCAGCATTTTGAGTAAAGTAAGGAAAGAGAAAGTTGACCAGAACCATTATGGTTCAAGATGAACTTCAACACAAGATTGTAAACACGGCATGGATAGAGGCAGGAGGCGAATCTGTTGATGGGGAGCAATCATGACCTCAAGCTCTGCAGACACAGGTATCACAAAATGTTCTGGGCAGACAGGAGGCTATGAAGACCCACATTTCTCTCAGTTAAGACAAGGTACTGCTTTCAAATTCTGCTCTCTGGGAAATAACCACTGCTTTAAATGACAATTCCCAACATATATAAGTCATTAGTCCCTGTCATAAAAAGCCCCTTTATAAAAGAAATGCAAAATATAAAAAAGTATCTTTGTATTATCCACATGAAATAATACAATTTATCCCAAGATTATATTGATCTATTTGCAATCATGGAAGAGACAAATAGCTTTCCTAAGTTATCAGAAGATTAAACAAATCTTAACAGTTGGACTCTATGATCCTAGAGGTCTTTTCCAACCTAAACCAGTCTATATTTCTATGATAAATCTTTTTCCTGTTTAAGCACCAATTTTACATTGGCAACCCAAAGACTGTCACTGAGCTTTTATTAGTTAGGATACAGCTTCATGGAGGTTGAATCACAAGTATCTTTTACCTAAAAGCTTGCACTGACTGAAGTTATTGTAGATCTGAGGAAAAAGCAGGAAATTATAGCTAAATTAAAAGTTTCACATCAATGTGCTGTATAAGACATTGTTTAATAGGGCCCAGTGAGCCTGTTGGACAATTAGTATTACTCCTGTATTATTAATGCAGAACAGTATATAATGGCTTATGACCTATAATAACTGACTGAAGTGTTAGATATAACTTCTCCAAATAACCTCCGTTTACTTTAGGGCTTCTAACTGTGTGACCACTAATAATACTGCAAAGTGTTTTTAAAATTTAGGGTGGACTAAATTAGTACCTTATTTGAATTATATGAAATTATTAACCTACTAATTCCTGCAACCCCAAGAGCAGCAAGAGGTGGTTTTGGATCCTAGCAACTGCCAGGACCTGATATTCCATTTGCCTGTACTTGGATGATTTAAAGCATTTAAAAACACAATGAGGTTGTCATTATTTGGATGCTTTTTGAGTCGTTTAAAGCATAATTGATTACAACCTACAGTCCTCATGTGAAGACAGTGACCTTCAGCTTGCAGATAAGGAGGAGATTAGTCGACTGCTTCTTCTGAATCCAGGATCTTCTACCTGGTGCAGTTACATCTAGAATACTGAGTTCTGTTTCAAATACTGCAGTGGCGGAGGCAATTCAAACAGAAACAGACACTAAGAGAAGTTGCATAAGCTAAGGTTTAATAAATAACAAAAACAAGCGTATTTGCATTTATAACCTCAATAAACAACTAACACCTCATTGTTTAGTATATAATAGAAGACAGCTCATGCTAAAGTTTTGTTCAAGTAAGAATAGAGTTTCAAATCTTAAAATGGCACTTAATCTGAAAGGTGTGTAGACCAAGAGGGAAAGGGATAATGCAGACAGATAAAAAAAATCAGTAATTAACTATCTACCACAATTAAACAAAGAAAACATAAGGGAAAAAAAAATCTGTTTCAGAACATAATTACTCATTCACCTCCAGAATAATTAGTAAAACGAATGATGTGACTATTGCAACCTGGAAATTTAAACTCACCATATGGTCAAAAGGAATCAGCTATTTATATGTGGAGAGATTTAGCACTAAAAGAGGTTCTTCTCTATTTTCAAATCCAACTACCCATCGTGTCACTCAAAGGTACCATGGTTAGTACGACTTCCTGCGGGGCACCACAATATCCAATGAATTTTCATGGCACTCTTTGAAACTACACAACAGAGAAGACTGTCTAAAGAAAGACCTTATTAACCTACCTACCCTACATACCAAGGCAGATGTAGTGTCACCAGAAAAGAAGCGAGTCTCAGCACTTCTGCCTCATTATGAACATCCAAGTACACCGTCACCAAAGGAAAACACATCTTGAACATTCCTTCCATCCTGTCTGAGCCTCATATCGCGATATCCCTGCTGAGCGCGAACGGCAAATTTTAAATGTCATTCAGGACCCATTGAATACTGCTAGTATTTGCATTCCTTAAAAAGTAGAAAAACATTAACCTTTTGTTTTATTGAATTAAAATGCCATGGAAATGCTGATGTAGTCTTCAGAGACTGAAATACTTTTACAAAGAAGAATAGCTGTCATTTATTAGACACAAAGAACAATTACTTGATAGGATGCTTTCTGACAAAAAGCAGATTGGTATTCTCATCATAGAAAAGGCATTGTAAAAAAACCCGGCACAGACCTCTGAGACTTGAATAATTTAAAGCTGCATTTGGTGCAATTTGAATTTTTCTTTAGGGAGGCAAAGTTAAATACCTTTAATTTGTTCTAATTATTTCAAATTTGCAAGTTAATTATGGCTGATCATTAAATAACAAAAAGGACTATCGTCTCCATAGAGTTTTACCTCCTACCCTCTGCATTACTTAAGCTAGATTTTAGTATGCATGAATTAACTTTCTAAATAATCACACGGTTTGACTAAATGGCTCAGTAAAATGAGCTCTGATCCTCAGAATAAGCATTAATGGACATTAGAAAGGCTATTGGGACCCATGTTACTTACATTATAAGTATTTTTAATGGGGTCTTATTTACTAATCTTTATGTACTGTTCAAGTTAGGGCATCATATAGATACATTATTCTGCTTTAATAGAGGAAAGTCAGTTCTTCAAGATACTAAAATAAATGTCCACTTAGAGCCAACTAAATTCATTTTTAAACTAATGCAGGAGAACTCTGATAGAATATAACTTGTTTTAGCTGCTGATCCTGATGAATAAATCCAACATAATGGCAGCCTTGTTCTGCAAATAGAGTTTTGAAGATCTGTTGAATCACTAAGCAACCCAAGCAGCTCAGGCTCTTGCCAGAGTCGTGCTTACTATTAGCATGTGATTTACCTCGCCCACGAGGCTTCCACTCTTCCCTGCTCTACACCCAGCACTCAGCTGACTGGGTTCCCAGTCTTCGATCCCAGATTTGGATGCTCACCTTTCACTGAACTCTGATCTTTCCGTGCATTTTTCAGTGCGGATCAGTGGCATTCAGAGAACAAGACTATGTTGTAACTACTCAGAAACCCACAATGCGAGGCAATTCATGCCTTCAGTATGTATGTTCAACAGATGGCTGCCTTAATGGTACCCTACTGCACTCTGCTGAGGCAAGGGCTTGCGAGTTTAACCATTATCAAACTAACAGATTGCCATGGTAGGTTAGCTCCAAAAGCAAACATGTTGGAATGTTATTTTCCTGTTCCGTAATTTCTGTTTTAAAAATAAAATAATTAACAGTTCATGTGTGCAATCTGCTGCAATTATATCAGGCCAAGAATGCATAACACTTAATGATGCAAAACTGGTGATAAGTAGACAACCCGAGCAATACGTTTTTGTAGCTGGAACCTGAATTGCCATTTCAGATGCAGTTTGACAAACAGGCTGAAAATTGCTTCCTCCCCTGCCACTTTGGCTGGGAGTGTTTTCCAACCATATCAGTTTCCAGAGTCAGCTCCATATAAAGCAGCAGCACTACAAGCACTGGGACAAAAGAGAAGATGTCAAGATCTTCTTTTCAGCAGGGGTCCAAATTTAGATCAGTTCACATCAAGCTTGTTATCAAACTGCACTTTAGAAAACCACCCATTCCAAAGTGGGGCTGCTTGGGAGGCTGTTTGTCTGCATAGCAAATAAAAAAATATTTGTAGGGAGAAAAGAAGCACTGCAGACTTTGGACGCATGGATCTGAAAACAAATGGCAGTGGTCTACTGAACAACCACAACTTTTCCAGTCCCCTCAGTGAAGAGAAACATGTCAGAATGTACAAGCCAGCAGAGCAGCACATGGGAAAGAGAAGGGAGATTGATCTACTTGCTACTGCTTTGTGCAGGGTGTACAAATCCACAGGGCAGCTAAGCAGAGCTGGAAGGGAGGTAAGAGAGTTGCAGGCAAGGAGAAGAAGCACAGTGTGAACTTCAGGGCAATCTCTCATCCCTGAATGCCATCACACCTCCCTTCCTAAAAAATGCTTTTTTAGCTTAGCATTTTTTCCTCCCTTTAAGAAGCAGGAAAAAGTCCTATTCTCATACAGACCTTGCAGACCATATTCAAGTCCAGAGTGAGATTTCATGGGCCAATTAAGAAACCTGGCATTTTGAGGCTTATGTTAGATGCATCAGCATGTTAATGGCACTGCTGGGATCCAGTGAATGTCAATAAGAAACAGCTGCTTTCTTTTCTAGAGAGCATGTGCATTCAAAAGTTTGAGATCACAGAATCAGAGAATAGTTTTGGTTAGAAGGGACCTTCCAAAGGTCACCTGGTCCAATCCCTCTGCAATGACCAGGGACATCTTCAACTAGAACAGATTGCTCAGACCCTATTCAAAGTGACCTTGAACATTTCCAGGGCTGGGGCATTCACCACCTTTCTGGGCAACCCGTACCACTGTTTCACCACTCTCATAGTGACACATTTCTTCATCATATCTAACTTGAATCTGCCCATTAAGTTGAAAAGCATGTCCTGTTGTTACAGACCCTGTTCAAAAGTCTGTCCCCATCTTTCTTAAAAGACCACTTTAACCATTGAAAAGATGGCAGTCAGGTTTCCCCAGCACCTTCTCTCCTCCAGCTGTCTTCAGTACCACGTCCATCTCTCTTCTCATACATTTTTTAGGCAAAAAGCAGGAGGGCAGGGACAGGTAGGGAAACACTGCAACAGTCAGTGAGAGTTCTGGAACTGAAATATAAATATTATCAAATCTGCTTGTAATAAAAGGATTTTTCATCACAGAAAATAGACAGTGATTGCCTACAATCTACATGTTATTATGCAGACAATATATTGCTGAGCTGTCATGCAGAGATTTCATCTCTTACAGCACTCTTCAGGCTCAATGCCCTTGAATCCAGTAATGGCCATAGCTGTGTCAGGTTTCTCTGTTGTTTTTTGGTTTTCCCCCCCTCATTGAGCTCCCTCTCTTGAACCTATTGCATTTGGTTTACTTTTCTGTGATCTTGGAGGAGCTATACTGGTGCCTATGCTAAAAATTTTCCCATATCTGAAGCTGTACCAGTGTACAGGAATCCACAGCACAGCTTCCTCAGACCACTCTTTCAGAGACCAGTTCCTTCCCCATTCCCTCAGTGGCTGGTGCTCAGATATTTAATTCCGCCAGCAAGAATTGAGACCACATATGCTCTTAATTAGCAATGACCTATTAGATCATACCAGCCATAGGTGAAACCCTAGCCCCACTGAATCAATCAGAATACTGTCTTTATCTTCGGTGAAGTCAGGACTTCACTTAATATACATGGTTAGAGGTCCATTTGTAGCAAGTGTTAAGCTAAATTTAACCTAGATTTATATTCATGCCTTCCCTTTGAAGCCCTCTCCTTCCTCTGGTTTAAGTTCACTATATTTCAACTCCCTACCAGCACCTTTCCAACATATCGGAGTTTTCCTAATAAACAGCAAAATTATAGCCGTGATTACTTTTCTATCTCTTCTGAATTCAAAGAAAATTCTAGCATAAAGGTTTTCAGACAGTCACAGAGAAATGGCCAAAAGAAACAGACTGGTCAAGCTTTAGCAGGGCAAAATTCTGTGGTTGTGTGTTTGGCCTTTCTTACAGAGCACAGCAGAGCAGCTGTCGTTCCAGCAAACTCTGCTGTCAGCCTTCACAAAAGGAAGTCATGTAAATGTCAAGTCACAGGTATAAAAACAATCCTTCCAAACAGTGTCTGTATATCTGAAAAGCCTGCCTAGCTGTCACCAGTCAAAGCACCACGAGGAATGATGCAAAACCCTGTTTAGGACAAAGTTTTTGAACTAAATCTGAACTTCTTCAGTGCATCAGGCAGCATCACTGTCTCCTTCAGAAGGAGAATCACATGCTCTTCAGCAAAGTGAATGCCAGTCTTAGCGCCTTATCCAGCACCACTAGTGTCTGGCTGAGAGCCAGCCCCAATCACAAGATACCCATCGAAATGCCATATGCAAGCTATCTCCTGAACAAACATGCCCCAAATTGGATTGCAATTTGGTTGTGATAAAGGCATAGAACAACAACACATCATCTCTTCTCAGCTTGGCTCACCCAGAACAAAAGGCTTCAGAGTAGATGGGCTGCATTTCAAAACAGGCTGTGGCAGAGATGGGTCTGGGTGTGCAGGTAACCACCTTGCGTCCTCCTTTGCTAAGACTATCAGTACTCAAGCGCTCTCTCCTCTACAGAAGTTTCCAGACAGGCTGATAGATGTTGATAACAGCAGCTTTCAGTAAATGAGCAGCAAGTGCAAAAGCCCTTTTTCTGATCGTGGATCACATCATGGAGCAATCACTTACTAAAGGAAACTGACAATACAGCAGAGGAGGGACACAATAAGAGTTGAACAGTAGATACAGGGTTTTCAGTATGCCCTACTAAGAAGATATTCTGAAGAAATTCCTAATTAGAGAAATAGATATTTAAGATTGCACTTTTTTGTGCGGGTATTAAGAGTTACACATGCACAGAAAATCTGGAGTTTTGGAGGATCAGAACAATTGAAAAAGACATAGCAACTACAGTTGCTTCTGTTCATTGACAAAGTTACGCTTGATTGATTTTAAGTTTCAATGCTCAAGATACCAGTAGGATAAATTTTCATTCCTGGATACTAAGTGAGGAAATGAAGGAACAAAGTTCGAGACTTGTCACACGAATAGAAATGAAAATTAATAACCTGGGCAAATACACATATCCCTAAGGATCCTGAGGTGACCTTCTGGGTCACTGACAGCTTCCCTGATAACAGGAAACATGTCACAGGGAAAGTCTTTCATAAATGCATCAAATTCCATAATAAACACCATTAGGGTTTTTATACTGCCTGTTCTTCTGAGGCTGCAGAATCTGATTTCTCTAACCAGGAAACATTACCACTGAAAACAACACACAAGCACCTTTGCAGGACCCATACTTTTCCATGAAATTTCTGTGCTCTTCTTTTAATCACCTTTATCTGTACCACAGGATGATTGAATCAAGCATGTTAAGCACTGGTTACTACAGGTTTTTAAGGTTACAGTCTGTTAAGTGTTAAAGTCTTAGAAATCTTGGGACTAGTGAATCTGGAAGGTGCAGTGCTTTTCCTATTCCAAAAAGCCATTTGGCTCCTCTGCCAAGTAAAAACCTGACATGGGTTTTGATTTTTGTTTTATAATGATAAAAACAATCATGTTAGAATTTTGCCAGGTCTGTAACTACAAATGTACATGGCATCCTAAATATTCCCATACTACAGCATCTTTTAAAATGGTGTCATACACTATCCCAGATCAGTCAGAAACACCCTTCCTGATGCATCTTCACACTTCATTGGCCTTTTTTCCATGATTAAATCACATCTGTGGGACATGGTCACTCTATGATTAAAGAGTATATTAATGATTTACCACTACACTAGTACTCATCCATATTATATTGCTTAGTAAAATGAAAACACTGAGATTGTTTATTGATCTGCTTTAAAAAAAAATCCTATAGCCTGAAAAGAAGTAAAAAGAGAAGTTGAGACTTTGGACTTAACTCTGATTAGTAGATTACTGTGCCCAATAGATGCAGATTTGACAAGATAGCTCCTGGTAAAGATTTAAAATAACAATTTTTGCCACTTCAGTTGCCTTAAATGCACTGAAGTTAAATATTTCACAGAGCATGTTTGATGGCTAGTGACTGAAATATCAAGAATTTATTGCAAGAGCAATACAGACTTAGATGCCGAAATAATGGCATACAACTATAAAAACCACAGCCTGGGCCCCACAGAAAAACCAACACACTAAAGATTTCCTTTCAGTGTATATATTTTATGTGAATTTGACAGCACCACCAAATATTGACTCAACCAGGATGTTTACGGAACAGATTTAACACATTTTTGCACTCGTATTTAGAAAATATTCAGATATAATAGAACTGAAACCAAACAGAAACCACTGCCTCACTAAAAGGCACATACCACTGAGATATGTATTGGCATTGCTCTGATGTCCAGTATCAAGAGAAAGAACAAAGGGAAGAGATCCTGGCACAAGGCTGTTTGTCGTGAAGCTTTGGGCTCTGGGCTGCCCATTGCCGGCCTCTGGAAATCCTTTTGGTCCAGACACAAGTGATTTTTGCCATCTTAGAGCTACCATTACTGATTTTTAGGCATGAAAGTCTACCTTTGCCTAGGTTTGCTACAACCTGGTGGAAACATCTGTCCAGAGCAGATGCCAGGAGTGCTGCTCTGACACTGTGACGTGGGTTCAGGAGTCTGCATTATTTGTGCTGCCAAACCATCTCAGCCCTACTGAGCCCACAGCCGGTATACAAACCTAGCCCATCTCTCAGAGACACCGTTTGCTCAAAAAGGATGCAAAGATGTAAACGGAGATTAAGGGAACACAGAGTTAAAAAGAAAAGAAGGATTAACTACGCATTGATCAAACAGAAGGGCATGTAGTTATACAGAGAGGTGAAGCCTGGCACTAGAAGACGGAAGACACTTGCAAATTGTTTTATTTCAAACTCTTGTGCGTGCTAGAAGCCACGCAAAAATGTTTCCATGAACAAGAGCTGATGACTTGTCACTGCAGTTGATTTCTAATGCTTTTCCCCCCAGATCACCAATGAAATCTTTTGAGCATGATTTAGATTTTAGGTGGATTTACCAGGTTGAGACTATCTTTGTGATCAGTGTGAAGAAACAGATTAGTTTGAAACTCACCAAATTAGGATTGAAGGTGGGGAGGGGAAAAGAGCACTCTAAAAAAGCTTAGGACAAAAAAAAAAGGGGGGGAAAAAAAAGAGCTCAAAGTGATAAAATGTAAAATAAGAAAGACATTGTCAGAATAGACAGATGGAGGCAGAAGTCACCATGACATGACCTAGTGGTTCCAAAAGACAGAAAGAATTAGAGAATGTAGTTGCAGCACATGACTGAAAGTTAATCCAACACACAAAAAAACTGAGTGCCACATAACTGAAGGAGTAAAAAAGAGATGGTGGCAGAGAAAATAAAATAAGAAACAGCTTTATGACTTTTAAGAGACAACTGGCCCCTGAAGGTGAGTTTATGAGAAGTGAAGCAGACAAGATCTGAAGAAGCAGCCAAGATACCCATTTGGAAAACTTATTTCAAAGTAGGTGAATGAATACTGAGCAATTAAAGAAGACTTTAGAGTAGTCAAGGTGCAAGAAGAAGGACTAGAGCAAGGGGTGTTGTTTTAACTGTTGACACAGCAAAGGGATATTTTGGCTGCAAAGGAGAAGGAAGCTGCAATAGCTGTCAGCAGCCCAGATGCACACAGAGAAGGAATGACCCCAAGGTTACAAGTCTGAGTGGCAGGGAGGATGTGGCATTATCAAAACCAGAAGTGAAGAGAGATTCAGAAGAAAAAAGTAAGGAGTTCTGTTTTGGCCAGATTAGGAATGATCTGAAGGCAAAACAACTGGGATTATGTGTCAGGGAGGCAGTCAGATATGCAAGACTAGACAGAACAGAGCAGAAGGTTTAAGAGTTATTGGCAGGGAGATGATAGCCAAATCCGTGTAACAGGATGTTGTCATCCAGTGGGTACAGAAATCTCCAGTCAAATCAAGGAGTGACTAAATCCCTTCCCTGCCACCTCACAGAGGTTCCTACCTAGTTTCAAATGAAATTATCTAAAATAGTGCTGCAAAAACATGCATAAAAAAACCTGACTTTCCATAAAATCTAAAGATCATACTGTTTCTAAAACTAGGGCAACCACTAAATGAAAGTTAACCCGAACAATAACTTTAGCTAAACTTCAGGTCACATGCATTTAATATAACGAGATGAGGAATATGAAAAGGCCATTCATAATGGAATTCATTGAGTTAGGAATGCCATGCTTAGCTGCCTTATAACATATAATTAATGATCCTATAAAAATCCAGCAGTACGAACTCTCCCGGCTGCCCGCAGAACTGTTCTTTATGCTGGGTAGGGCAAGCAAGCATCTGCTTCCACAAATACTGCCCTTTGAGAAGCTAAAAAGCTTTTTTCCCCTTGTTCCATCAGGGACCACAGTGCCATTTCCATGACACGCTGAGCTTTGAACCGTTACCCAAATCAGACTATAGCATTTGGCAACCCAGTACACATCTGTCATGATACACTGGTTATTGGTCAAATGTTAAAGAAAAAGTCATTAACTCTCTTCCATTGCTTCTAATACCCCACCTTCCTCCAGATTTATAACCCCCACTAAACCCACCCTCTGTTTATAGTCTTCTAACACAACGGTGAAATACATACTGTCTGGAGATCTGTCTTGCCTTATACCACTCCCAACCATTTGGTACAACAAAAGACGTTCTCTCTCCATCAGAAGGCCCGATCCCTCCTGAAGCATTGATGCTCACATTCAAGGTTAAAGGATTAAGGCCTGCAGCACTGAGTACCAGAGGAAATGAAGCCAAATATCAAAAGAAACACAAAAATCAATCCTCTTCACTGCAGGAGCAGTGTGAAGAACAAATCAGCTGGGCTGAATCTAAAATTTTCTCTGCGTGGCTCTCAAAAATTAGCACTTTTATAAATATAATGGGTAGTTCTGCGAAGCCTCAGCACCCGTGCAAAGCCACAGAGTTCAACTCAATACATCAGTACGGTCTGGGAAGCTTTATGCCAGAATAATTCAGTGGCAAATACACAAAGTCCACTTCAGAGACAGCAAGAGCTGGGAAGTGAGTGAGAGCACATGTGTTGTTATCTTTATATGTAGTCTGCAAATCTGCAAGTGGCAGAACCTAATATTTACTAAAGTTTGCCTTTTGCTTCCATTCTCTGAGTGCTGAAGTGCAGCCAAGGTCACAGGAGGGGTGGGGGAGTGGGTTTTAGCTTAGTGCAGCTGTGATCATGGGCAGAACAGCAGGGTACAGAGGATTTCTTGCTTAACTTTGTAATACCAATAGCTTTTGTTCTTAGTCCTGCCCCATCAGTTCTGATATAAGCTTTTAAATGGCATGAAAGTTGTGCGGGTGGGTTTAAAATTTCCTGATTTAAAACTACCTTCTAGAACATTTTGTTTCATAAGGTTTTTCTTAACTTTTCCAACTGATAAATTTCTGGGACATATGAATGTCTAGATTAAACAAAATATTCTCTTCATCCAAGATTACACATAAAAAGTAACAAAATGTATGTCTGAAAAAGTAATCCACTCCAATTTATAAAAATAGACTTCAGGTTTTCAAAATTCAATTCAGGCAGTAAACTAACAGCATCTACATTTTCCCGTAAAGGAGGCATCTGCAAATGACTTGCAAAAATGTCTCTCACTGTCTGCAAGTGTTGGCAAGGAACAAACTCCTTCAGGAGATGCATGCCTTTCACATATTTCAACCCAAAGAAAAAATTCTCCAAGCATTTTCAGTTTTGATGCAGGATATTACCGAACCAAACCCATGTGGAACACTGGCAGGAAACACAAGTTTTGTGAAAATACCAAAGCACTTGTGTTTTAACCAGCCTGTTTTCACCAACTACCCTCCTAAGCTTAGCAGTGTTTCTAACACCTGAGTGTCTGTGCTTTTTGAAGACCTCACCTACAAGCTGGGAGTATCTGCCTACGGAAACCACTACAGCATTTCCTGCTTACATCTTGTACCTCCAGTCTCTCGGTAGGCTTCCTGCTCAAGGTTACTTTGGACTGCAATGGGAATGATGTAATACTGTTGTGTGCAGCAGACGTGATCATGAGAACAGAATCAGCATAATTCAGGTAAATGTTAGATAGGCAGCTTGAAATCACTGCTGCAGTTGAAAGTAAACCTGAAAATTAGATTAGTGAAGGAACCAGGTCAGCAGAAATGAACTCCACTCTCTCCAGCCCGATAAGGATCACTGCCTACCCTAACAAAAAAACCTCAACATTAAATGCATGCATAGGTATATGCAAAAAATTGCCACACACTCCCCTTTATTCTTTTAGTAACCACATCAGAACAAAAACCTTCACCCTGCACAAGAAAACCTACTACCTTCAGAGTCTGCACGTGGCACTAATGAAGCAAAAATGTGTGTCTAACTCTGACTCTACTCTCGCATACGTCACAGCAGACTCCAGCAGCCATCTGTTGGAAGGATGCTGTGCCTATATATAGCCAGACACCACCACAAGAGAAAGAAAAACTCATATCTGCACCTAATTCAGCGTGTGCACTATTGGCAGATCTGCAAGCACACTTTTTTTTTTTTTTACCGGCCAAACTAGCGCTAGCTCCACAAATATCCTATCTAAAAATGATACAAACTTCAATGTAAAATTATCTGGAACAAGAAAGTAACTTGGTTGTTAAAAGGAGCACTAACAGGTGGGTAAGCAGCTTCCAGATACACAGATTTTATGGGCCATTTGCAAGCACAGTTGATTTCATCCCAATTTAATGTGCCAGTCTGCCAAAACAGCAAATAGGAAAAAAAAACCCCAACAAAATGTATTCAGTACATTTCTAAAAGCTGGCCAAGTCCTATATAGATACACTTCAAGATACCAAGGATAACTCAGAGATGACCTGAAACCTGGGAGTCTTGGACAATGAGCCAGTTGCAGCAATGGTTTGAGTTCCTCCTTCAGAGGCTCAGGACCTGGACACTCAGGACCTGGGAGGTGACATGCTGGAATGAAGAACTGAAAAGAAAACTCCTCATAGGAAACCAAGTGGGTTCTACAATTGTTTTTCAATTCTCTTCTCCTCAAAAACAGAAGTAACGGGGCCAGCAAAAGTCAGGTCAGCAGCTGCAGAGCCGTGCGATTGTATGTGATTTTTATTTTATATTTAAATTATTTGGAGGGGGGATTGTGCAAACAAACATGGATATGCCTGGGACAGCAGGGGGAGCTGCGAGTCTGCGTTCCTCTGCAGGTCTATTTAATTGCATTGAATATTTGGACAAAAGCACACAAGTGTGCTTGCACATCAGCACAGAAAGATGCCTGCATGTCTAACAAGCCTCAGAAAAGAGAGTTCATAACAAAGCATTAAACAAGGAGCAACAGATAATTGTCACCTTCTCTCACTAGATAATAAAAATAGTTACACCATAAACATAAAAATCTTTTAAAAGACCCCTGACAGCACTCCCTCCTGGAACTATCACCATAGCAATGAGCATCCAAGTACAGGGGAAGTACTGCTGAATCCTGTGTTTGATATTTTCAAGTAACTAAAAATACAAACTGGCAAAAATACACACGGGTGATGTAGAATGAGGCACACAAACTTAAAGAGCCTTCGATGAAATTAAAGGTGGCAAGTTCCACCTGCAAATCTTTAATACACCAGGAAAGAATCCTTTCACCAGGTAGCATACATTGAATGAGTGCCTGCAGATAACTGTAAACACATCTGATAGCTGCTGTATTAACAATTTCTATTTAGAACGCTTTGCACGGGGTTGTGTAGAGGCTCAGTGGCAGAATCGTGTGAAATCCAAGGCAAAGATGCCCGTTAGAGAAAAGGCAGTAAAAAGCCACACAGGCAGAGCCTTACAGGAAACATAAGGCTCAGAAAAGCAGGGAATCTTGAATGTTAAGATTTAGGCACACGGCAGCGCTCTGGGGTGGGGTGCTTGCAAAGTGAAAAACTGTGTCTCCTCAAGCAGGTGCCATCAAATACACCTTATTTCCATGCCATTCAGATCAAAGTTAAGACTAAACGAAGGAGGGAAGTTTTAAAATTCCTTTCCCAGATGCAGATGTCAGGAGCAAACACAAAAGCAGGTGCTGGGTGTATTGATCCTACTGAATACGCATGGAGTGGGTACTTGAGCATGTACCAAGCATCTGCGTCTGGGAGATGGAAAGCACTTTGTAAAAGGCTGTTTTATGCTAAACAAATGCATCAGGTTATGTTTTTATTTTGAATATTTTAAAGCATCTTGCACACTGGGGCAGACTTGAAAAGAAATTATACAGACAACTTGCCATTAATTGCACAAGCTACCATCTCCACAGCTGCAAATTGGCTGTGGGCTCACTTAGGAGCACTCCAAGCTACTGAAAACCATCCTCAATAAAACCTGCTCTGACTGCTGCACCTTAGAGAAATGCATCTGAAGGTGGTTCAGGTCCTGCATCTGAAGGTGGTTCAGGTCCCATATGCGGGCCCAGCTGCAAGTAGGCAAAGAGACAGGCACATTTCTTCTCATCATCAGGGAAGGGACAAATTCAGCTCTGAAAATTCATACCACAATAGGTATCCAAACCGGCTTGAGAGAGAGAATGCTTTCTGACAATGACAACAAAAAGACCTTAAAAGCACATGTTGAAGGGAAAACAAAACAAGCACCCCTTTGAAAATCTGACTATAGTTTGTAGTAGCCCCTGAGATCAAAGTTTTCATTTTCACTAACAGACTATGAGGAAAATCTGTATCAGAAATCAAACTCTGGACTGTATTTACTTGTGGAATCTTTTTTGCGTTCTTCAATGAGGGAAAAAATTAATCCCCACAGGAGATGACAAGATGCCTTTTAAACTACATACCTCATTTCAGACTACAATTACCTTTCAATAGTCTGGCACAGCTGCATGCTCCTATTTGCTTTTTTTTTCATTAAGGGTTCCTCTATTATTTGTACCCATCCTATAGCATTTATGCCTGGCAGTGATGCACGTTCCCTTGTCTACAATTCTTCCCACAGATAGCAGAGGATAAATTGCAATTAGATTTTTGTAATTGTAGATAATTAACTCAAAATGAGTTGTTAATTATATAAAAAACAATGTTTTTCAGTTCTTGATTATATTATTTATTTTACTTCTCACTTCAGCAAGTTTCATATTTTAAAGGTATTTCACCATTTCCTTTAAAATACCAGGATATTTTTAAAGTAAGTTTTGCTTATTTGAAGACTGAAATCAAGTTCTATGCTGTGAGATTTGCTAGAAGAGCTCTCATGTATGAACTGGAAGTCAGAGAGGGCTCATTTTCCATTAGTGTTCTGTTGGCATTTGCTGTAGTAAGTACTGTTTGACAGGTCAATTAAAAAGCAAACACCACCACTACAAGAAAACAAAAAACAAAAAACCAAAATAAATAAAAACAAAACAAAACAAAAAAAACAAACAAACAAAAAAAAAAAAAAAAAAAGAAAAAAAAACAAAAAAAAAAAAACCAAAACTACAAAGAGCCCCACACCATGAAAAATCAAAAAAAATAAAAAAAAAGGAAGGGAAAAAAAACAACACCAAAAAGAGACAGTTAAAAAAAGGATATATGTCTACCAGATCTTCATCTTTTCTAAGTCACAGCCACACACTTACACACTCTCCCTCTCTGTACTGAAGAAAACATCACTTACAAATTCAAATGCATAAAAGAGACAAATGGACTTGTCTTCCACAGCCTCTTTAAGCCTTACATTAGAGTAAATTATTTAGGGACCATTCATCTGGTAACCTTTGCGAAACTGAAGATGGCATATAGGAAGAAAAACTTCCAAGTGTTTTGCTGCCAAACTTTGTAACCAGCTGGCATGGCACCTTGAGACTGCTCAAACACACAATAACTTTGAAAAATTACAGTAAATTAAACCAGGGGAGTGAAGAGAGGGTGGGGAACCTTTTGAAATCTAGGAGTCTCATTTTGTTAACAGCACAAGTCTTCCTCATTTTCCCTGTTAGGATATGTAGATATTTGCAGGTTTTTGGTAAACTGTTGCCAAGAAGCCCTACAGATGTTTTAGGTTACACTTTTCTTCCAAGGGGCTTAATGCTACTGCATCTTAAACATGTCATGACCCTCCATCTTTTTTGTTACAGTGATAATACTTTGATCACTTCAGTTTGTGTGAAAATGAAAGAAAAAAGCATCAGAATACTACAAAGATATGCCAGTAACTCAGAGCAGCCAAACACCTGGTTAAGCAGTGAAGTATTCCAAGGAAACTAACAACTCCTGCTGTTCTGGAGAAAATAAGGCTTATCCTTTTTCAGTGAAAAGGGATCTCAAAAATAAAAATAAAATTAGTATAACAAAGTTAAAAAATAAGAAAAAAGAAAGTATTGGACCCTTAGTGTATAAATGAATCATCAGTTCTTCCAGTATTCTCAGAACAGAAAAGTTAATTATTTTGAGGTATTCTCTTGTTGCTAAAGAAGGAGTCATTCAAAGCTCAGCTGCTCATCTTGTCCACCATTCTTTGGTCAAAAGAACACCTATAGTTACAGCACAGAACAAGAAGCTGTTACTTTCTGAGAAAAGGAGAAAACCTTGCCAGTTTTTATTTGTTGCTTTTCTAATAAGCCTGAATCTTCTTCCAGTGTTAACTTGAATGCGACAGGGTAGGACAGAAGGAAAGTACAATAGTGTACTGATTGAAGTTTTAAATAGCAAGCAGGATGGAGAAAAGAGCTAAATATTGGCTTAACTCTGCTTCCAGTTATTTCAGTGGTGGTTTGCTCTGATCACATTGAAGCAGAGGTGCAATGCAGAGGTATTTAAAAAACAAGTTACTGTCACCAACCATGGAAGATCTATCTGAGAGTTAAAGGATAATGTATTATTTACATGAGGTTCAAAAAAAACCTAAAGAGATGTTCTGATCTTAATTAAAAAAGAAACAAGCAGCACCTAGAACAAAGAACTAAAACGAAGATTTTGTGAAAACTCCATTTTGCACCAGGCTAAGAGGTGGCACACAAAACCTGAAGCCTCTTCAGGAAGTCAGCCCCGAAACTTTGAGTAATAACAGGTCAGCATAACTATTGAGTTCACTCATAAAACACAGCAGTCAATGAATTTTACCCTTCCTGCAGAAAAAAGCTCTTAATCTGAAACAAACACATGAACAAATACACTTGGCAGGCAACAGCACACTGTCAAGAAGATATACCGACCCTGTGAAGCACTAAGAAGTGAAGAGAGAAATTACCTTAGCCCCATGCTGCTGCCATTCATCATCAGAGCAAGTTCTCCGGGTGCTTCAGCAATGGGCACATCTTCTGAGCCAGGTATGTGGCCTCTAATCCTGGAAAAGATGAGTTAGTTGGTTCTGTAGCTGGTCAAATCACACCAGGAACTGGCCACTAAACGGTGACCTATGTGTCTACAAATGGGGCACTTATACACATTAAATGCAGAAGCTTTCACAATTGTCTTAATGCTTTCACGCATACTTTTGGTATTGGAAGGCTGGTTTAGGCCCAGTCCCTTTGCTTCTGAGGGTTACCACTGGGACAACCTGAGCCAGTGTAACTCAGTTGAGTATTACCATTTCAGCATTAGAAAGGGAAAACAATTGGGAAAAATCTGCAGTCCTTTTGTTAGAGAAACAGAAAAGTTTCATTTACAGATTACAGCACTGGAGCTCAAAGGCATCATGTGTAAGCCACATAGAAGAGAATTTGTTTAAGATGGTTGTGTGTCCTCAAATTATGGGCCCACATATGATGCTCCATTTTTAATAGATCAGCCCACCTTTTTCCTTCTCTCCACCGAAGACAGAAAAGTCGAGATAGAGGTATTTCTTTTTTATTGACTAAAACTCCTGCTTCCAAGCTTTGCTGTTACTGGTCTGCTCCAGTGAGGCTTGAACCAGGAGGAGCCACTGAACTGCCCCTTGGCCTTCATATACTCACATCATTTTTGATAGCTGAGCAACTATTTCACATAGACAGAAACTGCAAACTGAAAGTACTATGGTCACATGAGGCTAACTAGAGAAATGTGGAAAATTAGAATCAGTTATGATGCAGTGTGGCAAAAAAAGAGGATGAATTCACACTCTAGCTGTAAGATTTGAAAAGTTAGTTGCCAATAACTGCAAATGGTCAAACCTCTTATTTATCATTTAATGACAATGGACCTTAACCAGCACTCCACTCAGGCAGAAGGACAGACAAAAATAAACACTATCTGGAAAAGGAATTTTCTTGTATTGTTTTTTTATACTGTTATGATGTTCTAACTCGGTTAGAACCTCCTGACAATGAAGCAAAGCGTATTTGAGCTTAGCTAAACAAATTTTTATTGTTAGCAGTATATAAAATTACCCTGTTACCAAGTGCAAAAGTGAATTATATATCTGGAACTGAAACAGAACTGTGATGCCTAAGAGACCTACCTCTAAATATCAAACATTTAATTCTAAAGATTCTGAAATATTTTTAAGAGAAAAAACATTATATTCTAGTTGTTTTCTTAGAGAGAATATGGCAAATCGGACTTCACTTGCATCTCTGAAAAGAGATCACAAAAATATAAAGTCCTCAGAATGATCATACACGATTTTTTTTCATAGAATTCTTTTTAGCTAACTAAAGCTCTGTAAACCATAAAGAGTTTTTTTCAGAAAAAAAATAGCTATAATAGATATAATGGTACTAACAACCACATCATTACAGATATTTAAGGTGCATTTTTTTCTGAACTTACGCCTCCAAACCTGAAAAATTTCCATTAGAAAAAAAAAATCCACCAAAAAACTCTGTTTCTATGTCCTTCATATCTACCTGTTTTTCATTAGAGGGAGGCATGCACAGAATTAAGGTATTTGATGATTAAGAATCCATCTGTTCCTACTTAATTCTCACCTGAAGTCATAATCCTTTGTTAGTGACCTCAGTCATTTTCAACACACACAATTGTGATTTCCTCTAAGACAGGTACTTTTAAAGCCACATAAACACATTATTTTCAATGTAAACAACAATCTAAGAAGACAAACAAAAGACCACCTAGATTACAGTACTCTCTTTTACAGTTTCAGAAGTAACCGGGGGGCTGAAATGAAGAAGGGGAAGTGATGTCTTCCTCCATGGTGGTTATAGTACACGGATGTAGGAAGTGGGTCATCTAAGGCAGACTCTCATGGGATGCTGTCAGCAGCTGCCATATTAAACCAGCACAGAAATATCCATCCCTGCGAAACACTCCTACCGCCTCTTCCAAAAGACTGCAGATATTTCCCTATTGTTTTCCCTTTCTAATGCTGAAATGGTAGTACTCAACTGAGTTACACTGGCTAATTTAACCTGTTCCCATTCACTGCTCCTCTCACTTTAATAACATCATACCGAAAAAACAGTTGTTTCCTCTTTCTCAAAGACTCCATTTACATTGTTAGGAAAGTGTTACCTTCTGCAACAAACTCACAGGCCTTTCAAGCCACATCTCACATTTCTATGGCTGCTCCACCTCCCTTCCAGTTTTAAGCACATATTGTGCCTCAGTCTTGGCATTCTCCCTTTTCACTAACATCAATGGAAAGAAAATATTCTTGCTACACAGAGATCCCCTCCTCTTCCATAAACAGATGAGGGAAAAAATATATTCCAGATGTAAAAAAATATATATACACATATATGTAATGATCTCCATCTTTTCTGTAAAACACACTCCTTCCAGTCCCGACCTAGGAGAGTGTAACACTTCAAAACTGACCTTTCCAAGGAAAGAAGGGAGAGTGCCACATCTGTGTCATCCACACTCACAATGCCCTCCTGCCAAACGTCTGTATTCCTTTCAAGTGCCTGCACTAAGACCAACCTCTCATTTTCTTCTACTGCTTCTCTTTTCCTACCTAGTCTTTTAGCAGTGCTTTTCTTCTGCCTTTCTTTCTACCACATACTGTTTTCCTCTGCTGCTTTCCACAGCTGTCATGCTGCTTCCCAACAGTATACACTAACATATTAAAAAGTCTCCTCTCCTCTGAATCACTGTTAGAAATTGTGCCACAAGCCTTGCCTGTCTGGTTTTATTCTATCTATTGTTGCCTTGTTCTATTCTCCCACTTAAATCAACTATTGCCCATGTGCTCATTAGAAATTTTAGAACCTTTTTCTAAATTTTAAGTCTCAAAATCACCTGTTATAATCCATACGAGATTGGTGTAGTTGCTGTTGTTTTAGGAGCAGTTTTGCTTCTTGCTTAGTCAATAAATGTTGGAGTCGTTCCTTTTCAATTTCCAGCTCCATTTTTTGCAGAAGCAGCTTCTGCCTTCTTTCTTCGTACAACCTTTTAGCCAGCTCTGTTTCCTTAGGCCCTGAGTCTGTGCTGTGATTCAGCACAGAACCTCGACAGTGCCTGGAATGATCACAGGTTTTGTGAACTGTCCCAGAGTGTTTTCTAAGTACCTGGCTGACAGAGCAGCTCTCTTCCATGCTCCCTGAGCTCCCCACACGCCTCCAGGCACAGCCATGACTCACTTGCTGAGGGCATGTGCTCTGAAATTCACTTGCTCTCTGGTCCATCTCCTGAGCTTGCTTTACATGGTGAGGGCTCCTCTGCTTGGCTGGGGAAATCACGTTGTTGCACTTCCTGTGCAAGTCGTTTTCCATTGGATACTCCTTCAGATGCTTCTGATGGTTGTAATGCATTTCGGTCCTGTAATCATGGTTATTCCTGCAAGGCTGAGACAACACAACACGTGCTGGGCTTCCAGCCTTCAGTGCTCCACCATTCTTGTGAAGAGTCCAAGGTCCCCCAACAGCCAAGTAGGAGCTGTCCAGCCCCAAAGAGGGCTGCTGGCACAAGCTCTTCTTACTGGATACCTGCAATAGGAGAAACAATTTCCTGTAAATCACTAAAATTCATCTTCGTTCACCAATTTCTCTTAGTAATTGTGTTCTCTTTGAAACAAAGCTGCTGGTCCATGTTGGACATACAGCCAAACCCAACAAAATGTTTACCAGAACATAGATACAAATCTGCTATCAAATCTACATTTCACTCCATCTACACAAGTGTAATAAATGTAAAACTACTGTCTGCAGGATCCTCAGCATAAAATGAGTCACTTCAGAGTATCAAGTAGTTGTGAGCATCTAGGGTTACATAAAATCAACTTGAAGAGTGGCAAAAAACATTAAATGTTAAGGTTTGAAAATGTTTAATTTTGAATACCGAGCCAAAAAATCCATTCAGCCACTATAAATACTCTTTGATTGGCTATTACACAGCAGGAGATTTGATGTAAAACATTTCACCTTGCACTGAATGGGATATTACTTACCGCTGGAAATTTGATGAGAGTTTTTAAAATATCTTTACAGAAACACAGATAAAAACCAACTACTTTCTGTAAAAAATGGTTGTACATCAAAAGCTGTCATTTAAATACAAAACATGTTTAAATACAGCTATAAACGTAAGTGATTTTTCAATTAAGCTGGGCAAGTGATTAGAGTCTGATAAAACTCTGAAGAAAGCAAGCAACTGTAATTCACATTTGTCAACCCAATACAAGCAAATTCTAGGGGTTTTGTTACAGTCATGGATATTACGTAAAAGACATCACAATCCTAGTTACATCCTGGAGTATCTTTGCAGTAAGGTTGCATCTAAGCAGTTAAGCATTTGAGCTTTTATGCACATCACAACAGTAGCGTATCAGGCACACATATTTCTTTTGCTAGAACTGCGCATTAATTTCAATAACAAACTGAATTCAAGCTCCTCCAGCCTTTGGGACCTTCCACAAAGATATGGGGCTTTTTAATTACAGAAGCCAGATTTGTTAAAGATAGCAAAACCACTGCAGTGTAAGTGATTTTAGCAGGGAAATTTGGAATCCACTGATGAAAAAGAAAAAAAAAAGGATTATTTGCCCTCTGGCAATGCTTCTAATAGATAGGTATTGTGCACATAGAGTGCAAGACAGTCAGCCGGACCCAAAACACTCGAATTTCGGAATGCAAGCAAGTGCCCAGTAATGATTAGAGGAGAGATATAATATAAATCTATGCAGCATTTATATGTATAATTTAGATTCTTTTTTTAATAAATAAACAAAATACCAAATATACTCAGCTGCCCTTCAAGACAACCAATTACAAGTTTCTTGTAGACTTCACAGAATGTAAATTAATGTGGATTAGCACCTGAATACTGATATTTTATTATTTCCAGTTTTGTGCATACAAATATATCCTCTCTGCCATGTGATTGAAAGCCAAGGATGTCATGTTTTGCCCCAAAGGGCCCAGTGAGTTGGAGGCATTTGCATTAATGTCAGTGCTAAATGTCTGAGGAAAGTCTAGTGCTTGGACTGGGTGAAAAGTGCAGGACACTAAAATATTTTAAAGTCAGAGGGGCTGGCAGGGCAACTGAGCAGAAATGCAACATGCTGCCAAAAAGATGGAGTTTTGTTATTCATTATTTGTAGCATGCCATCCTTGTCGGCAATATTTTCTAGACAAATAAAGGCTACAGAGCCCTTTTAATCTGAATTAGACAACACAGAAAAGGATGACGCAGTCGCATTTCCCACATCACCTGCTTCTGGTTATAGAGCATTTAGGGCACCTACAGGAAGAGGCTTTCAAGGTGGTGGGTTTCCCAGTCCCCATGGACAGTAGAAGGTGTCAGACCAGAGGGTATTCTTAGAGCATCTTAACAGGGCTGGCAGTGTAGGGTGGTCTACAGAAAGCAAAAACCTGTCTTTCTGCGGCCCACAAATAGGAGTTAAAAAGAGCACACATAAAAAAAGGAAACTCAAAAGATGAAATGTCTGAGAATACCTTTATTTTAGCACTTTGCTGACTGAAGAGACAAGAGAATGTTAAGAAATCTAAGCACACGAATGAAGATGTTACAAAATAATCATCAGGTTTAAGAATAAAGGTCCACGTTGCAAATTAACTTCATAGCTGAGACTCTATTAAGAGTCCCTGAAGGCCCTAAAAGAGAGGTACCAGTTAGCATTTGTTGACCTTGGCCGCCATTAAGTCTGCCCTGATGGTCTCAGAAATGGCATTGACATTTAAAGACTTCATAACAAGGCAGAGAAACTTTAATGTTATTTCACAGTTACAATATGTTTGCAGGGGGGAAAATTCTCATTAATGTCATTGAATGTGACTGGGATTTTTTTATTCCTTTAGAAGGAGGAGGTCATGTTAGGGAGAAGACTGAGTTCCAACATGCCTCCGACGGCTACTCAGTACTTTGCAGGGTCTAATCTCAAAGAAAAATTAACTATTGGGAGTCAAAAACTAGTCAACAACTTTATGAGTAATTTGTGGGTTTTCTGCTAAAGCCTTAATTGAAAATACAGCTGGATAGTAGACGTTGCAGGGAAAATGGACTGACATTCACACATATGAGGGGACAGAAGAGACTGGTGCGTGACATGAAACATCTGTAAGATGCAGGCCAGGTGAAGGGGAAAAGTACAGGAAGGAGATATTCCAAAGACCCACCTACTACTGTGAGTCTGAAGACACACAAGCATAAGGAATCAGGTAATTTTACAAGATGAGTTTAAGAAAGATATTGCCTATGGGACACATGGAAACCATGACGGACCATGATGGAACAGCTGTGCTTTCTCCTCCATGGAGCTCTTCCAGGCTTGCTGTGCTGTATTTAAAGACACAAGTTCCTTTAACCGAGGCTTAAACAAACTCAGACTGCTCCTTGCAACATAAGGAGTTAATAAGACTTGATCAGATGTGAAAATCTTGTGAAACAAGGAGATATTAAAAATGCTTTTAATAATCTGTAGAAGGATTTAAAGAGGGAGACACGTGTGGAGGTCTACAAAGTCTTTACTGCAACCCCAGTAATTTCTGCTCAGGGATTCAGTGCAGAGCTTAAACAAACATCCAGTCCTTAAAACTTCCTACGAACAGACAAACAGTGCACCAGTTTTATGCACGCAGCATTATGATCTCTGCAAATTGTTCTTAAATGCAACTTGTGTGCTTTGCAGTTCTAATTCACAGCGCTGGCAGAGGAAGCACAGTTACAGACTGCCTTCAGCACAAAGGGCTTTGTACTGCAAGGGATGAACTAGTAACTGAGCACATCTTTACAATCTCAGCACAGGCAAGGTCCTGACAGATTTTACTGCATGTACAAACGTTTAAGAAACAGCCCAAAACCTTGAGAGGTCTTGCACTCTGAGGGACAAAAGCTGGAATCCCAGCAAAACACAGTGCTGTTAGGGTGCAGAGCAAAACTGCTAGAGATGTTAACAGCATTAGAAGTTTAGCTCATAGCACCTGGGTTTGTAGTCTTTATCTGAAATATGTCTGAATACAGGCGAAAGAGACAATGAAGTAAAATCATTCTCAGTTGTATCTTGTGGACATTTTTCTAATCTGGATTTTCAACTCAGGGGGTTCTTTTGATGGAATAGAAACAGTGGAAGGAACATGTTGATTCAGAACTAGTCCATTGTGCTGATCTAAGGGGGGACCCTGAAGGAAACCAAGAAGAATAAACAGAAGCAGCAACCAGAGGAAAAATACAGAGATTTAAAGATTTTTGAAGTTATTTAAAGATGATGCAGAGGCTATCATGCATAGAAACACCTTAAAGAGCACCAAGGACACATACTTAAGACTCTTCACCAGTGTAGTTCTTTGGACATGGTCAGTAAAAATTATTCGGAAAAATTTGTTCACTGAAAGCATTGTCAAGCCCTGGCAGAGGCTGTCCTGGGCAGTGGTGGAATCACCAACCCTGAAGGTATTTAGGAGACATGCAGATGTGGGTTTAGCGACGGGTTTTAGTGGTGGGCTGGGCAGTGCTGGGTCAATGGATGGACTCAGAGGTGGTTCCAAACTAAACAATTCTGTGATTCCACCAGTGACCCAGCTGACACCCTCACTAAGGTATACAACCTAAACCTGGAACTCAGTCCCCACTCCACATGGTTGATACATGGGTCTCATCTGAATAAAGCTTGGCTTTTGGTTTCAGGTAAATTGACAGTATAAGCACTTGCTTTTGTCAGCAAAATGAGGAGGATGTATTATATATAAGCTCAGATAGGATATTGGGGTAACAGAAATGCTGTTTGTTTTTAAGAACAATTACATCAAATTATAGGACTATTTGAAGTACGTTACTAGTGATCGAGGAGCTATTCTTTCCAAGATTCTGTAAGAATTTATCAGGGAGATTGAAAAAGCATAAAGATTTAAAAGTATATTAGTAGGATCTACTGAAGTCTGTAAATTTTTTTCTTTAAATCATATAATCCTTTATTAAAATATGTACCATAAATAACCCAATATCAGTTATTACAAAGTGCCATGTAATAGTACGGCAACTGTCTCTGTCACTACCTAAGATAAATACAGTAGATAACTCCTAAGGTAAGCTAACCATTTTTCAAGCAAGAAACAAAGCACTATTTTCTGTAGAAATTATGTATAGCTATGATTGCCATATTCCACTGAATAAAACAAGTGGTCTCAAATGAAAGATACCACGAATGACAGTTACCAACCTGTATTTTTCCTGCAAAAATCTACCGAACGCAACAGACTGAACAGGCGTAGCTAAAAAAAAGTAATATCACATCACAAAAAAGTGAATCTATAGCTGCTAGCTGACAGCAGAGGAACACCTCCTATGTTTGTGCTGCCTTCAGTATTTTTTCTCCTCTTTGTTAAGAGGGTTTGAGCTGGCATGCCAGGTGCACAAAAAACCTGCATTCAAAGTAGTGTGTGAGCATTTGCTGGCACTCAGCTTTAAGTGTGTATTTTGCATTCATAAACATGCCACCCTTCTTCTCCAGCTACCCAAACACTGTAGATAATCTCTAACAAAGACTCCCATTTCAGATCAGCAGACTGGTTTTATGCTGCCTGATAAGGCAGTTAATAATACAGTGCTCCAAGAAAACTAAAGAGAGGTGTCTGCATGCCGAGTCTTGGAAGTCACTGTGAGCAAAATGTCCATTACGCCCACACGGTACCCACACACGGCAGTGCAATACCTGGTCACTAAATTTAAGCAAACATGTTTGTTTTTCAAAACAAAACTGTATCATTCCTGTTTGCACGATAGAAAAATGCCACTACACTAATCTTGACAGCACCAGGTCCAACTATTAAGATTCAATGTGCTGCCAACATTATAAAAATAATTAAAAAAAAAAAAAATCCCAATCTTCTGACTTCAATTTTTTACTTCTGCCCTTTATTTTACTGAAGAATCAGTAGTTCAAGACCTAGATAAATATTTCAAAAACTATACTATTTGTGAGCAGAGCAGGTCACTAGCATTTCCCAGTGCATTTGGAGTTCATGTGAAATAAGGGCAGAAGAGTGATGAGCTGCATTTTTAACATGGGCATATACAGAATAGCTGTCTAGCTGATAGAGAATGTGTAATGCAACATCTGCACTGTACGCCTTGCCAAAGCCCATCCCAAATAAATGTAGTGCATTCTCCCTAGTGCAATTAACTCTTGTACTCTGGCAGGTTGTGCTAGAAGATCATCAAGGTAGATTACCTTCCAGCATATGAACTAAATACTTACAGGTGTTATATCATCAGTTATTACTTACAAACTTCTGCATTTAACAAGACATCCAGGCAAATGAATGATCTAATTTATGAATTATTTATAAGAATCTCACAGCATGCTCCTGGCGTCATCCATGGCCTTTTCCAGGTCATATGACACCAATTAGAGCTGAATTTTAAATTATTCAATAACCTGAACTCTCTTGTCATTTAACATATAGATATCAATGCAGTAAACAAGTTAAGTCTAATGGGCCCTGGAGGTTTGCGTTCCTCCACCCATCAGCAGCAGAGGCTGTATGCTACCACTGGAATAGAAAATAATAGAATGCAGCAGTCAAAAACATTTGCAAGGTTTTAATAAGTTATTTTGCCTCCCTTAGGGATTTTAGCATAACTTACAAGCCCTGAATCTAAAACATATTAAAGTCCTTAGCTATGTGCTTTTAAAACAGAATTAGGACATAGCAAAAGAGCAAGTCTGACACTAACCCTAATTTAGGCCCTTAATTTGAAATGTAGTGGAAATTATGGAGTAAGCAAGATTTACTATGCACAACTCATTACCTTCAGGCTCTCCTACAGTAGAGCCAAAAATAGCCCCTCTCCCAACACAGATACACCTGCCTATAAAGATAAGGCTACACAGAGGGAAATGGAAATGTTAATTTAACAGCTATCAGTTGACAGGTGCATCTCACATTCCTCACCACTTCGGCGGCAAAAAGACTTCCACCATTCTTCTGTCCCAACAGCACTGGAGACTCCAGTGATGCATAAACCCATCAGGATTTGGGTACTGGCTTCAAGACATAACACTTCAGAGATGTTTAATGATGCACCACCTCATTAAAAAAAAAAAGTGAATGTAACAGCTTCCGAAGCACAGATGCAACAAAAGATACCTTAAAACCATCATTTTCCATGATGACTACAAGAAGAATGAGAAGATATCAACACCAGAGATGATGAGAGGAACAGCACCATTAGATATTTGATTCTGCCTCAGTGTGAAGTCTGCAGGAAATGCATGGCAAGCATGCCACATCCTGGCTCCGAATCTCATGAGCCTGTGAGCATGGCCTCTGCTGATCCAGCCCGAGGAAATCCAAGTCATATGGCAGAAAACTTTTGAGATTGGGTGTGCTCAGTACAAATCTAAACTCTGCCTGGCATCATAAGACTTATTGTCATAGTACCTGTGCCTCAGCTTTCTGAAGGCTGCCAAACTAAACCTCAGACCCAGTCCTTCAGATGGTCACTTGCAGACCCCTGTCTTGGAGGACCCAGCAACCCCACTCATCTGCACACACACTTCCTTTGCCCACTGCTTTGCAAGGATTAAAAAGTTGCCTGAGATCCATCCAACAGCAAGAGGAAAAGATAGAAAGGGAGATGCTCAGCTTATCCATTTAAACACTAGCAAGAAGTTCTCTAGCTACTGCTGTCAAGATAAATGCCAAAAAAATGATGTTGAGAAAACATCATGCCAAGTAAGTAAAAACACACCTATCCAAAATGTCTAGCCAGATTAGCAAGAATAAGGATTTAGATAAAGAACACAACATTGGATTTTCTGCTCCCTGACCTTATCATACGAGGGTGCTGCAACAGAGTTCTCCGTGGTTTTTTAAACTTTTTAAACTTTTTAAGAAAAATAGCAGAGAGGGGGAAAAAAGACAACTGCCTAATCTCTCAGCACACATTTTAAGAACATACAAAAATAGCTACAAGGGATTTTATTTTGGTTGGCAGCCAGATTTAGCTTCATTCCTACACTGGGCAGCATTTGATTATTTCACATTAAGGGTAGTAACATGTTGGACGATAAGAGGGAAGTTCATATTGGTTTTCATTAAAGAGTAATATCCACCATGTATTTGGCTTTTCAAGGTAACTTTTTCAAAGTTATTTTAAAAAGCAAACAGTTTTCCACTTGGAATCGCAAGTTTAGCATATCACAGGCTACACATGTTCCCAGCTATTGCCAGTCTCTTTAGAATTCAATCAACATTTGCTCCAAAGTCATGCTTTCATAGCTCCAGACACAAGACAAAAGGGCAAATATACTGTGACCCTTCTAAATAGCCCTGATTACTGTGATCAAACAGAAGCCAGATACTTATGTGGAGAAGAAGGTGCAGAGTTTGATGTGTGAAGATTACTGCAGAAGTAGACATTGAATCAGCATTTGCCAACAAGCACCTCACCATGACAGCCAATATCACCTTTCCTCTGTATTTGCAGTAGGGATAATTCTGGCCAGGGATGAATTGTAAGTAACAGCCACTGTTCACTCTGAAAAATTACAGAAAGTTTTACTTCCTTCAGGTGTCTCCTGCAGCATCCCTGGGGTACGGATGAAGGCTTTGAAATACTTTTGGTGCACAAAGAAAGGAACAGATGACATCTAGGAATTAAAAGCATGTTCAGAAGTAGGGACAGTGTTTTGAGGAAAAGAAGGGGGGAAAAAAAAAAAAACACAAAACAATCAGAAAGTTATTTAAATAATAAAGAAATTCCACACAAGCAAAAGCAGAAAATCTTTTGATTTTAAGACTGGAAAGGTGTGCCCAAGCGAGCTCATTCTGTCAGGAGTGTCCTTGCACTAAGAGTTAGACAGCATTTAGATTCTGCTAATGATCCCATCTCTGGGAAATAATTCATAAAAAGTAAACAGTAATTTTCATATGCCTGCCCTTTTGATCTTACATTTGTAGGGAGTATCCTGAGGCTAGCTGTGGGCGCCCTCGTGGCTCTGGCTGATTGACCTCTAATCTGCCCCTCAAGTAACGATCATGCCAAGGAATGACAACAAGAGTTGCAGACATTTCAGTGCAATCCCATTAAAGACAGGCTGACTCACTTCATCTTGTCAAAGAAGAAGTTTCACACAAGAAATAAAAGCTTTTTAGAAGGACTCTTTTATTTTGTAATGATGCTGTTCTTCGGAACAAAGACTGGAACAAGACTAATGCACCAGGACCTGACTGGTACAGAGCTTTACATTAACCAGCCAAATGCTGGTGCAAGACACAGTTACGTGGTAAATAGTCTTGGTAGTAGAAAATAAGGAGTGTCTTCTAAAAGAACCAAGTCAGAACTATAGTACTTGACCTCTCCACATTTCAAAAAAGTACATATCCTATTTATAAGATAGCAGTTGTCTAATTGCTTACAGTCTCATCAGCCACACAGGCTGTGAGCTTTGAGATCCCAGCCTGTGTGGTTTTACCCCACGCTAACCTCTAGTAAATGCAAGAGGGGTCCTTATGTCCCTCTCACTGGGTATGAAGCTAAGAGAGGAAACAGCCAGTCCAGAGCAGCTGACACCCAGAAACTCGCTGTCATGCCAAAACTTGCTATCATGCCAAGGTGACTAAATTACCAAGAACAATTTATTGAAATAAAGGAGTGAAGAAACTCCAAATTAACCTGCTGGATTCCAAAGAAATGGTAGCACAGACTATTTCCTATACTAGAGTAATACTGAAAAAGCACGCGTGCTCCCAACACGCTGAAGGGTACAATGCAACAGCGAGATAAATGAACAAGTAGAAAGGGAGCACTAGCGTTGCCACCAAAGTGCTTAGAACACTAAGTCGTATCTGAATGGTGGCACAACTCTATCATGGGCAGATATAATACACATATGCTTCCACTTCCTGCTTCAGTCTTTCCATAGTTCATATCCCTGATTTTTTCAGATTCTCTTGCTTTAGCAAGAAGTCAACATCTTAATTTACAGTTACGTAAGAAGAGCACTCTGCAAATTGAAAGGATTTGAACTTTTTTGACTAAGAACATATGTAGCTGGAAGTTTTGTGCAAAATACAACCAGCCCTGAGGAAGTTACACCTAAGCATGATAGCTCATAATCTCTTACCTAATCTGACAGTCTCTGCGTTGGACACGAGTCCCTGAGACCTCTGAGAAACACAGGCAAATGATCTCATGGGCGTCTGGAAGGCTCAGCTCGCTGAACGTAAAAATTCAAGGTTCTCTTGGCACACAGGCTGTGATTTCAGTGACAAATTAAATGTTTTGTCTTCAGCAGGCTTGTATCTCAAACAGGTACATAAATTAACTAATGAAAGACTGCATGCAAAGTTGAATCAAGGAATAGGAAGAGGAATGGAGCAAATAGCAATCTCTCATTCCTGGGGTAAGCCAGCTGTTGCCTTTTGAAGCTCACCACGAAGATGCTGACTCCACAACATTCCCACCACACTTGAAACACCACCATGGATGTCCCAGCAGACCTTCCATGTATGGCTGAGGCTTCTTAAGAGCTGAGGGCATTCTGAAGTGGGCTTAATACCGTTGGAGGTAGCAACCACTGACAGAGGGGAATGACCTCTGATATATCAAGCTACAAAGATCAACTTCCTCTTGACCTATGGAAATGGATCTTTTATAGTCCTGCTTAATACCATAAACTATAGCAACATTGTCACAGCTATGATTTGCATAAAATGGTGCTAGATGTGTTGTAGAGCAGTTTGACAGTCCAACCTGATGGGTCTCAGCTGCAAAATATTGATATAAAGGCTCTTCTCTAGTAACCATAGGCCATTAGGTTGTCTGAATGGACATTCATCACTACCAGCTTGTGTGAAGAAGAACATTAAGTTAAAAAGGCATGACCAAGAATAAATTCAAAGGCCCTTCACTACTGCAGGGCAGCAGTGACTTTGTGAGGCAATCGCTTTCACTCTGTGGCACTGCAGTCTGGACAGACAGACCAAGTAAAACCCATCCACAGGTTTATTAGAGTGAGCTCAGTTTCATAAAGCTCTCCAAGTCTCAGCAATTGCAAGAGCCAGAGGAAAGGACATCCCTGCACAAAGTCAGGCCTTGGTCATAAGCACACAAAGGTATGCAAAAGAATTAAATACGTGATCATAGTCTCACATTAATAGTTAGCTTAACATTGTGCCCTGCTTACAGCTGCAGGATAGGGACAGGAAGGACAGTTTCCAGTTGTGAAACTCTACATTACAGTCTTTTCAAGATGCAGATGTGGACCTTCCATTCAATAGAGAACCATTATTTTGTTGTGTTGTGCCAATTTAAGAGTTCTATTGTGATGAACAGGCACTCCATACCTCTTCAGTGCCATTTCCAACCAGTATCCTAACAGACATGCATATAAAAACCAAAAAATCTCTTCCCCACATGATAGCAATTAATGTAGTAGACATAAGAAAACCGAAACTTGACCTTAATTATTCTCAAGTAGGGACCAATTTTTGATGGGAAGTTTTTTTCCCAGGGTAAATTAGAGAAGTTTGTGGTTTTCATATTTTACCTTTGCTCTGGTTTATCCTTCCCCACTTTCTGAACTCAATCTGTACAGTAAATCTGCACAAATGCTGAAAGCAGAAACAGCCCATGATGCAGAAAGCCAGAGACAGGCCACGATGCCAAAAGGTATAAATTTTTGAAGTTCTGACAAAATTCTAATGCAAAGTTGAACCCTCTATCTGGGTTCCCAGGCCCCTTCTTTGGATAGAGTTAGTTAATAAATGTATTCTGATTACCAGGCTTAAGCCTTTCTTATTCCATCTGAAAGAGCTGCACTTCAGCTCTCCTCCTTAAACTCTGGATTCAACAAAGAATAGTAACGCTTTGAGGCTGAAAATCTCTAAAACCACTCAGTGCCAACTTTAACGGGAGCAGAATTAGGTCAACAGTAAAATTCACTCCCTCCAGGAAGAGAGTTTGAACCATTCAGCTGAGCAGAGAAGAAATTCTCACCACATGTTTTCATATCTGTAAAGTCCCTTGGGATTTGTAAATGGGGGGGGCGGGGGGGGGAAGGAAAAAATTTCCAAATATTGTTGTAGAACAGAAAGCCCTATCCTACTGGAGAAGTGAAAAAAAGGGATTGAGCCTTCCTCATAGGTATATATTAAATAGGTCCATCTTTTGAAGTGTCACAAACTTGATGGGGGAGAAGACATGAAGTTGCAAGTATTCGGAAGAACTGAGTGGGAGTGGGGGGAAAAAAGGAAGAAGAGAAAAGAGTAAAAAAAAAACCCAAATCGCATTGGTTCAGTCAGGTATTTGAAATGAGTCTTCTTTAATTAGCTGAACTGTAATACAAATTAAAACTGAATTTCTTGTTCATAGTATATTCATTGGAGGGGAGGGGAGGGGATGCAGCTGGCTATTTTCAGAGCAGTTCAAGCTAAAACAGACTCAGTTCTGCAGGACTGAACAGGAGCCAGTTTCCGTCCTTCTCAAAAAGACCAAAAAGCAACTTGGCAGCAGAGACTGCAAGCTCCATCTCAGAAATACTTATGAAGAACGACAAACCTGTGGCAATTGTGACTGAACTCATTAAAATCACTACAGATTATTTTAAGTCTTCATGCCTGACATTCAAGTCCTTTATTATGCTTTAAATGTCCAGGAAAAGAAGCTGTAGACACAGGGCAGAAATGAGGTCTTTAATACCACAGCGGATCGCTAAGTGATGGGTAAAAGGAGTTTGGTCCCACACAGTATTTTTGGCGTGAAATGTTAAACAGGATTGATTATAGAATTTCCCCTTGTTTTTGAAATCTTTTGCTTTCTGATGGCAGAATTGTTGATGATACAAATGCCCAAGCCCAGCTTTCAGTCTGGATAATGACCAGAAGCAAAGTAATCAGATCTCTTGGATCAGTGTCTGTCTCATGATACGAGATAAGATTAATAGTTTCATGCTGATTTGCCATTTCCTAGAGTAGTGTTAAATTACAAATTTACAGGGGGGTGGGAGGGAATGTGTACCATATGAAACTCTCAGAAAAGGGCAAAACCAAAGCACAGTTATCATAAGATAAAACCATAAAACAATCACAGCCCTAGGGGGACCAGAAGCTCTGTGCAGCCTCTCATGTGTCAGATCATCACAGGGTGCCTGGTTATTTCATGATAAGATTATCTAATGTTAATCTCACCACTAGAATTGCCTGCAATAAAAATGTTACAAACTTTCCAATTTTAATTACTGAGTTCCTGAAGATATCTACTTCAACTGTGTTTGGAAAAAAAAAAAAAAAAAACCAACAAAAATACTCCCCACGCTTTCTCTGAAGCTGCGAGTGCTTCAAATACCAAAACTGCGGATTTGATGATTTTCCATGTCTTTATTTCTGTGATTATTAACTCCTCTCTTCCCGTCTATTTTCACCCAGTTGTTCTGACACAGGACAGTAAGTGCTTACAGGATAACACTGTTTCTTCCATTTAATTTCACAAACTGCATTTTAAAAAGTGACAAATACCTCAAAAGAAAAACAGAATGCACCTATACGTAGGGATTCTTGAAATAATGCAGAAGGGGAAACTTTTCCTAACAAAACTTGTCAATGTGATGACCTTAGCATCAGGTAGCAGAAGTGGCAACCCGGATTGTAACAACTCCAGCAGTGGAACCATACGAGCTAATTCCCTGGAGATTGCTGTGGAGCAATCTCTTCAGAACCCACCACTAACCTGCTGAAGAGATAATCTCAGGTGTTAGTTACATTAAGTGGTATTGTAACACATGCACACACACACCCTCCTTGCACTGTAATTCTCATACCTGTAAAGCTTTTATAGCAAATACCTCCCTCCCACTACCCCAATGCACAGTGGCAAATGATTGCAGACCCATACACGCCATGCACTGTCATAGGACTTCAAACTGCAGACAAGAAGACACTGTGCAAATATCCTCTAGGGAATTAGTTTTTGGAGGCAGTGGGGTTCCTTAGGAACACAAAGGAAGTGCAGTATTGAAGAGGAGGGAAAAAAACCAAGCATAAGGACTCATATAAATTCAAGAAACTCCCATTGTATCAACTTGATCTGGTCCAAAGCTGAACTGTCACTGGGGACCCTGGTTAACTCATTTTGCTGGTTTGAACACAAATTTAGAAGGACACTCAGTAACAGTCCACAGTTTGGGTCTGATTCTATGTTTTTCACAAAACCTTATTATTATCAAAGTAAGGACTTCATGCTACAACAAAACAAGTTTCTCACAAGAGTGCTAATCACACTGCCTTTGGATACTATTCTATTGGATACTATTGTAATTTTCTGCAGATGAAACTAGAGAATAAGAACAGTTGAAGCAATTTAAAGAATAGATTTGTCATTTTATTCACTGGTATGATACAATTTGCTTATACATCAGTTATTTTATATATGCATACATAATCTACTGTCTGCATTTTCCTTGTGCTTTTAGCATAAAAATGGTTACAGAAAAATCTAGATGTGTATTTCTCCTGAGTTCACCAGTTCCTGCTGTTTGTTTCTCACCTGAAGTCATAATCCTGTCTTTGACATCATAATCATTTGCACAGCCACCAATTGAGATGTCACAAATGGAGGATTATGGCCAGGTGGGGAATAAGCAGCAGGAGCAGTTGAACTCTTAAGAAACAAAAATCTTGTTTTCATGCAAATGTCCTTCATAATAGAGAACAAAAGAACAAAGGGAGAAAACTACAATGGAGAGAAAAATACTAGAAGCCAGATTGTTTCCAAATACATGATCTCCCTGAAGTTCCCTCTGAGGAGTCAGCTGCCGATTAACAACTGCACAAATCATTACAAAAATAAAACAAAACTTGACATCTGATGATTGAACTCCCCCCACTGCCCCCACTACACAAATACACAGTTTTCTACTTAACATGAAATCAGCAGAAATACAAGGCACTTTGAGAGAACTTGTAACCTTTAGAGGTATTTATATATGCCTGGCAGTAACTAAGCACTCTTCTCCTTGTTCTATAGATGAAGACACTGAGGTCAAAGAATACACAGGACCTCTCTGAATCTCAGTCACAAACAGACTGCTGAAGACATGAGGTATTATAAAATTCAGAGCTGAAGTGGCACAAATTCTAGAGGAACAAAAAGCCCATCGCTCCAGTTGCAGTCCAGTGGGAGGCTGACGCAGAAAGGCTGCTCTGGTTTACCAGTTCCAAGCAGTTAAAAGAATAACGAACAATTTTTATATTTAAAAAATCATTCATAAATTAATCTGTCTGAAATTGATAGCTAGAATCAATGTGAATGCCAATATAAAGTCACTGGGAAAAAAAAATTAAATCAAAACTGCAATCCAGATCCAAAACAACAGTAACTTTATATGTAAAGAGAAATCAAATCAGCTACACTGATACTGCTCACTTTGTAAAGTTGCTGCAAAAACATCTACCAGGAATAATCCTGCTTTCATTTCGAGTTTCTTCTTTTATTCAGGTTTGGGTAAGCAGTGCTTAACTGAAAAATGCTTAAATTGCCATGTTCTTGGCACTGCAGCAATACCCTTATCAAGAAAATCAGTGTTTCTGCACCAGTCTAATTAAAAAATACAAGAAAGTCATTTCCAAAAAGGGAAAAAAAAAGGAAGCACTGCTTCACATACTTGTGTTCTGCCTCACTATTGCTTGTGATGACACTGAATGTATGCCATTAAATGTGACAGCATGGATAGCCTACAGCTCAAACAATTCCATCATCTGCCTGTATTCTATTCCCACACAGTCTTCTGGACATATCATGTCCAGATCTTGTCACAGCACAGCAGATGTGGCAGCTCATTTCCTCAGCAGTAAAGCAGGGTAGGAACCTTAGCACAGAAACTGTGCCTTCCCTCCTCTTATTTTCCAATCTCTGATTCGTGGTGCTGAAGTATCAGGACTGTTTCAAGTTCATTTGAATTGTCCAAGTAGTCTGCCTGTAAATAAAAGTGCCATTTGACAAAGGAGTAATTCAGCAGAAAAAACTTTTTGACTTTGCCACTAATCACTTTGTATTTTAGAGCTAACACTCTCTTTCCTCCAAATCCGAAATGAGTACAAGCAGGACTAAACAGTATTCCAACTTTTAGGTACTTGCTTGTTATCAAGCATGAGAACAGACTGCTAAAAACACAGAACAGTCTGGGTATCCGCGCAAGACAACTGCACTTAAAAAAAAAGCTAAGCAGTATATATGAAATCTAACCATGACTTCTAGTAAATAAGTTGCTGAATAACTCTAAGATCACTTTGGATTTTACACTTGATGGACAAACCTCTAACTATCCTAACTAGATTTTAAACAAACTGTAAACTGCTATCAAGTTGTACTTAACTTTGAAATCTGCTGTCTCTTTTTCAGATCTCAAAAGAAGTTTAACTGCCCAGCTTCTTACTAATTTTCCCAGGCTTATCAGTCTAGTTTAACAAAAAATAGTAAGCCTACCTAGAAATCTTGCCCACATTTGCTTTTAAACCTATCCTGTATTTTTTTAAAGAGAAGCTATATTCATCCATAGTATTTCTGATCATCTTTAAACCTGTCACTTTAAGAGTCCAGATGGTAAAAGAATCTTTTGCTCCTGTACAAATTTATGTATTATGTATTAATAAGGCTCAAATTCTATATTCAGAAAGCAGATATGGATATTTATGAATATCTCAAAGAAAATTGCTTTACAGAAAATACATTTAAATTCCTCCCTTCATTTTTCATGAAGGATGACGGGTAGTTTGTTACACTAATAATCACTTGGAACATGCAAAGGGATGTTTCACTGTTTTCCTGTATCTTACTGGTGTCAGTTACCATGCTGACAAAACTTTTTCTATTCATACAAAAAGAAGCAGACATACAAGAACATGGTCAAGTTAAGAGCAGATGAAAGTCATAGTTTTACCTAACCTGTACTGAAGCTTCTCATCTAATGGGAAAAAAGGTACTTTTCTAAAAATTTACACACATGTACTGAAAGAAAAATCATCTTGGAAAGAGTAACACTGTGTTCATATTGAATCTTTACTTCTAGGTGGAGGGAACAGAGGGTGGAACCAATTTTACACTAAATACACATCCCAAACCCTGTATGTCCGTAACACCTTTGTAAGGTGAGCAGCACCCGTGCTGAGAACTGCCTACTGAGAATTCCAAGACTCAGCCTTTAGATAACCTATGGCAGCAATGGATAATGGACACTCTAGAAAGCAGCAGATAGAAAAATGCCAGTTAAAATATTTTAACACCAAGGTGGCAACAAGCCTTTCAGAATGAAAAAAATCTCCTCTTAGAAATAAATCAAACAAGTACAGTGTACTTTGTTCAAGGCAAAAAGAACAGAGGATGCAAAACCATGCATTTGAAACCAAGGACTGAAGTCCAGTCCAGCCACACCTCTGCACAGTCTATAAGTAGCAGCATTTCATTCCTAGAGGCCATTGGTGTCTGCTGTTAAAGTGAAAAAGTCTGGTAGGTAACAGTATAACTGATGTGCCTCCCAGCCAAAAATCCTTACTGTCATAAAACTGAGTGCTAAGCAGAGCTTTAAATAAAGTTTGGAAGTGAAATGTTCTCAAACGTTAGCCTGTGATTTCTGAAATTAGAGGTCAACTCTATTACCCCTTGATGCTTGACTTCTGAAATTCCTTAAAATATGGCACTTGCTTCCCATTTTCAGGAACGCACCTCATGCAGTCAAGCATATGGAGTCAATAAAGGTGTCTCTTCATCTGCCATCTGAAGCTTTATTTTTCTCACTTATAAACTGCAACTGGTTTTAGTAATAGCAATCCCTGCACACATTTGAAATGCACTTCCATTTTCCACATTGCAGAGCTATATGGCTTAGTAAATACATGCAATTTAGGTTCAAAACCATAGCTCCAGGCACTACATATCGAGAATTTTATATTACTGAAAATTAATGCCTTTTTTGCATATGCTTGAGCAATAAATTAAAAAGCTATGTCTTATATGTATCAATTGGGATTTTCTTAGCCTTCATTTTCAAAAAGAATCATGCATACAGAGTTGCATTTCAGTTTCTTCTCTGGGCTTTTAATAAGAGAATATGAATTTATTTCAATTCATCAAAAGCAACTAACTAGAACTCCAGGAGTCTTGTATTTTGTACTGAAATTTGTAGGTGTTCAACTGCATCAATATCAACCTCTGAATTCAATTCTCCAACTGAAAAAAAATTGGCACGTGCGTGTACAGTACTCATGGCATTACCCAAGTAGAATAATCAAAGTAATAGTCATAATTTCTTTCAGCACAGAAAACTGCAGTCCCCATATCAGAGCTGAGAGGAAAATAAATGAGGTTATGATAATTGCTCGAAGGGTGGCACCAGGACTAGACAATGCTTTGATGCTGTTCTCTCCTGGAGAGCCCTGTTTCATCCTGAAATCTTCATTCTCCCATGCACATGGAGCAGAGACAAAGCCATGGGTATTAATGTATGCATACTGAAGGTGCATGAGACATAGGGCAAGAGTCCTCCTCTCTGCTTGCTAACACAACCTCACTTCTTCGATGGCTTTTTCCCACCCTAGGCTGACCAGTCTCAGGTGTGAATGCTGGCATAAGCCATAGCTTAGGGACTCTTCAAATTAAGGCTACAGTAGAAGTGGCCCAAGAGATGGCCAAGGAAGGGCCAGCAACTGTTAGTCCTTACTCCTCCTCCCCTCAATATAGAAAGGAGAGCCTGGAGCCAATTTAACATAGCTGGCTGGAATGCCAGGCCACAGACTTGTGGGAAAGAAAGTTTAATCATGAAATCAGCAACCTGTGTCGAAAAACACTTGAAACAAACATCTCACGCAGAACTCACTTGGGAGAAGCCTTTCATTTCTGCCATACATAAACCATAAAGAAGACAGAATTGGAAATAAATCTTTTCCTTCCTCTGTGTCTTACTTGCTCCACTCAGAATATGCCTCTGCTCTAAATTCAGATTTAAACTTGGGGACGTCATGCTTCAGAAAGTAAAACTAATGTGGAAAAGATGAAAAAGAACTTTTAACATGCAATCTAATATTCTTTTCACCTCCAAAGTAAAGATGGAAGCATCAATTCAATAAAACAATGGTAAGAGGAATCTATTAGCTTATTTCCCTGCGAATCTTAGGAGTTTACATGCTTTGTTAGAAATTATACCATGTGGTTTCACAAATTCCACTAATTTTAAAATGTATTCTTTCATAAAACCCACAAAAATAATTACACAAACTGGAAGAATTTGAAAAGAAGTATCACCTTCCACTTCACAAGAGCAATGAGTGAGCCAGGCTGCTCACTTATAAAAGAGAGCTCTAGAAAATTATAAACATTTTCATTATGACAATTTAAACTCACCAATATTTGAAAGGAACACATACAACTTGTACACAAGTCAAGTTCAAACTAAAGTGCTGGGATTTGTTTGTTGGGGTTTTTTAAAACCTTCAGTCTACAAAACCCAGAGTAATATATTTCGCTTGTGTGTTTCCAGCAGTGGGATCTCCCTGGAACCGGAGCGATGCCAGAACCCTCCATTACCACAAGGCTTGATATCAGCAGTGGAAGCCTTTCTAGAGACATTTTTTGAAGGTAACTTTCAAAGTGTTTCCTACATTACAAATATACTAAATGTACCAAAATATAATTTTCTCTAAACAGAATGGTATTCATCAAATCTTCAACCTATTATCCCACATTCTCTTTTGGAACAGACATGTGAATAGAACAGCATCGTCAATCAATCCGATAGATTTTGAGTGTATCCGCAATGAATCTACTCTGCAATAAATTGGCTTGAGTCATTTAAAAACTCCTATCTTAATGTTAGGAGAAGAAAAATTATTTTGGTCTACTCCTCCTCCCCTTAAAGCACCTTGGGCAAGGGCTAAGCATTAAAAAGAAAAATAACCAACAGCTGTATTACAGCAATAAAGCCTAAATAAAAATGACTGATCAATCCAGAGGAGAAAATATAAAAGACATCATTCTATATAAAATGCACACAAAGATTTTAACTCAAAAGTTTTCAACTGTGTCAAATGTGTTATAGTAATTAAACAAGTAGACAGAGTGCCAAAGCTGTAGGTAGTTAGAACATCCACGTTTTCCCTCTTTTAAATCTTTCTGTAGTTTACTAAAGCATTTAAACTTGTATCCTTTCACAAACACT
Source organism: Callaeas wilsoni (assembly GCA_013398955.1). Lineage (NCBI taxonomy): Eukaryota > Metazoa > Chordata > Aves > Passeriformes > Callaeidae > Callaeas > Callaeas wilsoni. Next base: position 215,682 of record VWPU01004739.1, on the reverse strand, counting down.
GTTCTATTAAGGTACTTAGCAAGCTCACCACAGGCAATGATGACCCATAAACCTCTATGTGGACTTCTCTGCTAGTATCTACAGCACCACAAAAGGAGAGACAGGATTCTCTCCTCCCTCCTTGCATTAGGCAGGAATCTGCAATTCCTTTTCAGAAAGGATTCCCATTACACTTCCTTCTCAATGCACGTTGCATTTACTACTCTTGGATGAATCCCAGCTAGGTTGTACTGCATCTCAGACTCCTATCAGCTCACCTTGAAAAATTGTTTTCCTTCATGAAACAGTTGGGCCTGAAAATACATAATTCACTACAATTTCATCAAATGGCACTGAGCAATTGCTTAGCTCAAATTATAAAGACAGAAGAAGGTTCACCAGAAGGCAATTTCTGCCGCCCATATAAAATACATTTCTGACATTTGAGCAACGTAGTAGTTCGGAAAGGTGCTAAGGAGCTGAGTGCTCCCACCTTTCAACAATTTCAAAGAGTCAAGAACACTCAGCATCAGCAGTATTCGTTCAAGCCCATGTCAAATCACTTTATTTGAACATATATTTAAATACGCAAAGTAAGCTGCAGATATAACTGAAAACTGCACAGAACAGAATTAAGAGGGCCAGTTTCCCAAGGCAGAGGATCACTTGCAAGGGAGTAGCAAATCACTCTTCCAAGAGCTAACGAAGAAGTCATTCAGAAGAATCTCAAGGTAGTATTTCCTTATAATTGAAAGCACACAAACCTATTTCAAATACTTCTGATACTGTAAGATCACCCTAAAAAGTTTCCCCAAAGTAACTTTTAGACTGCATCTATCATTCTGTTCAAATCAATTCTCTTCAATGCATTGCACTAAGGAAGACTAGCTGAGATACGGCTGGCATCACTGACAGCACCATGAAAACTGAAAAATTACCTCTAAAAGGGTTTGAGAAGAAAATGCTCAACACTGTATTTCATATCACAGAGCCTGAAACAGAGCATGTTGTTTATAATGCTTTCTCAGAGTACTACCATTAAAAAAAAAAATTAAGATGTATTAAGATACAGAGAGCAATTTATAACATCAGTGATCTGGTTAAAAGATAAACACTTAAAAAGAAAAACATAATGCACAAACAGGTTAATACCAAATAACAGGCAACAGTTATACATATTTCTAAAAATGGGTGTGAAATGATGAAATGGGAAGTAAGGGCTATAAAAATGCCTTGTGATAGCAAACCACAAAAGAACCCTCCTATGGAAAGCAATGGAAACCAACTTTCATGCCATTTAGGCTGGACAAAAATGTTTAAAATAAGATCTGGAAGGAGAAAAGTCCTACGGTGGGAGCAAGGAGTCGAAGATGAAAGTTTTGATTACACACATAGATGGAGAATTCAAGGATAAGATGAATTATCAAAGTAACACTGGGAATTTGAGAGAAGCCCAGAACACTCTACGTGGGAGGGGGCAGAGAAGGAAAGACTAGAGAAGTTCTTTGTCCCTAATGTTTCTGATATTTACATCATTTTTCCAATGCAATGAAAGCAAGCAACAATCTCCAAGTAGAATTAACAAGCACACAGAAAGGCAATAAATATGGATTTAAAATGGAACATCTAATAAGAAAAGAAAGTCTTTCTCTTTTCTGCAAATGGAGGATAATGACGATTTAAATAAAAAAACCCATAGCAAACCATATTCATAATATACGGTTTCTGCAGGCTACAAAAATCATTGCGAGGTGCTGTATACTGCAGAGTTTTATGACATTTTTTGGCTGAGTTGATGATTAGGAGATTACATAAGCTGTTTATTACTTGCAGCAGCCTATGGAGCGCAAAAAAATGAACTGGTCATTTAATTTACACTAAATTTGTCCCAGATAGCAGAAAAAAAGCAAAGCAACTCACTGAAGACAGAGCAAGCATTAAAATGCTGCAACTGAGAAAACAGCACGATTTTCCAATATTGCATTGTACAGAGAAGAGAAGTAGTTTGGTAAAAGACAATTAGTAAAAAAAAAGCTCTTGAACTCTGCCTGGACCCTTGGATTAATGCCTAGCAACAGAAATGTGTGCATGTGTATTCACTTGCACGCGTGCATGAGCATAATGGTTGTGGATGGACAAGGGAAGAGCTCGAGAATCACACAGGGCAAGGGAGGAAAAGAACGGCAATTCAGTCTTCATGTTTCCCCCCCAAAGTCTCAACTAGAAGTAATCAAAATGAATTCATCTGAATGTCTGTGATGGCCAAGAATTTAGTCACACACAGTCTGGCTGTCCAAATGAATGGTGAGGAAAGGGCTCACATCAATCAGCTTCATCTGAGAAGATTGGCACAACTTCAATAGGGATTGACAGAGTTCAGTGTCTGCCAGACTGATGAGCCAAGCACCAAGCTGAAAATGTTCTGACTATTCATAATGACATTGCAGACTAGGGCCTTTGATTAATTAATTCAGGAACTAAAGCATTCAGTTACTGTAAGAAGAATATTCGAGGTGGCTGTTTCTCACCATTTACAATATACGAAATCCCACTGCTCTGCACTCAGGCCTGCACTGGTGCCGTTACTGGAATGCCTCTGACTGCTGCTATGCTGGGTCTAATGTACAGTCCAGTTCCTCCCCTCTCTCAAACAATTTACTTTCCTACAAAATAAATAAAGCCTTGCAAATGCTCAGTGCCCTACCTTTGAGAGATTTTGCTAAATGAGCCTTCTTCAAGACACAAAAGAAACATTTGTCTTAATTGTTACTAATAATGTTATCTTTCAGCCCTCTCTGAAAATCTCTGACCAACAGCAGGGCCCTCGCCAGGCACTGCTAAAAATGTTGCTAGGTAGCATCACACATGCAGGCAATTAACAGCTTAAAAAAAGAAGGTTGATCATTTTATTGCATTATTGTTCAGACAGAAGAAAATTCATTTTCATTAAGATAAGACCTTTCTACTCATTCTCAGCCCTAAATCTAGTTAGACGAAGGCAAGGTGTCTGCTATATTAATGTATTCCAATTAAACACAATTGGGTAACACAAATAGGAAACTTGAACAAGTTGTATTGAAGTTAGGGGGTGCTGCTACACTTTCTTGGGCATGCAGTCAGTCACACTGACTGTGTTTAATGGAAACCTTGAAGGACGAAAGACATTATACTGAAGTCAGACTGAAAAAAATCCCTGCACTCAGATCTTCCCAACCTAAATTATCTCACCAATATTGTCCATGTATTTGAACAGGGTAACCCATACAGACTCAGTTGGTAGTTGCCCTTTCTTTCTTTCCAGTGTGCATCACTTTTCTGCTTAGTAATGGTGCTCTCTGTAGCATGATATTTCCCTGAACTATCCATCTGCACTGAAAAATATTTTAAAGGGAAGCAACAAGCTTGACATAAAGAGTAGGAGTGAGATCTCAGAAAAACAGCAGCAAGGAAAAAAAACAAGGATTAAAGTTGGAAGAGTTTATTAATTGACCTTATTTCTCCAGTATTCATTTTGCACCCAATGTGCATTTATTTTTTGAAACTCCACTTGTTCAAAAATAATACTTGCATGCCTCTTGCTGGAACAAAGTCAATCATCAACAAGACTGTGGCCCATGTAAGTGAAGAAATTTAGCTGCAGTAATGTATGTGCTGCTTTAAGAGGAAAGTGAAGAGGCATTTCCCTAGTTTTCATGCCCATTGAAGCAATCTTTTTGTTCTAGAGTCTCACCTGGCAGAAGACCATTAAGCTACAAAGCACACAGGATTCACAATGCAGTGGCACAAGGGGCCCTTAGAGGCCACATACAATGAATCCCTAATGGAAATACACCTGGCAACAGAGGATGCAGTAAACTTACCAGATTCACAAACTACATCCTTATCCAAATTAAAAATTTTAAGGGACACACAAAGACTACAAGGTCTATTATAATCCAAAAGCTGTATTTATAGGCTTGTGGCTGTTCACAGCTTTCAATTTAGATTCAGCTTTCAATCTGGATTCAAAACTCCAGTTTTGCTCCTGTAGTGAACAATATATTCCATATAAAGACTATTTTCTTCTTCTTCTTAGCACTGAGAAATATGACCTTTAGGACATTTTGGTTTAGTTCAAGTGATTTGGTTGCATTTCTCCCTTCCCTCGTTCCATTCCAGTAGAAGATTATATAATTCAACTTCATCTGGAAAGCCCAGGAAAGCCTATAGGTAGAGAACAAGGAACTGATCTGTTACAAAACAGTAACTGGTAAATAACATTTTACCTCCTCTTAACTTTTAATCAAGTACTCTGCAGGAGTTTCTTGTATGAAATAAGATTTGTCATGCCAGTACCTAATTTGGAAAACCAGCTTAAAAAATCAACTATTAGCAGAGCAACAGTTATTTCAAAGCTGAAGGGCATGTACAAGGCACTCAGGGAAACAAGAAGTCTGCTTTAAATTTAAACTGAGTTACTGAGATCCAGAGAGTCTCAATGAAAATGAGACCATCTATGACTAAAGCAAAGCCATCCCACCAAAAATGTCTATACACAAACCTGTATTCGCTTTGTTTCGGCCATTCATGAGGTGACACCTTCCACTACACTGCTAACAGCTGACATGGAGAAGGGACTTTTAAAATCTTTACTCCCTCCTTCTATACTGTTGTCACTGCTGTGTGCTTCAGCCTCCCTGGCTCTGGGCACAGTCACCTCTATGAAAGCCACAGAAGTATTGCAAATTGACTAACAAGATTAGCAAATCCACGCTTGACTTGTTCAATAAGGTGTTGATGCATGCAGATATATTTGCCAGAATTACTTCATCCAGGAGCCATCAAATCTCGCCGGAGCCCCTTCTACTTTCGGTCCCTAATCTGGCTACCTTTCTAACCTGCATATAAGACAAAAAAAAAAAAAAAAAAGGAGGGGGGGGGAGCAGAAAAGGAAGGCGAGGAGATAATGATGCCCTCCGCGAAGGCAGCCGATCAGGAGTGCCTCCCCCAGCCCCTGCACATACAGTTAGTGCCAGCTGTAGGCCAATTAAACCCAGCCGCTCGCAGGTGTTCGCAGAAATGACTAACACAAAAGAAATTCGCACTTCAGAACTGCAATATTTAAAAGCTTTGAGGTGGAACCAAGAAAGATAAAAGCCCGAATTAAGTTTATTGCCACCTTGTGCTTCACTCTAATGCAGGTTTTGAACAGGGCCTCCCATCGGTATTAAAACTTGGATGAACATCTGCATTTAAAATACAGGAAACTGAGCACGTGAAGTGCTTTTAAATCGCCAGTTGCCACAGTAGATGGGGGCTTTAGTATATGTTCATTTATTATTATAGTTGTACAGCAATATGGTAAAATATATTTGCCAAGTGGGCAATACAAGCTCAACTCTAAGTCAACATAATATGCTAGATTGCTTAGATTTTCATAAATATTTTTGGTGCTTATTTTCCCTAAACATAACTCTCATTTCCCAAAATAACAATTTCTTTAATTTTTAATGAGAACAAAACCATGGCAAGATCTTATCATGCTCTCTTACGTTCAGATTAAAAACCACAAGAGGGGAGAAAAAGGGAAAGAGAGACAGCCCCCTGACAACTCTCCATGTTCTCTTAAGCGGTCGAGTGACAGAAACTATCCGATAAGTGAATTCTTTCCCTCTCTCTACAGAGCAGCAGGCAAAGTATCTGCAAAATGAATTTCTCTTTGTGGTCCTATACCAAAAATAAGTATACAAATTAACATCCAAATGTCTTTAATTCCCATGATATGTCTATTAAGCTGCAATTCTCCATAAGGCTGTTTAGCTATCCAAACAGCAGCCTAAAATTATTATCTCTATAAGCTTTCCATAACTTATCACTCAGTTCCTATGAAAAGCCATTAATTTTGGCCTCTCTCTATCTTGGTCTCGCAGGAAATATTCTGCAAAGGGATGTAATAAAAATGTGATTTCTGCCATCATTTCATTAAAATTCCCTGTTAAATTTCTATCTGAACAGTGTACATAATATAAAAAAACTCAAGGCTCTTATTAATGGTGCTGTTCCTTATGATACAGACTTTAAAAAATAATGAAGACCATTTCTTACTTGTAAGAATATTGTTCATTTTTCATTCCTATTAAAATTTAATCTGGAAGTTGTTTAAAAATGTTTAAGTTTCATTACATTTCAACATCTTAAGAAGGGGAAAGAGCTAGCAAGTTCATGAGCAGGAATGCTGTCACTCATCTGTCTCTTCCACTGATATCTAAACAGTAAATCACTCAACCCATCCATGACTCAAGATACCCATCTGCAACACTTTACTACTTACCCATCTCAGGAAAGCACTGTGAGGCAATGTTTGCTGAAGACCTTCAGCTCCTTGGGTAGAGGATGATAGAGAAGAGGAGCAAACTGCTTCCTCCACAGTATCTCCGAAGTTTTGGGAGAGAGTTTTTGGAGGTTTTTATTGGGATTTTTGGTGTGGGTTATTTTGTTTTGATTTGATTTTTGGAGGGTAGTGGGTATTTCTGGAGAACTTAAGCAAGCTGAAAAAAATGCAAAAAATTGGAGGCAATGCACAACAAAAGACACATTAAAAGCCACCAAGTGTTCAATATGGAAGCATTTTTAGCAAACATACTACTGAGATGCAACCCCAAATTGCCTTTCAGAAACTGGAGAATCAACTTGTGTAGAGTGTTAGTCTGGTTCTCGTAAGTGGAAATCAGGCAGATTTTCCCCAGAGCAACAGCAGGTTACTTCACATTGTAAGAGTTTCCTGGAAGGAACGAGTGGTCTGACTTTCAATGGTCTTCTCTCTGCTTCCTAACTGGTGAACACCTGGGGAGAAGACACAGTTCCACCCACCTGAGTCGCTGTGACGGACTGGCACATCCCTGCACTCACTGCCATTCAACTCAACCAGCCTAAGTCAAGAGAACGAGGCATTGTTCTGCGGCAACACTGAGTTAAATGAAGTGACAGTAACCCACCAAGAAAACTAAAATTAAACTATCAGAACTAGGGCATGCATCTCTTTACAAACACTGTGCTTAAGCACTTTCTACAATCAGGTCTTTTATTCGGGGGTTTAATTTTAGACATCTAAGTATAAAAATTCTGGCCCATACATTTAATGGAAGCATGCGATTGCCAAGCTGAGAATGTTAAATCTAATTTTAGTTTTTCTTTGCGCACTTGTTTTTTCACACAATTTCTGCAACTGAATAGGAAAATATCTGCGATATTTTCTGGACTGTATTCACAATAGTCAATTTAGTCGTTGCATGTGGTGTAGTTACAAAGCCTACTCCAGTGAGTTGGAGCTTTTTCATTACTGACAGTGAGACCAAAATTTAATTCTAAGCAGTCAAAGTATTTTCTGGGGAATTTTTTTAGTTCTGAAAAGATTTCTATTAAAATTAATGTTAATACCCTGTGATCTGCACACATTCTAAGTTAGGAACTAGAAGTTCGCGTAAAGTCTTCCTTTTAGATATCTTTGTGCAACTATTACCTAGTTATTGTACTACAGGCAAATTTTTGAATTTTCTTCCTCACACAGATGGGCTCGTAACAGGGATATATTGATTTAAGCTAGTTTCATTACTACTAATGCTCTGCTAAATTTTAAAGACAATGCAATATTGAACAGAATAATGTGTTCTATTAATAAGCATGCTATTGAAATACTGAGCAGATTTATTGCATTTGGATGTTCATATAAACACTAAGATCATTTTATATATATCATCTCCTGCCTAAAAAGATGACTGAAATGAGATTTGATTTAAAAAACTATAATAAAAGCAACAAAAAATTGTTTGAATAATTAACCAATGGATTTTAATCAAAAACAATATTCTCTAATCAGACATGTGTGGGCCTTGTTTAAAGCAGTACTTATTCCTTATTCATACAGATAAAAAGGACCTCTAAAGGCACCGGATGTAGCAAAAGTTTGAGGAAAAAAGTTTAAAAGGAAATTTAAGGTCTGTTTTGTAAATGAAATAAAGCAAAGGTGGCAAAACTTTAAGTTCACACCGCACAGCGCTTGGCTTTTGCACACATACTTAAGCTGGCTCGGGAACCAGAAGTTAAGTATCCATGTCAGTGCAGTATCTGCTTGAGCCTGCTAATTAAGCTTGCTGAGAAGAACTAATTACTGATGCAGCTCTACTGCTTCTGGGAGCTGAGCTAATACCACTATGTGGTACAACATATCAGCCTGTTCGGGGGGTACCTGACCAAAGCAGGGCACAACCATGCCCTCAAGTAATTCATTTCTGATAACAAACAACAAATAAAGATCCTGTTTCTTCACCAGTGACCCAGCATGTGATCTCCCACAGGTCCTCTCCTCTGTGCCTCATCTGCCACATACGGAAAATGCTCCTGCAAGACTGCCTGAGCAGGGAAGGACTTACTGAAAGACAGGAAAATAAGCACCTTCTGAGCACTAGCGTAACTGCAGCCAAGGGTCTGCACACACTGAAATCTTCTTCATTAACTCTGCTACAAAGCATCCTCATTTCCTGCATTCTTGATTGCCACAAATATTGTACTAAGTGCTCAGGTTAAAAGAGAATGCTTTAAGCCATTTTCCAGCACAAATTTGAGCTGCCATAAAACATTTGCTTCCTATCTTGCTCTAACAGTTCTCCATATGAATATTGCTAAAATTACATAGGAATCCAAGCTGAGGGGGAAAAAAGCAAGATTGTGATCAGAATAGCAAGCCCTGCTAGGGCTAACAACAACTGCTGGTTACTACCGCTAGAAGATAACAGTGAGGCAGGCACAGAGCACCACCCTGCTCCCAGCAAGCACAGGGCAATATGCTCTGTGGACATCCTTGTCTTTCCATCTCTGCTACCACCACTACATATTTCTCTGTTGCTTGCACTCCAAACCATAAACTGGACAGGACCTCTGTTTTATTGACATGTGCAGCACCTGCCTAAATTACTCCAAGATTGATGACTGTGGCCCCTCCACTTTCCAGCACCCCTGAGGTGATACAAATAAAGCAGAAAATCTGAATTTTGTTTCTAGTTTACTACAGCAGTTCAAAAAACCTGACAGCTCCCTTGGCTGTCAGTATACATCTCCAGGCTCAGGATCCTGTTGCCCAGAACACCACCAGACTGCCCAGTAAAGAGCCCATACACAGGTGTGAGCATCAAGCTGTGCTTCTGCAAAACTGCAGCACGGGCCAGAAATCTGTATCTTCCTTTAATATTCATGCTATACCTGAAAGAATGGAGCTCGAGCTTCTAAACACTAACATAATACAAACATCCACACTAATTTTTTACAACCTGCCATTTCTGCTTGCACATGCAGCATGGCCTACAAAAGGTTATGCATATACAATTGTTAGGTTACAGTTATTATCTTGTGAGAAAGAACATTTTAAGAGCATTTGAGGAATGAAAGGACTTTTTTTATTAATATTTCAGTAAAACTACAACTGTGCAGTACTTGCTTCTGATGTATGAAAGACTAATTTCAATTCAGTAATGCAGCATAACTGCAACACCAAATCCCAACATGCCTCCAAAATCTTAAAGATATAAAATTGGGCAATAGTCAGACCCTAACCCAATCTTCACTAGTTCAGCAGAGATCTTCTACTGCCTAAACAAGCCCTCTAATCATGGCTATGTAGAAATCTCTGCCTGTCAGATATTAAATCTTTATAATCCCAATACTGATTAAGTGTATTTTAAAACGTTCCCAACAATTATTGTTATTACAGAGGACCTCTCATTGACCTGTGCTGCATATTTTCCACTGTTCCTCCAATAATTTTATTCCCTACCCACATTCTTTCTACAGCTTACCACAAAAGCATAAAAGCCTTTTTTTAATTAAATGATCTCATCTTTGATGGGCAGCTGAACTTGGCAAACTGAAGACACCCGCTGTGTAGCAAAGGCACATACTTACCCTTACTTACAGAGTAAATGACAGAGTTTCTTCCAAGTTTGAGAGAAATATCAACTCTGGATATCCACAAAGCCCTCTTACCATGCACTTACAGATATTCTTCATAATGCCTATCTCAGAAGATTACCCTCTCAAGAAACAGTAACCTGGATGAATTCTTTTCCTGGGAGTATCTACTGAGATAGCATTATCATAGTTCACAAGTATGAACAGAGCATGGCTACATCATCTCCCTGTTTCTACCCTTTGTCTTTTTTCTCATTCTGGTCTTATATTCCCATTTCACCCATTTACTGTTAATCTCCAGGTAATAACTTCTGTAACAAGTGAGTTACAATGTGTGCTTTAGGTAAACATTATGTAAACATTAGAAGTCTTCTGATTATCTTCAAACATTCTTAATCTATATTGGCTTACCAAGTAAAGTATTTGTCAACTACTATGAGCCCTCTTCTCAATTATGCCCTAAAACAAGCTTTAAAAACTAAGTTCATAAAAGAAATAAGGACTAAGCACCTCAGGTCTCACTAACATATAGTCTTTAGCTAGTCACTCAAGATCCTTCCATGCATTCTTCTTCAAAGCATACACCCCTTTCATCTGACATGCTTCAAGATTACTTCCCATGCCTCTAACCTTTTTGAATAACTGACTGGAACACTGATGAAATGAACCTTACCAATTGCTCACTGGTCATTAGCTCACCAGTACCTGGTGCCAATCCTTCAGTTTCCATGAACAGGCACAGTTTGGGCACATTACTGCACCCTCAGTTTAATTAAATGTGAAATCTCATGTGTCAGCTGGTATTCTGGGCCTTATTTCTGACCGAAATGAGAAGCAATGCTCAAAAGCAGCAACCTGAGGAGTCTAACAACCCTGCTGGCATTTAAATGGTTTGCGATTTTGCATGAACACTTCTTATGGCTATTTTATACCTAAAAATAGAAAAAGGACACCAGACTTGATTCACCACTCTCACCCCAGCCCAACTGTTCTTATTTCAATAGAGGACTTTGGTACAAAGGGTGTAATGCCATTATGAATCATGACAGTGCTTTGTTCTTGTGGTTTTCAAGCACAGAACTTGAAAAGCTTTACAAGCGCTGGTGGGAAGCACTGTTGACCTCACTGTACAAATAGTGAGCTTAGGCACAGAAAGCTGAAGTAATTATCCAAAGGTCACAGAGTGAATCAGTAGCAGATGCAGGACAAGGAGCCACTTACATTCACTCCCAAATTCCGCCCCCCCACTGCAATGAAGTTATAAGTGTAAATCAATAACTGAGGTCACCAAAAACTTTCTGCATGCTGATTGCAGTGAAGTCACCCTCAAAGAAAGCAATGACAAAAGGGAAGGTGCTTAATGAATTTTTCAATGGCCCTTACATAAGGATACAGCAATCTGGGAGGAGGTGAGCAGACACTCACTCAGGAAGCCCTGTAACAAGGCTGCAGTGACAAATCATTACTCCCAGAACACTGCTCAAGGAAATGTAATGCTGCCGTCTTCCAAATGCTGGGTTATAAAACCTTTCACACATACAATATTTAAAACCGTGAATTACACCTGAGAATGTATCCAAACATCTAACAGTATCAAGTCATGCTAATGGTTATCTGTTTGTAGGTCAGAAGGGCAGTAAATTATTGCAATGGAAAGTAGTAAAGCCACATTGTATCCAGTTGTGCTGTTTAACAGGTGATAGTGAAAAGTAGGTGATGCATGGAAACTTCAAGTTTTCATAGCTCCTGCCTCAATCTATATTCACTTATATAAAGATGTCACATTTTTAAACATTTAAAAGTCAAATTGTCTGGAGAATAGATTCATATAAAATTTATTTTCAGAAACTGATATTTAGCCTACTGCTATCAGAGTTGATTGCTCTTATGTATAAGCTTTATTCAAGTTTCTACAGGTTTGAAAATACAAAGACTGACATTTCAGATCCCATACTCAAGTATGTCATTAACCAGAAATTGAAATGGGAACATTTCCACTTTCTCAGAAATACTCAGTTTGTTAGGGTGATAAGTGCATTAACTGTTTTTGAGTTTTTGTGAAGCTACTAAATATGACTCTATTTCAACACAGACAGGAAGGGGGAGTCACAACGGCAAAAGAAAAATCCTGAATTGGGTCCTTACCCAGCACAATATGCCCTGAGAATTAAATAGTTTCAAAGCTCTGCCAAAACAGATATTTGTAAGTGGCTAATGGCAGAAATGTTTTATTCTGTTTATGTCAAAGACACGTTTGTCAGGCACTGGACAGCCAGACAAATCAGGGTCTAATTAGTTCAGTCAATTCCCTCAGTTTTATCCTTTCAGTCTACACTGAGTTATTAAAGCATCAGAAATAAAATGCTACTGAGACAGCAATAAGGGAAATAAGATGTCAGAACTCTATTAACAATGGCATTTTCAGGAAGCAATGTAAATAGAAAATCAAATTTATGCAAGAAATATATATCAGTAAGTAATACTTAATTTAATCATGCTGCATTTATCTTCAAAGCAGCTTTCATATCCAACTGATTTTAAAAAAATGCTTCAACACATCAACATTGTGACTTCTTTGGAACAGTGACCATCATTCAGATTCAAATTCAGATGCCTACCTAATACAAGAGGATATTGGTCCCCAATCCAAATAGTACAGTTATACAAATAACAGTATGTGAGTAATAATTTATTCCACCCTCGACATTTAGCCAGCTCAGAAAGAATGTGTGACAGTTAAGCAGTTGCAAGATAAAAAGAACCGGAAAATGCCACATTCAACTGAAATGACAGGAAATATTTAGGTAGACAGAATGTAATAAATTTGGCAGACTTATGGGAGTTTAATTGCCCCTTTGTGAAAAGAGATAAATACATGTAAAAACTGTAACTGTAAGGACCAGTTTCTGGGAGGAACAGCTTTCTGTTAGAGGTGTCTAAATCTTCATTACTTGAATAGAACCATTCAGAGAAAGGAAATTTTCCTGACCCACAATGGCGATGGTTGTGCTGGCAGCAGCAGCTCCCAGCTCTGTGCCTGGCACCAATGGCCTCCTGCCTCAGAGGGTTGTCACACGTACCCACAACTCACTGGCCTTGCAACAGCTCACATCTCCTAGCACACACACTGAGATCCTTCCTACTTCAAACAGCATCTGCCACCCAAATAACTGAGCCTTATTTGCTCCCAGATATTCCCAGGATGACCTTTTTTCCCACCCCCTACCATTGAAATAGTGCATCTTACTGTGATGGCTGGCAAGCTCCACTTTAGTTCTCACTCAAGTCATCCTGTCCATCAAACCATGATATGGAAAGATTCCTCACTAACATGGAAAAAAAAATTAGTGATTACACCAAAGTAAGAAGAGGTTTCTTCTAGGCTTTTGATCATTTAAAAAATGACCAGCCCTCCACTTTACAGTGTTTCTAACATTTTCAAAGTATTTTTGTAATATCCTTAAAATTTTTATTTCATGTTTATTTTAACAGAAGCATTAATCTCTTAATTTATCTTTTAACTTGCTTCTACTAGGGAAAGAAGGGTTAAAAGGGAATAACGAACATCTCTGGTTTTGCCCAAGTCTGTTTGACAACCTGCAATCTGGAATTTGTTCCCACACAGAACTGCAGACTTCTGGGTCCAAAAGGTTGGAGACAAATTAAAAGAAATACCCAAAATACTTGCTAATTTTTAGATAAGGGATTAGTTCAATATGTAAAGAGCCTTAATGGTATTTCTGAAAATCAGCAAGCCAGACCAGAAGAAAATATGCTCCTGCTTATTACTTAGGGTTGTACACTTCACATGCACTGTTGATCATCTTAGTGATGATGCCATCTAACCATTCATGAAAAAGTAAATGGAATATCTTGATATTTAATAAAAAATAACAAGGACTTCAGAAAGAAGATGCCTAGATTCATCTAAACTGAATCATCTGCTGGATTTGAGTAACTTTCTGCAGGCGCCTCACACTTTCACTCTTGCCATGTACACAGGGACCCAAGAGTGACTGACATTGCTGTCACTCATCCTTAGAAAGAGGGAATCAGGGAGTAACTTTCCAATATGCACATGTCCACTGAGTTACATGGTCTGACTGACTAAGCAGTGAAAGGGAAAAGCTGCAAGTTTTCAAATACTTTTTATAAAGCAAATCTGTAGTCCTCTATACTTACTTCTTTTTAAATAAGCACACTATTAGAACCACAGTGTTTTCAATAAACTGTTATAATAGAATTAATTAAATAAACAAATAATAAGAATGCATAGGGATGTGTCTACCTAATAGAGGACTCCAGTGTTTTCTTCTTGTATTTAACTCACAGAAGCACGCACTCTCCATTTCAGATGATGTGATTCTTTTTACCTCTCATGAATAAACACATCCATTAAATGGATCACATAATGCGTGTATCTGCCTTGTATAATACAGCACTGGAGGGAGGAGTTTTCCCCATGTTGAGTATTTGTTTTTTCTAACCCAGCACAAGGAAAAAGACTACCTTTTTGTAAGAATTAATTTATGTATGGAGAAGTCACAGGCTAACTGAGCTCTCCTTACATTATCTTATCTTCCAACTAGACCTGCAATTCAACTTTGCATTTATACAACATTTTTAATTCACTGAGCTTACATTCTCTAACAAACACTGGGCATCATCTCCTATTTAAAGAGCAACAAACTAATCTAGAAAGCAATTAAATAATTTGATGGCAATACAGTAACAGAACAGAATTAGATCCCAATTCATCTATTTGCCAGTCCTCATCTACCTGGATATACCACAGTAGCAGTCCCAGCTGCACACTTGCATGTAGAATTCTCAAAGCACAAGTAATGAAAAATATTAATCAAAACTTCTCATGTCCCTTTAATGATATTCCCATGGAAAAAATGAAAAACAATGGCCTAAATATTTAAAGACCTTTTTAAATGTGTGTCTGAACTCTTATTTCTGCAAGTAAAAAGGACTGCCTCCAGACCTCTGGAGGCTCTGATTACTCCTGGCTCTGATTTTACCTGAAGCTTGGAATCTACAGTAAGGGCGTAAGATAATGTTTCAAAAGGCTGATATCAGCTGATTAACCAGAATGTTCAAGTAATAAATAAATAAATAAATACATAGATAGATAGATAGATAGATAGATAGATAGATAGATAGATAGATAGATAGATAAATACGGGAGTTATTTCTGTGTTAAGATTTAGGAAAAAATTTGAAATACTACAGTCACACAACCACAGATATTATTATATTCAAAGCTTGCTTACACATGTATCAGTTCAAGTGAGAATGCTGAACTTGTGCTGATGTTTCAGCTCATAGGTTTCTGTCTTCAATGGGTGCTAAACACGCGTTTGCTAAAAAAGAGGTTACTTACAAGTCACTCACATTGTGCTTGCACATGCACCCAGAACACTCAACAGGAGGCTTTCTGCACTGGCAGAGCTGGTCAGAAGCAAGTCCTTCCCACATGTATGCTGATACCAGAACACCACTGTGCATCCCAGGTCCTCTATCCCTCTCAACCTCAAAATCTCCAAGGACCTCAGGGAAGTGTGCTCGCACTTAATGCAGAAGTTACAGCTAAAAATAACCATTCTGTCTCCTTCAACCCCACACCTAAATGTGCACACTCATTACAAGCAACATTCTCAAATACACCAAAACCACAAATGACAAGGAGCCCCCGAGTGCCTAGCTGAACAAGTTCTGAAGGGTAAGTATTCAAAAAGAAGCCACATTAATTGTGGAATGCTGCTTTTCATATGAGGGGCATATGGATCTCAGGAAAAGAAATGGTCTCCATAGCTGTCACTTAACATCCAGGTGAGTGACTTCAGTTGCTCTCAGGCAACTACCTTTGCAGTCTTGTGCTCTCATTTAATGAGACAAGTTCTCCATTAAAATTTTCAGTCTCATTTTCTGTAACCATGAACATAAATGGTTCCTGACTAAAATTATGTTCTCAATATGACTGTGAACAAAAGCTTTTCTGCTGAGGTTTAAAAGTGACAGCCTGCAAAAGCAGGTCCTTGACCTAGTCACAGAAGGGACCAAGGTTCTTAGAATCACACAACCATTTAGGTTAGAAAAGACCTCTAAGATCACAGAGTCCAACCATTAATCCAGCACTGCCATGCTCACTACTAAACCATGTCCCCACCTGCCACATCTGTACATCTTCTAAATGTTTGCAGGGATAGTGACTCCAGCACTTCCCTGGGAAGCCTGTTCTAACAATTGACACCTCTTTCAGTGAAGAAATTTTTTCTCATATCCAACTTAAACCTGTCCTGGCACAACCTGAGGTTATTTCCTCTTGTCCTGTCACTTGTTATCTGGGAGAAGAGGCTGAGCCCTACCTGGCTACACCCTCCTTTCAGGTCATTGCAGAGTGTGAGAAGGCCCTCCCCAGAGTCTTCTCCAGGCT
>VWPU01004739.1:0-199058 GCA_013398955.1 Callaeas wilsoni | reverse complement strand
GGCCACCTGGGCACACTCTGGCTCGTGTTCAGCCACTGAAAACCAGCACCTCCAGATCCTTTCCCACTCAGCAGCTTTCCAGCCACTCTATCCCAGCCTGGAGCTGCCACGGGTTGTTGTGACCCAAGGGCAGGACCCAGCACTTGGCCATGTTGAACCTCACACAACTGCCCTCAGGCCATGGATCCAGCCTGTCCTGATCCCTCTGCAGAGCCTTCCTGCCCTCCAGCAGATCAACACTCCTACCCAGCTTGGTGTATCCTCAAACTGACTGAAGGAGCTCTTGATTCCCTCATTCAGATCATCAATAAAAATAAAAAACAGGGCTGGCCCCAGCACAGAGCCCTGGAGGACACCACTAGTGACCAGTCCCAGCTGGATGTAATTCCATTCACTCTTTGGGCCAGGCCATCCAGCCATTTTTTTTCCCCAGTCACTAGTGCACCCATCCAAGCAATGAACAACCAGTTTCTCCAGGAGAATGTTGCAGAGGACAGAGTCAAAATCTTTACTAAATGCCAGGTAGACACCATTGCCAGCCTAATCCACCAAGCAGGTCTTCTTTGTGAAAATTCCTCTGAAGTTTTAGAGCACAGACATTCATCACATGCATCATACAACTAAGGTACTGATGTTCATGACTCAGCTTCAGAGAGTAAGAGGAGCTTTTGAAATTACACACCAGAAAACAGAAGACATCCTGAGGGGTTTTTTGGTCTGCTTCAGTCAATAGCACTGCTACCACTTATGGAGAACAGATGGGGGAAGATTTAACATGGAATTAAATGCATATATTAAAGATTAATGAGAAATTACTTTATTTCAAGGCAGAGACCAACTTCAAGGTAATCCACACTTCCAAGAGGGGTCAGAGGACATAATTTGCTTTCCCATACTCTAAGTCTTAGTAAGTAACTCAGTCAGCCTGAGAGCCCATGCATATATGTGGGTAGCTTTGAATACTTTGGTTTCAGATTGACCATTTTCTTGCATACACAGAAGAAACTCATGTATATCTTTTTCTATTGATGGTACTACAAAATATCTTTGGCACATGACGGCACTGAATGTCTACATGAGCTGTTCCTACCCATGTTCCAAAATCTGAAATTATACAAGCAAAATTTCAAAATGAATAGCAATGTATATTATCAAAGAGACATGTCAGACATTTTCTGGCATTTGCCATAAATAATGGCAACCAAAAATTGTTATGCAATGATATTTAATGCATTCACTGGATCAGAGACAAGTAATCACACTGCTATAAACCAAACATCACATGCAATGTATATGCAGACTTGCAGTAAATGCTGTAGATGCACAGTCTGTGCTGATGCCACCTCACCAGTTACATTCTGCTTATGTAAGGAGATGAGTCCAGCTGTCTCAAGAACTTAAGAAATTTGTCCTATGGTGGATAAAATCCCAGAAGGAGACTCCTTACAAACTTCAAATGGCAAACTGTGCATCAGAAAAACTTTCAGTTCGAACTTTTTTGCAGCTCAAAATGAAAGACTCGAGCTAAATCTTAGGGTATTCAGAACTAACTCGAAGAGATATTTCTGCAGGCAATCATCCTGGTACAGACAGATAACGAATTCCCACCTTCTTAGCTGAAAGAAAATTACACCCTCGTCTCTCATGAAAAATCTTTCTGCCATACAAAGACCAACCTTTAGTGCCCTGAACTGATAATCACCTGGCTTTCATTAAATAAAGACACTTCTAATTAAACAACCCGATCAACACACAAATGTGTGCTTTGCAGGCAAGAGATGGCAAGCAATTTATCTTTCAATATAGTAATCACTTATATCACACTGTCTGTAATCTACAGTGATGAATAAAGGTATTTAGATTATGAAATCTTAGATGAGCTACATACTGTATTCATTTCAACAGCAAGAAACAGCAACTGTAATGGTTTGCATTTTCAGAAATAGGATTCCAATTGTTGGACTGGCTCAGAAACATTTTTCACTTTTTAACAAAATATGTTCTCACGGGATGATTTCCCTCTTGAAGGGCTGGTGAAGAGAGAATATGCAACAGTCACAGAAAAATTCAAGTTGGATGGGAATTGTAATAGTTATCTGGCCTACACCTCACCAAAACAAGGCAAGCTTCAAAGTACATTAGGTTCCTGGCTCAGCTGGGCTTTGAAAGCTGCCAGCACCAATTTTCCTGAAGTTCAGGAATGTAATGTTAATCACAACATAAAGGACGTGCCACACTTGGAGGACTGAGACAAGTCTAGGAACAGGAACTGGTGAATCAAGGATGTAAGTACATGAGAAACTGATTTTCAAGAGTCTCGGGTTTTGAAAAAGGCTAAGTACTGCTGAATTAAAGGGATGTGCACAGGTCAAATGGACTATACAACAGTAGTGCCAGCATATGGCTAGGCAGGTAGTACGCTTACACTCCTAATGACTGCCAGGTAAACAGGTAACTCCACAAAGTGATGCATAGAACAGAAGTTGCCTTCCTCAAGCCTGTAGCACAATACAAAATCTTTGACAGCAACTGCATTCATATGCAGCCTTGAATCCACTGAAGAAAGCCTTAGTCCCACTTAAAATGAGAGAGGATGCTGGTGAGCATGGCCACGATGCACTCTCCCAAGAGCCACTACAACGTTAGACTGGAGAAACTGCAATATCAGATCTAAGAGTTTGCAAAGTGCTTCTCAAGGACAGGCAGTTCTGCTGCAAACTTAAATTCTCATGTAAGTCCAGAGGTGATGTTTCACAAGTGTAGCAGTATCAACAGAAGCCTACAAAGCCAAGAGGATGTTTTGATTTTGGAGAATGGAAAGGAAGGCACTGTCTTCTTTCCAGATTTATCTCCCAACAGAAATATATACTGTTTACCCATAGAAAATATTTCCATAGGAGGGACAGTTTTTAAAATGAATGAAACTGAAAGATGCATATTTGAAGAAAACAAAAGGAAAATCAAAATATCTTAAAAGAGAAAAGAGACAAGGCTGATTAAAGACTGGACAACAAAGAGATGATGAACTGGCACAGATCTCAGTTAAGCAGTGAATGAGTGAGCTGAGAGTGAAGTGCTTATCATCAGGAATATGGGGTCATTCACATCAAGAAAATAGACTGGGCAAGCCAAACAGTTCTACTGTGGCACACATTCCAGGGGATTGAGAGTGGGTGGAATTCTGTTGTGAATGCTAGCAATACACAGGTATTGCAATACTGATATTTCCTTTTTGCTTAAATATTTATATCCATCTGCATTCTCGTTCAGTGTTAACATTTTTTAGAAAAGACAGGTAAATTAACTATGACCTAGTATCTTAGAGGTAAAAGGAAAAAAACATTATTTTTCTTCATGCTATTACAGGGTAGTCTATTCCAGACCACCTTATGTTTGAAAT
Source organism: Callaeas wilsoni (assembly GCA_013398955.1). NCBI lineage: Eukaryota > Metazoa > Chordata > Aves > Passeriformes > Callaeidae > Callaeas > Callaeas wilsoni. The sequence goes on along the minus strand of VWPU01004739.1, from coordinate 195,658 downwards.
ATCACTGCTAATCACTTTGAACACCCATGAAAAAGCACCTGAAACCTGACATTCTCAGTAAAAAAAACAGAAAGAATGAGGACAAAAACATTATCTCATTTTTACAGATAAGAGAGGCACAGAGAGAGATCAGAGGATTTGCAGAAAGTAACACAGGTAAGGCAAGGCTATTCCTGACAGTTACTCATGCTAAAACTGTCTCTGTCTGGCCTTGCAAAATTATTCCAATACCCTTGAGTCCCTAGTCAAATTAGTTCTTTATTTATTATCCCAGTTTTCAAGTATCTTTCAGAAGGGCTCATCCATTGTTCCCATACAGCTGGGTAAACAGACAAAGTCAATTCTATCATGAAGGTTTGCCTTATAGCATTCAAAACCCTTCGCATATGTGGGATTTTTTTTTTCTTTAAGCAAGATAAGAATGTGTTTAAAGGTGACCTGTGCTAAAAAAAAAAGGAACTGGGGAAGTTTGGGGACAATCACAAAGGAAAAGCTTCTGAAGATTGGCGTGTTTCGATACCTTTTTCAAAGGAAAAAATTAAAAAATCAAGTAAGTAATGTTTAGTAATGTTTGAAGCTTTAGTATGTAATCATCCTTATTAAGGAAAAAAAAAAAAAAGGACAAGAATCTTAGTTGCCAATATCAAAAGAAAGCAAGGCTTACTAGTTTTTGCAGAGAAAGGCTTTCTTTGGGCTCTACTGTGAAGTGATACAACTGCATTCAACAATTTTTAAGAAGTGATTCAAGAGAAACAGCAACATTATAAAAAAAAGTTTAACAATAAAAAGCCTTCCCAAAAGTCGATTTTGTTAGGATTTTATGATATGCTCAAAGCAGACCATGTCTTTCAGGATGCTTGCATGGTGCTTAGCTCTGAAGAGTACCTCATTCCTGATGAGGGCCACTGGCAAGCCCCAAACGAGAGGGCACATACCAGAACACAGAGGGAGAGGGGAGATGATACACCATTGAAAATAAATTCTTGATATTCCTTTCCATCTATAATCCCACTCCATATCCATGCTTTTTCTACACAAGGAAGAACTGAAGCCACACACACACACACAAGAATCTTTGTGAATCAAGGGAATTAGCAGATGTGCTGGTAATCTTCCACAAATAAGAAACAAACGCTGCCAGCTGTACTTGTAAATTCAAAGATTAACATTAATAAGCAGTGCCAGGACCACAGGTATTATCTTTCCTTAAGGTGATAGAGCTCAAGAACCCCACTTCTGCAGAAATCCAGCTGCCTGTCCAACTTTCGTGCCTCAAGTCCTACCCTACACTGCAGAATATCTACAAATTCATCAGCCAGAACTTGCCAAATCAAACTGGATTCTTGCCACTGTTTGAGATGGCAGTGAAGTAGCGAGTATATAAACTAGGTCGGACATGATTACCTAGAACAAGGGCAATTTTCTTTACATGTCTGCGTAAAGCTTCTGAAAATGGCAAAGACTGAACATTTGGGTGCTGCAGAGAATACATCCAAAAATCATTTTTGGTGGAAAAGTTTAACTACATTTTAATATGAATGATATTTTCTATTAACAGCAAGGCAGAAGCCTATTTTTCAGTACCGCTCTTCCTTTACCAAAGTGCTATCTCTCTGAATCTGAGTCAACTTTAGTGACCACTTTAATATTCACTTTACAATTAATGTTTCTTTTTATGGGTTGGTAGAAGGTAAACCAATTTCAGTTCGGCTTCTAGGTATTGAATTTATTATAAAAAGTTATGTACTTAAAACTCCTATAATGAAACCAGAGGCATCATGAGATATTAACCTAGCGTTAATGCTGAGAAGGCCAGTTTGAATAATTCAATTCATGTCACCTTAAGTATCTTTTCAAATGGAATTAACTTTATCTCACAAAAAAAGGAAGTTCCATGTTCCAGTTACTGATTATTGACTCCACAAGAGTTCTGACTTAAATCATCTTACCACCATCTTCCCAGCAATTTTATTTCACTACTACCATGATGCTTCTTTACATTTTGAGGGCTGACTTTCATTATAAAGAAGCAATATTAGCTAAGAGGAAAACACGGTTTCAGAGTTACTGCTATCGTTAGATGATACTAAAACAGACAAAAATAAAAGTTAACACCAAAGCATCTGCATTAGTTCAGTACAGCTACAAACCAGGGCTGCATTTCAGCCACATGCACACAGCTACTGCAGTCGTTTACATCCTACAGAACTCCACTTCTTTTTACAACAATGCCATCGATGTTCGGTAACTGCAGTTCTCTTGACCTGTTAATTGTCTTATTCTGACAGAAAATCCGGCATTTAAACACTGAAAAGAGATTTCCAAATACCTGTCTAAGCCCAGGTGAAAGAGACAGCTCACGATTTGCATTATGGTAGGGTAAGAATGAGGGAGACAGGCAGGTGAAAAGCAGAAGGCATTAAGACATAGGTGTAGCATTAGAAATTACTCCAAACAAACAAGTAAGAAAAAGAGGGGAAAATGAAAAGAAACAAGAAAGAACAGCTCAAAATAGGCAGAACAAAGAAGTGTTTCATTACAGAGTACAGCTGTGCAGTCCAATGTTTCTGCAAGACACGGGAAAATCGGAACAACATCGTACATCGAAACACAGAGACCCCGGTAAGATCAGCAGTGTCCTGAAATTGGAAATGCTGATTATGTCTCCTAGACAGTTCTACGAAGAGAAAACTATGCAGCAAGCTAGTTATCTTGCTTTAAACTCGAACATACCAAAGATTTCCTTAACCCAGACAAAAACAAGCAAAAAGGAAAAAGATTTCAAATGGATCTGGGTTCAAACAAAACTCATAAAAACTTTCATTATCCAAACATTTCAATAAGATTGCTCTTGTCAAAGTCCACTTTAAAACAGAAAGGGAGAGCACAAAAGCTTCCGCGGGGCAAAAGGAACTAGCATGGGCAGTACTTGGAGCAGGAGGAGAGTGTTCTGGCTCTGTCCTCTTCCAATTCTTTCCTCTCAAAAATCCCTCCCTGCTGCGTTCCCCTGGGGCAGACCCCGTCAGGCAGAGAGAACCATGCGGGCCTGAACTACTGTGTTAAGACAACACTTAAACAGAACAGAGACCCATCAGGACACTAAGAGCTCACAGTTCAGGTATTAAAAGATGTGTGAAAATAACGTGTAAGTCCCATCAAGAAGCAGCTCAGTGACCTTTCTTGGGTTTCAAAGCTAACCCATGAAGGAGTGTGTGAGGGAAAGAACGGACAGAGTGGGGCAGTCCTGCTCACCTCTTTACAGTTTCTGAGCTGTGAGGAGAAACAAAGCATAAAGTGCTTGTTTGGGTGAAAAATGGTAACGATTTATAAAGCCAAACACAAAGAACGAGAAAATTGAAGATGAAGGCTAGAAACATCAGAAACATTTTGCACGCTATAAGAAAAACCAGTTGAAGCATGTTTTGACAGGTTTTTATCTATGCCTAGAAAGCTTTGCACACAGTAAGAGGACTAGGGTAATTTCAGACCTGCTAGGCTGGAGCTGTAGAGTATGTAACCATAAATGAAATGTCAAGGCAAACCTCGATATAATATCTGAATTTGCATTTGTGGACAAAAGTACCTGTAAGTATAGAGAAAAGAAATAATGGAATCAAAGACGAGCTTGATAGAACTTTGCACATGAAACCAGAAAACAAATTTAAAGAAGTCTCTGTGTATACATTGATAGAGTGATTAGGATGACAGAAGAACAGGAGATGAACGTGAATTGTTAAACTAATTTGATAGTCAGTGATCTGAAGGTCTCCTATTATCTGTTTCCATGCTTTTGTCATGTAGATATGATGACACCGGATCCCTCAATACTAAAGGCTAACCCAGTATAGGATAAATGTATTTGAAGTTGAAAGGCTAGAAAGGAAACATTCAGGGCAAAACCTGAAAGCAGGACTGGCATCACGGAAAACACAGCTGCCACAGTGCTGTTGGACTACATGGACTCCTCTGGATTATTTTCCATGCCGATCTCCAGCATGTCCCATTACCATACAAACAACAACACAGACATCCTCCATTCTGGAAGAAGGAAATTCTTGTTTTGAATGCAATGCCATCGCAAAAATGGATGGCAGATATAAACACAAAAGAATGGAAATGAAATGTTTATAAGAGGTTAAAAGCCTGACAAACAGCTCAATGTCCAACAATGTTGGAACAAAAAAAAAGAAAAAAAAGACAGCTAAAACCCTAAAAAAACACATCATCAGGACAAAAAAAACATTCCTGATGCCAATGAAGTCACAGAGTACTGCTACCTGCTTCCTGAAGAGAATTAAAAGACTCCTTCCTGAACAGTCTCCTGAGAAGCAGGATCTGCCTGTATAACTGTCACAGCAGGGTACCACTGAGATGCCAGAATCAGGCCTCCTTTTAGATACTCTGTGCTGATGACTTTACTTCTAGCCTTGTTAGGAATAAGCCTTTAAGACTGTTCCAGCAGAAGAAGGGATCAAGAGCATAACCTCTACAAAAAGGCATGGTCTTAGGTAGGATGGACTCTTGGAGATCTGCAGATGGAAGCTGCTACCAGAGAACAGCAAGCAAGAACATGGGGCAGAGCACTCGCGTAGGCAGTCTTCTCTTCCAGGGCATGATCTGCCATCAGCAGGGATGCAAACTGAGCACCTAGCTACTGGGAAAAAATCTCAAGCAAACAATCTCAAGGCTTTGGGCACCTACATCTGAGAAACGTTTCACCACTTAATTTAACACATTCCCCTAGTCAATGTTTTCTGGTTTTAACTGCATATAGAACTATAGGTCTTCTATAAATAGTTCAAATCAGATGAGCTGCTTTACAGACTTGAGAAAGCTCTTATTGACCAAACACATCATCTATAATGCCCTTTTCAATCATCAAAAGCCACAGTGAAAATGTGAAAGGCTCTATCTACAGTGACTGCAATTATTTTCCTGTTTAAGTAACAGAACAAAAAACAGAACAGCATCTTAACTTTTTCTTTGGCAAAGGTGTGGGTTCCCATGATTCCTACTCCATTACAACATGGTCAATCAACTTCACCCATTTTATTGACCCAAAACTTGTCAAGGTTTTTCCTCTTTGTTTTCCTGCAACCCATGTATTACGGCAAGGACTCATGGGCAACCAGTCACACAACAGTATTCAACACTTTATGATGCAAGATAATACACTCATAGTTACAAAAAGATGTTTTGACTAGGCCATTTAAAAAAAAAAAGAGATGGCAAAAAAGAGCTTACCTTCTGCTCCTTTTCCTTGGCAGCACTGAGTTCAGAAAGGGAGTGTGATAATTTTTCTTGCTGCTCAGCCAGGTACTTCTGATAAAGGCTCAAAAGTTCTTGGCATTCTCTGCACTGCTGCTGCAGAGGTGAGACATCAGAAGTTAAGGGAAAAACACTCTTTAGCGAACAGTTATAGCCAAATATATACCAACTTACTCTGTGTAAATCTGATTTAAATCCATAACAGTTCAATTTAAAAACAGATACCATGTGTTTGAGTAGCGCCTAATGATGATAAATCTGCCTAGAGATGAATGTTCTAGTACAACGTTCTTCCTACTCAGACTGGAAAAAGAAGAATTGCACCAAATTCTTTTATCACGGGAAAAGGGACAGCAGCAGGAGGCAGGTGATGACATTGTTTCAGCTGGAACAACTACAACTCTCTGATTCGTATTCAGCAAAGCCAGCCATTACCAATGTTTATTTATAAATAAATAAACAGCCAGCCAACTAAGTAAATAGTCCATTTTTAAGCACAGACATCGATTCACAACCCCACATACCCAAATCCAATCTCTTTGCTTGAGCACCAATGGCTCAAAACCCCACAGCCACAGATGCAGTGCTACAGGCCTTTTACGGACCAGCAATAATTTTTGGACAGTAATCTGGAGAAGCAGCAACTGTGGTGTTTGCAAGGATATTAGCAACAGTGTCCTGCCTTGCTTGCAGCATTGAAATTCCAACAGGAGATAAATCTGCTCTTCACCTGTCATTGTGTAATTCCCTCCCTTGCTCATGTAGCATGGTAAACCATTTATGCTCCCCTCTCTCCCCCCTCACTTTTAATTATGCATGCAGATGGGATAAGGGCTCGCTGTCCAAAGAGATTACTCTGAATAAATACTTTAATAACAAGTCACTGCAATTAAGGTAGGGAACAAAAACTTCTTCAATCTATAAAACGGTGTTGAGTTACAGATTTCCTTAACATTTTTATGATCTAATCATTGCTTCTGGGCAAATTCATGTTGCAATCACTTTTGCCAATCATGGCTGCATAAATAACTCACTGCTTTGTTATTCCCTGTTATGACCCTAAGGGGTTTTTTTTTTGGTTCAGTTTTGTTGCCTTCCCCCCCCCCACCCCACCCCTCTTCTTCTTATTCTTTGCAGGAGGGGTGGCCTTGCCAGGGCTTCATTTTTGTTGTTATTTGGTTGGTTTTCTTTCCTTTAAATAAAAGGCTACCCAGAGAATAAGCAAAACATTTTAGAACGGAATGGAAGGTTAATAAACCCCAATGTTGAAATCAATCAGGAGAGCTCTCATAACACCTTTGCTCAGCACCTGGAAATATGGGAGGGTACAAACAATGGTCTTAACAAGCTAATTGCTTTCCAGAGCCAGCCTGCCTGAAGCTGGAGCTGTTTTACATTTCAGTTCATTTCGTCAGAGAGCACCAAAAGGCTGAAGTGATTTGTGGTGGTCTCAGGAGTCTCTGCCAGCTATGATGTATATAAAAGGAATTTTTTATTCCAGTTGTAACCATAGGCAGTAATGTTTATAGTAGGTGAACATATTAGCCTGGACGCAGGGCATGAATTTTACTCTAGCAAAAGCCAGTTCATTTATACAGCCTAAGAGTTAAATGTCGGTATTTGAAGACAAATTATAGGGAAATTCATTTAAACCCATGTTATGTGGCAGAATATAAAAACGGACAGTCCTATCTATCTTTATCAATTTTTTACAGCCCTCTTAATTCACTTTGCTTCCAGCAACCCCTTCCCCACAAAACAGATTTTGCCCCCTCCTCCCTCCAGATAGCACACTGCTGGCACCAGGAACAATCACCCTAAACAGCCTTGGAGCACACGAGTGATGGCCAGGCAGCCATCCTCACTCTTGCCACAATGTTAGTATCAGTCCCACTGGAAAGCCAGGCAAGACTGCTCACACTCCCAGGCACCATTACAAAGATGCCCCATTTGAGTTTTACAGACTGCAGAGCCCTTGCTGTACACATGATGCCACCACCTCCTGCATGTGGCTGTCAAATTTATTTAAAATACAGTTTAAAACATGACAAGCAAAATTAACATTAGCAAAGTATGCAAGCAAATCCTGATTGTCCAAAGGCCAGTTATGTGATTATGAGTGGGAAGGGCAACACTTCACACGAGCTTGAACAATAGCTGAGATGTCCCAGAAATTTTTGTGAGATTCAGTCAGCCACAGTAAAACTTGCTGTATTAGAAGATTAAAACCTTGCTCATTCACACAATCACTCTACATTAAGCAAAGTATTGTTACAGCCACCACAGTCTAAGAGTTTAAAACCCTGCTTTGCTTACTAAATAAACATGAACCTTTGAATATTAAAAAAGAGTTCATTTGTTTAAGACACATGCAGAATAGCTGAAAGTATGGCAATTCTCAAAAAATGTGCTGGTACATTTACTGCAGAATATGTTCTTAACAAAAAAAAAAAAGCCTTACTATTAGATCTTACTCTCTCATTCTATTGAATTTTTTGCTAAAAGCAGCAAGATGATCTCCTTTTTTTCTCCTACAAATTAGCCACGCAATACACAACACTGCCACAAAAATATTTAAGTCATTCAGATATAACAAGATCATGCATCTACTAAGGCAATACAGTCTTTGGACAGACATACATGTTATGATAAATATTTTCATAATCTGCTTTAAAAAAAAAAAAGTTGTAAGGTTGAAAAAACACTATAGGAGAAATCCTACAGATTTGCATTCCAAAAACAGTAATATACCTAAATGGACACATCAGGTAATTCTTCATGTGTTCCAGAGCACAAATATTGGATTTGCACGATGTTAGTTACCTGGGAGAAGTGGTACTTGGCATTTCACTGAATGGTAGTTTTATGTCCAAGAAATATGCATTTGAATGTATTAGAGTAATACTTTTTATGCAGTTTATTAGTAAAGTATCAAGGTTGTATGTGGAAGGGGGGAAAACAAAAACATAAATCAAAATTAGAAATGCAAAGGTTAGAATTTCAATAGCCACATTTACGTGTCATACTGCAAGTACTACATATTTTATAGAATAAATTAGTTAATTTTTTCACTGAATGTAAGTCAAAGAATTAAGAGCTCATTTATGGCTCTTAAGAGATAATAACCTCAGTGGAGATAGCTGGCTTTGAGAGGAGGGGCTGCCAGCACACAGTGGTGACACGCTTACTGACGCCAGAAACGATGTCCAGACAGCCAGGCAGGGAACAAAGAGCTTTTCCTTAGGGGTGAAGCTTCACAAGAAGGCAGAGCCAACCTAATATTCAAGTGCTTCCAAAGATACTCTCCCACTCACTCCTTCCATCCACACCAGCTCTGTTGCCCCCAAGATCCCTCGCTCTGGGCCTGAGCAAACTGACGCAGCGAGGCAAAGGGACAGCCAGGCACAAGATCCAGCACGAGGCAAGCAGAGGGAGTGGGAGCTGGGAGCAGAGGACACATCTTCCAGCACCAGGCATGTGCCTGGGAGTGTTTATCCACCTTGCAAAGTCTCAACCCCTTCCTTCAGTTCCACTCTTAATCCACAGGCTTTTAAGTCTGCTCCATGGCTACCTCAACTACTCACAGCTTACTCCTTCCTGAAATACTGTCAGCCTCCCACAGGCTGAAGCAGAAAAAACGGCTACAGTTTCTGCTTCCCCAGAAACTGGGAGGAGAAGGGCCAGTCTCTAGCACACCCACTGACGTCCTGCACTGTTCCCAGTCCACTGTTTCCACTGCCACTTTGACTAAAAGTGAAGCCCAGCTTAGAATCTGAAATGTTTTAGTTCAGAGCATCCAGCATTACCTAAGAAGCTCTTGAATTCTACACATCAGTCTCCACATCCTTGTGCAGGCAATGTTCTTCAGTGTTTCAATTCTACAGCAATTCAAACAACTACTGGTCTCTTCAGGTCTAGGTTTCCAAATGAAACCAACACCAGGTTACTCCATGAGGACTATACCGAAATTTGGCTTTTCTTATATCACTTTTTGTAAGAGGAAAAAAGACAACCAAACCAGAAGATAGACAATCTTCTCCTTAGAAAGAAGATTTCTTTGAGAGCCTTTATCATTTAAGAAGAAATGTTTAGTTTTAGGTCACTTTATTTAAAGAAAAAAATAAATTTAAAGCAGCTTCCGATTACAGCAAACTGAGGCTGGAAAAACTCTTCTAGAAGCTACTAGCAAGAGAAGAGAACAGAGCTAATGAGATTCTTTGCAATCAATCTAGTAACTAAGGCCCTTCTGTATTTTCAGTTTGTGAGAACTCACCACCTAGTGACACTTTCCTCACTGGCTTGCCAAGAGCATTTTTGGGACAGGCAGCAGCTCTATTGGCCCCTTTTTACACATGGGAAAACTGTCACAGGGAGTCTTTGGGCATGTCTGAGCACACAGGTGCAGCCCAGCAGCCCCACACTCCTCAAGACAGCTCCAGGACATGCATCTTGCTGCTGCAGGGTGATCTAGCACAGCTCAGCCACAACACTAACAGACCAGATTCACCTTGCACCTGATTAGCTCAGAGTCTGAGTTCCCCTGCAGTCACCCATGCAGAAAAGCCCTAACACACCTCCCAAGCATCAAACAAGATGCCCAGTGATGACTCATTCCTGTAGTCTCTGACTGTAGCTTCAGCTTGGACTCTCCTTTCACTCAGGGCTGCATTCTCTGATCCTTGGCCAGAAGAGAACAAAGGAACTGAATCTCCATCTTCAGCCACAAGATGCTGCAGTCCCATCAGCCCCCCATATCCAATGGAAGACTCTCTAGAGACTCAGAGCTATTACAGAGATATGCAAAGATGAATAAAGCAATCAAAGGAAAGAAAAAGTCAAATGCACACAAATTGGATTGGAATTTAAATCAGACAGCATTAACTTGAACTTTGTAGTAGAGATACATAAAACTTTCAGTGATGTGAAGAAGAAAGTTTTTTTGATATCTGCAATCATGACCCAGTAGCCACAAAGCACTGGTCTTTTTACATTCTTGCTTAAGGACATGCATCTAGAAACCTGACTAGTTATCATCATGTTGGCAGTTTCAGCAGACTCAACTCTCTTCACTGCCTCAGGTAGTCCCTTAAAGACAAATGCTGTAAGAAAAATTAGACAAGGAAGGAGATGCTGAGGAAATGCTACTGACAGTGGGTGGATGAAGCTACACTAAGCACTGAGAGGTCTTTGGTCTCTCAAGGAAAATCTACTCAGGTAAACTGCAGGCAGATCTGAGCTTGTCTGCATGCTCTCCAACCAGGTGTGTACGCCAGACCCATTCAAGGAGCCGTGCACAGTCCCAGCAGCACAGCATCAAGCACCACGTGCCTGATCTAACTTACCTTGCTTTGATGTTTTTGAGGGGTTTGTTTGGGGGTTGGGTTTTTCCTGGCAGCAACAGCAACACTACACCACTTCCAGAATGCAGCTGGCCTGTGCCTGGCACTTGAAGAATGACACAGCAAGCTCACAGCTGTTTAACAGACACACCACTGCATCCATAACTTTGGCACCATGTACCACTACGACATTTCCCTGTACAGTTAGTAGCCCAAAAATTACTTTAAAGAATGCTGCAAGAGTAAGAAAGCATTTCACCAAACTCAGGCAGAGGCTAAGACCCATGCAGCTGGGTCTCCAAACAGCGTTAACCCTGTAGCCACAACTAAGGAACCAAATTTTATTATAGCATCTGCAGAGCCCCAAAGACCCACGACAGACTGACAGCAAATTCCACTACGAGTGTGCTCAGTCTGAAGAGGACCCACACTTTTTCTCATGCATCACCCAAGCATATTTTCACAGTATTTTGACACGTAAAGCAATGGGGTTTATTTTCTGCCTTAATATTTTGCATATCAATAGGAGAGAGATACTGTGCCTTTTGGGAAAGAAGAAATATGTATGTCATTCTGATTTCCACCTGCAGGCTTTTTTCTTCCTAACCAAAGAAAGGATTAAAATAATGCAGCTTCAACTACTTACATATGAAAAGTCATATGAATAAAAATAAACTGCTGGTATTAATGAATTAACATCTAAAAGGAACACTTTAAAATATAAACTAAGATATTCTAAGCTCTTTCCTTTAGCATTTAACAATTACATACTTCATTAGAAGCTGACCCACATTTAATTTTAAAATACTACTTGTGTTTAATACATGCAGTCCTGTGCTTTGACAATCTCATCTCAGAAGAGCAACAGGACTGCATTTTGGAAATCAAACTATCCAGGCACGGATCAAAGTCAACCCTAACATGTTTCTTCTGCCTTTAAAATTAAGAGAAATAAAATAAGTGGTTTGACTCTATGTGAATCATTGTTCTGAGAAAGGGTAGAGACTAGTAACTTCTATGAAGGTTTATTATCTAAACTCTGAAGTTGCTGCAAAGACTGAAGGTAATAAAATGTTTTATGAACAACTTCACTTTGCTCGTTCTTATATAACTGAGTTTATGTGGACTCCCTGGCACAGTGATGCTAAGAACCTGTAGGGAACTTTCTGCACATCCACTTTTCTATGTATTAAAGAAATCATCTGGTGAGAGTCTGAACCTTATGAGCCTTCAATTCAAAACACAATTTCCTTCTGATCCAAATGCCTTAGGAAGCACAATTCTGAAAACACTATAAAGAAGCAAGTCACATACAATAAGACAGAGTGATCTCCAATCTGAAGCCCAACAGTTACATTTTAATTTACACTTGAATATTTTAATATTGTTATCCAGTCAGTAAATTAACTCAAGATGGAAGAATAAAAAGGGAAGATGCACAGGGAAAAAGGTCACAAGGTCCACAAAAGTTAAGAACTTCACTTCTGTTTGAAGCATCAGCATTATGTTATTGAATGCCACAGCTCTCACATAAAGAAATTGCTTAATACATTCCCATTCTGTTTGAAGGGAAATTAAATTTACATTCTTTGGGAATATGGTATTGTAATTAGTTCATGACTTGATTACACTTTGAAGTGAGCCAAGACTGCATATGGTGCATACAAATTAGTTAAGTTATGGTTACCTGCCTACAGAAAAGCTACTGAGTTAAGAAAGTTAGGGACAAAGCCAGGGCAGTCCTTTGGAGCTTTCAGGAAGCACATGTAAAACATCAAATTCAAATCTAGTCTCTGCACTCACAGATGCCAGGTGTGAACAGAAATAAGAAAACAGAGTTTCCTAAACAGCTGAAGAGTTGTTTTCAAAAAATAATCTTTCCATTTCCACCTATAGCACCTGTAGAGCCACTGTTAAAACTGATCCCAAAGAAAAAGCAATAAAAGATACAAGATTTCCTACCCTGATTAAATTCACCAGTATGATTTATCCTAGTACTTGTAATTTTGTAATTTCTTTTATAGACATCCTAAGTTTTATATCATCTACCAAGATGCCCTGTTCTACACAGATGATGAAATTCCCAAGTTTGCTTTAACACTCCGGAAAATATTGAGATGCACAATACAAATATAGTGCATCTAAAATTGGCCAAAGAAGAAGATAGCCCATATGATTTGATGAGAGCAAGGAAAGCATTTAAACCTAAAACTAATTCTCAATATAGCAGATGAACTCAGAAAAGTCTCTAACATACTTTCAAAATGCAAAAGCAGTTTAGGGTACTGGATTTGATCCTATGTATTGAAAATCCTTTCCACAGGATTTGCCAATCAAACTGGACAGCTTATCTGCCATGTTCTCTGGTTCAAAGATGGGTAAGGACAAAAATATCACACACCAGCCTATGCCAGCAGATGTGCCTGGATCGATAAATGCAAATACCACCTCAGAGCTCGCATTTTCTATTCCAAGTGGAAAGCACATCTTCAGCCTTATCTTCATTAATACAAACAAAAGAATACTTACCAGCAAAGAAAAGAAATAAAACAAAGATTTATTTTACAGCTTGGCTCCGCTAACAACTTTCTTTTACCGAAAAGGAAAGAAGAACATAACACACAAAAGACGAATTATGCCGCTACATATACTGGCAAAATCATGCATTTTCATAATAATGAACATAGGGGATCTGATGAGAGAAAAACTAAGAACCTGGATACACAAAATACAGACCCCACAGATCATTGTAACAAGATACTAGTCCTGGCATGGGCCATAAAAATTTTTGCTTTTAGCTTAAGAACTGCAATGGCAGGAGATTTTCCTCACTAGGAAGAAGGAATTTGTTCAGAACATACTTGCTCCTTTCAGGGGAGCTCTGCCAAGGACTATAGCGACTTTCAGAATTTAAAGACTTCCTTTGGCATTTGCTTAAACGGCACAGCTACCCAGCCTCTTCCACTGGAAACTGCGAAGGAACTTGTTACTTATGTATTTGTCTACCCGCCAGTAAATGTACCATGCATTTTTTATGGAAGAAAGGAGCCTGGAGATTCAGACATACACAATTTCTGTGCGAAACAGTCCCAGCACCTGAGAACAACTCCACACATTTCATCATGTACGAGAGAAAATAATCACAACCTGCGCTGTGTGAGAACACGAAGCCAAAAGGAGGCATTTTACCTATCACCATCCACACAAAACCGGCGCTATTTTTCCTTCTACATATTTAGAGCGCAAAATTAAACAAATAAAAGGAACACTGCATAATTTAGCTTTCATTTTCTATCAAATTGCTCATAATTGTAACCATAAAATGGTAATACAGTGCCATATGTGCATCTGCAGAGCCGGCAGCGGCGCTGACCGGCCCGGGCCGCGACAAAAGTGGGGCTGTGCCGCCACCCTGCGCCCGCCCCGGGTATTGCAGCTGCCCGGCCCGCGCGGCGCGCCCGGGCGAACGCTCGGGTTCGTTTTCTCACAGAAAAGCATCGCTTGGAAATGTAAAAACCAGCAGTGCAATCCCCCCGCTACTCTTCTTCATCAAATTGCACTCTTCCCCCACGCGCAGAGGCAGTCATGGCTTTGCACGAAATACCCATCGCTGGGAATGTTTGCTGTTGTTAGTTGCAGGCCTTTGTGAGAATTAAAAAAATCTTTCACAGTAGCCACCATCACCGTTTACACAAAGCCATTTGTCCTATCAGTACTACTCGATATTAAAACAGACATGTTCTTTACTCTAATTTGACAACGGAGCTCCTGGCAGAAGCCTGAGGAGAGGTAAGGTGGGAATTGAGGTATCTGAGAAAGGATGCTCAGCCTCTTATGTTTAGACACAGTAAGAGGAGTTATTTAACAGGATAAATGTGAGCTCGGAGTCAGATGCATGGAGAAAAGGGGATGAAGAGGCAAAAGAGAAATGGAATGTAAAAGCTGAACTTACTGAGAGCAGAGCTACAGCACCTCCATCTCAATTAAAGAACATGCATAGTAAATCAAAAAGGTGTCTGCTTTGCAGGGAATGAGAATGTAAGATCACAAAACATCAACTCGTTTTATAACTAAGCTAATCAGGTTTGGTCTTGGTTACTATCAGAATGGGTATCACCTGAGAATTCACAGCCGTGTCTGTCTTGTTGCTTCCTTGCAGAAAACAATCAATCATCACTCCTAATTTTGTATGTTTGATACCTCTCACTGAACCTTTTCCTTACCCTCAAACAGGAATAATGCTGATGGAGAAAAGCAGTCTCTCCTTCAGCCCAGCTTCCAGCACCTTCAGAATGAGAAAGTCCTTGTTTGAGTCCTTACTGGAAAGGAAACCTGGATGCTAGGGGAAGTTTTCGTTTGCTGCTTCCTAACATGGTTGCTTCTCTGTATCTTCCACAGTGAGCATCAGGCTTGGGCATTTAAACTTTCTAACATCCTCTTTTTAAACTAGAACATAATCAGACAGCAGCATGCAGATTTTAATCTGACTATTGGCAAATGGTGCAAGAAGCAAGATGAAAATCTGTAAATGGTGTTGGACAAAGACAGAAAAAATAAATACCAGTGAGCCAAGGAATCTTGCCCTTCTTATGAAACTGTCTTCAACGCTATAGGTAGAACAGCACCAAATGTAAAAATCACAGATCATTCTAGACAATTTTTTTTTCCTTTAAAACTATTGCTATTTTGACAGTCTTTCTAACCTTGTTAGAACACAATCTGTTTGCATGGTGTCGATGAGAGAAACCCAGTGCTCCTTTTCCTAAAAGACAGTTGAGGTCAAAACAGACTCCATACCAGCACACTAATATTAAGGGAGGTGTCCTCAAACCCAAAAAAGGGAAGATATTACATGATGCAGTGTTGGAAAGATCTTTTCCACCATGTGCTGTACGCATCTCTAATGTGGTAAGGACTTCAAAATGACAAAGACAGAAAGTTGGTCCTTTCTTGTGAAATCTGGCTTTAAACACGCCAAACTCAAAAGCACTGGTTTCACTGAACTGAGGCCAGTGAAGGAAAGATTTAATAACAGCCTCATTATAAGGTTCATTGTTGTAGGACTATTTAATATACAAGATTAACACATCTTATCTCCCACTTTCACTCAAACCTATTATACCCCTCATTAATACATGCACATTTCTACATCACTTACAGCACTCAGGTCTCAAATAGTATTGCCTGAAACCAGGTGTGTTCTGCTGTTCTTCCTGGTGATAGGCTCTTTTTGCAATAACAGTACTCAAAAATAAGCTTCACAACTCAAAACTTGAATCACGGGTAGGTAAACAGGGCTGTCTAAAACTGGGGGAGATTTAAAATAAAAATCACTTGTTTTGCCGACACTCTGGATTTCATTTCTTTATTTTGGTTCCCTCACACCTAGACCATTCACATATTGTAAGACACGAAACTTCTGCTTTCCCAACCTAATGAATAATGGTATCCTTTCCTCCTGGCAAATTGAGAAGTAGGTAAAGTGACCCACAGCTCCTCAAATTAAGAGGCATTTTAAAAGTCTTCAGATGTGGATGATCAGAGAAGAAAAGGAAGCTGAAAGGTAAGAACAGTCTGACACTTCCCACAAATTACATTCCTTTATGTCCACAGACATACCCAGGGCAGGCCAGAACAATGTACCTTAAAATTATATGAAGGATAGGAAAAAATGTCCACTTTTATGTTCTCAGTAGACCAAAGGCTGCAGGTTGGCCCCTATTCTTGCACGAACTGTTAAGAGCTTGCAAGCATCTCCGGACAGAGAAAATGCACTTGTCCAGCAACCAAGCAGATCCAGGTGTCTACAAGCCCTCCTGAGCTCCCCTAAGCTGTGGAACTGCTCTCCACAGGAGGCTGCATATGTTTATAGGGACTCACCTAAACAAATTCCTAAAAACAACACCACCACCACCACCATCCAGTGTTATTAAACAGAGAAACTGTTCTGACTGCAATTTTTAATTACAGGTTTCTGGACATTGTGAGACTTTGAGGGGGCAAGTATTATCCTGTCCTTACACTTTGCCACATGCTTGTGGCCACTGACAGTATTGTAACACCGGACTTTAACACAGTACAGATGTTTTATGTTTTCATCATACTACAAATAGCAAGTTAAACATATTAAAACATTCTAACAATAGTGAAGATACCTCTTCATCAACCATCTGAGGAGAACTGCTGCCCCTTGTACATTGTTAGAAAGCATGTTTACCAAATTCCCCTTCCCTCACACCTTACTTTCTGAAGCCACCCTATGGTAACAAAAAGGTTTTCAAATCAAATGGTTAATACTTATTGAAGAGAAAGAAAATGAATGACCTGGAATAATTCTCCTGGGAAATACTGATAGCAAAGACTTAACTTCCATGGGCCAAATGTACAGCTCCTGGGATTTTTTCTACTGTTTTTGGAGATAAAGATGTTTACTCTGGCTGATCAATTTTTTAAAATCAGAAAATGCATCTTGCTGGGACAGGCCAGAGTGGCACTGACCCATTCACACTGAACTTCAGGCCTTTTGGAATTGTCCATGCTTTCAGGTAAAAACAGTCATGAGGTTTTGGAAGTTGCTACTTCCTGCAAGAAAAAGCAATCAGCCCTAAATCCTCACAATTATTACCACTAAAGAATAGCTGAGATCCTGGAGGTCTTCTTGGCTTCTTTCAAGGAGCATACCAAGGTATCCGTCTCATGTGTATGGAGCAAGGAAGTCCAAGGTACTGGTGGGGAAGAGAGAAAACCTCTTCTCCATAGCTATGACTTTTTTTCCCTCCCACTATAGTTCTCCATTCATCTTAGAGAAACATTGCTATGTGTTAGCCTTGAGGGTATCAGTGCTGGAGGGCTGTTACTCCTGAAGACAGGAATTCCTGAATCTAAACTCAAAAGTGCTCATCAGAAGAAAAAATAGCTGAAAAGAGTTTGCATAAAGACAGTTACTGGCAGCAAGAAAATGATACTTTTAGATATACTCCTCTCACAGGATTAATATTTGAGTAAGCAAATAGTTCTTTGGCAAATTCTTTACTTATTGCAATGCAGTCAGAATCACAGTGAGATGACTCTATGCATACAGCAACTGCTGATAATGAAGGGATCACCACGGATGCTTAGAAGAGCTTAGTCAACTGAGGAATGGAACAGGCCTTCTTGTAAAACACATTCCCGTGGTTATAACAAATTTCTGAGCCATCAAACCAAATACAATATAAGGAAACGGAAAATAAAATATCAAACACTAAAAGGTTTTATACAACAGAGGCCTAGGAAAATCAAGAGAAATTAGGGGTATTTTCCAGACCAAGAGGTGATCAAGGTAACCTGCACACCAAGCTGTATGGGAATGCCTATTTCCTGCCAACAAGTAGGAAAGGAAAACTAGTGTATGTGAATACCTTGCAAGGACCCTGGACTAGAAGTGACTGGCTTTCAGGAAAAGGACCATAATAAAATTAAACAAATAAATAAATAAATATAGAGAGATACTTTCCTCCCAGAAGTTCAAAACAGAAGACAAATAAAGGGCACAAAAGCACTGAACATTTAGTCAGATCTTCTCACTGATAAACATCATGGAGACTATGGAGGAGTAACAGTCGCCAAAGATTTAACTTCTGTAGTGGAGGATTAATTTAGAAGCTGAAACTGCACCAGAGCTGCTCAGTACCTCTCCTTAATTTCAGCAGATCACAGAAACATCCATACCTTTTCCATCTCAAATGGAAACTTATTCCTGTACTAACAGCCAGAAACCTTCATCACTGCAATATCTCAACAGCTTCTGTGTATCAACAGACTTATTGTCACCACCCCTGTACATTCACTCTGCAGGGAAGATCACATTTGATATGGGAGAAGCCGAGATACAGACAAGCTATGCGATTTACAGGACTTCACAGAGGTAAGAAAACCCCCGTGTATCAGACCTGAGAGTGTTTCCACAGGAGTCTGCAGTGCCACTCTGCCAGCACCATTCTCTGAACTGTTGCACTCCATGCTGCTGATGTGGCTTTCTGGGCAGCCTCCCTAGCAGTCCAATCCCTAGTTAAACCAGGAAAAAAGGGATGTGCACTTTCCTCTTTTTTTCAAGTTTTCATTAGTAAGACATTTCATATATTCTTACCTTACCCTTCAATGATTAAGGTGAGAAAGAACTGAAGCAAAATAGGAACAAAAATTAAAGCAGTAACTGCACCATAACACATCTGCCTCTGAAGCAAGAAGGAACAGACAGCACCAAAACATCTTCAGATCTGACAGGTTGCTCTGCTACCAATCTGCACTGGCAGGTGAGACATGTCACTCCATGACAAGTATCAGAACTAAAGGAGCTTAATGCAACTTCTAGTGTTTTATATGATTTCTCTCTATTGTGCCAAAGGAGACAACAAGCAGTTCTAACAAAACATGGGGAGATTTTTCTCCCCTGAGCTGCGAAGCTTTAAAATTAGCACTTTGTGTATGCTTGTTCTTTTAATGTCTGCATTTATTAAGAAGCAAAACAACCATGCATCTGAAATGCCAGAGAAATATGGATCCATAAATAATGCCACATTCCTATTCACACCTAATCTAAATATTTATGTAGTAATTTACCAGCAAAAGATGCAAACTATTCTTTAAATGCTACATTGTATTAAAGGTTAACCACATGACACGTTTTATTATAAGGCTCTGAATTATGTTTAACACAAATTTTTACTTTCAGTGAAAGTTCTTGTATTGAAATGGATGGACAGGGACAAGGAGCTCTAGTCACCTCTCAAAGATGAATGCTGAAGTTCGGACTTCTTCAGTATTTTTTCAGTCTGCATAGCCATAGGCCATGCAACTCAGCAGCATACTGATTGGGAGAGGAAGAGCCACTTTCTTCACAACTAGAAGAGCTAGAAATAGCTCTATTAGCGAGGCTTGATGCTTACAGCGGGCCTGTTGGTGCAGAGTTTCACTTAGATACGCAGCGTCTACTGGAATCAGTGCCAAATCGAAAGTGCTGTGCACGCACCCCCCGAGGGAAATGTTGAATGGAAGAGCAGAACTGCCCCCAGTGCAAGCACGTGCCCTCGGATGTCACAGCAGACAGTGAGGTAACAGCTCTCTGCCCAGTACCTTACACAGGAATTCACGATCCACTTCTCACTCAGTCCTACAAAACCCAGTTTCTCCTTCACTTCATGTCCTGCTACAGTCATCATGACATATTTATGGCCATAACTGTTTCTTTTGGTTCCTCCTTCAGCTCTCACCTTCATGCCTTCTGTTCTAAAACCTTTCATATTACACATAGTTTCCAACTTATCTTCTATTTTCTCTCTTATACAAGGCCTTCTTTAGAAATATTACTTTGCTGACTTCGTTTCCAATTCTCTTGATCTCTACGTGATCTTCCACACAGAACACTTTCTTCATGTCATCACTTTCCTCAGATGCAAGACCTTTGAAGCTCACTACAGACTCAGCCATGCAGGAGCTGATACAAAGATTTTCCTGTGTTTTCCTTTTTCACGAGCAGAGCCCCTTCCATTTACACTACACTGAGAGAGATCCACTCTTTTGTAACCTCTTGAGCTTATAATGTGCCAGAGTTTTCAAGGCTGGAAAACAGAGGGGTAAAAAAAAAACCCCACACTAAAGTAGTGGTCTAGGAGCTAAATATCTTCCAGCTTGTAGTATAAGAAGAAAATGAACATTGCTGCCAATATGCCACTTCCTAGACTGAAACTCTCGTGAGAAAAGAAATTCCCCAGCTCTAAGCACAAGGTATTCACAAATAAACATTACGACCCACTTTAAATGTCCAACTTCTTCACATTTCCTTTGTGACTGTTAAAGCAGATACCTCTAAGTCAACAGCAAGAAAGAGCTAACCAGGCAGAGCAACATGAGATCTAGTAATGTTCCCTGCTTCAGTGAGAGAAGACGTGCAGACTTACTGACAGAATCTGCATTTTTGGTTCTCATTTGAACTGCCTGAAGAAGCTTACCAGTCTGAGGCCACATTTTCAGATGCTGGTGTTTTGAATGCCACCGGTCTCTGGGACCATCCTTTTTCTGCACCTCACCGTATTTAGATCGAAGAAACCTTGGCAAAAAAACGGAGGAAGCTGGAAGCATAAATGTTCATTCTTAAGTTGCAGTAAAATCTTTCATTTCAATGATATACAGAAGTACTTGTAATGTATTACAGCTGATAAATGCAGAAATGAGGTATAGAATACTACTGAAAATAGACCTTATTTGTATGCACGCCATACAAATATGTTAAAATACGTAGTTAAATATGCTGTTGGAGTTAAGTAGCTTTCATAGAAGAGAATCATTGCAATTATCAGTGGTAATAGCAAATCCTCTCTGATACAGATGTTTACTTCCTGTTCTAAGAACTAGGGCAGGAAACAGCCATGTTAAAAATATTTGTCTAGCACCAGCCATAGTGTTCCTATTTGTTACAGCTAAGTGTACAACCTGTAACAAAAATAGTTTTTTCTTCCTCCCCCTCCAGCATATCTTAATATATTTAAAACCTTTAGTCAACAAACCAAATGCCTGCTACCATATTATGGTACAAGCTGTCTCTAACTAGAGTCCTATCTCTTCAGTTAACAACTGGAACACAGAATTAGTCATCTCTAGGAAACAGATAGCATTAGCTTTTCATCACAAAAAGCTCAATTAAAGCCCATTTGAGAGAAGCTGAGCCATTTCTTTATTGCATTTTTTTTCTTTTCCCTGCCTCTTGATAGCTAGGCTGAACCTAAATATCATTAACTGCTGTGAAGGCTAATATGCAAAGCCTAAGTACAGACCTGACTACGGAGAGTGCATCTCTCAGTTCTGATGCACGGGGGGAAGAATAAAAGAAGTCATCCACACACAGACACAGTTTCTTCCCCATGCCCACATGTTTACTTCTTGCCAATTTCTTTTGTAAAATGGTAGAGGTGTAACTGTCTATTCAATTTTTTAAATTTCACTGTGTGCCTTCTGTTTCTTAGAACATGGCAAATACTGTCTCTACACTATATCCCTAGTACTTAGAATGCAAAACACTTTATGACACTTCTAGCTCTGGGAGAAGAGAAAATGAAGCATGAAATAAGAAATATACTAGCAGAACAATATTCATTGACACTGGTAAATCTGTATACTGCTGCATTGGGAAAGTATTAGTATTTGGGGTTTTAGGCTTTTTTTAATATGTTTGCCCAGCTTGTCTGATGTCAATGGTATGTCTGTCCTTGCAGCTTTTCCATGTAACAAGCAACCCAAATGCCAAATTCATCAAGTTATGCTCGAATCCAACAGCTTTATACATTCTCACTTAAATGACAAATATTTTTTAAGCTAAACTATGTAATTATCCTCACAGTTCTTCATAAATCCCCCACCTCTGAAAAAACATGATCACATTTGTTGAAGAGTCTGAGGCCAAACACAGCATTAGAAATCTTTTCTCTCCTAGCAAGAGTCTAGAACTAGTAATAATATTTTCTTTCCTAGTGAGGATCAAGACAACAGATTCACAAACAATAAAGCCATAAACACAGAACAAAACACTTAAAAAAATGTCTTGACTGACTAAAAACTGACTTTGGTTGAAAAACTTTTTTACAAATTATAATTTGTTTCTTGTAGCTTGTACTAAAATTGAAAGAAAATGGCACCAAAAAGAAAAAAAAAAATCATCACACTCTTCAGGTCCATTATGTACCAGCAATACTCAATTTAACATGCACTAATTCGGTCAGCCTCACGCTGATATTGGATAATGTGTCCTTGCACTGTTTTTAATATACAAAAGCTAAAATTCCTGAAGAAATATACACAGGCAGGCACAGAACTCTAAAATTTGTCACATCCAACAAGAGTTGGGCAAACAACACCTGGAAGAAAATGCATTGCAAAAACAGAATAAAGAATAAAAACAGAATAAAAACTGCTTTTCAGAGCAGACTTCTGAACCTCAGTCCCAAAAGAGGAGTGATGAGAATCAGCTGTCTACAGCATATCCTGGTCTGGTGTGTGGCAGGAAAGGTATGGGAGTCTCCACACTTCCCCACCAGAAAAATGTACAGAGACTGGCACTTCTGCAGCAGGTACCCAGAGCAGAAGCAGATTCACGTATATCAGGCTAATCAATACTAAAATGGCTCATACCTGAGCCACCTAGGGCCTCATGCCAGAAATTCAAATAGTCTGAAAAACACAACTAGCCTTTCTTTCGGAAAATAACTTGTACAACTCCCTTCAGATGCCCCTTGTACTGCTGCCACTTTCCTCACAGCTCAGGGAAAATAACCCTCTTATTCTACTTTTAATGGAAAAACCTTCCATATACTGTAGGAAGGTACAAGACAGGTGAGCACTTCTTTGGGTGAACTAGTTAGAAATTTGGCTAAAGTCATTATCGCTAACTGACAAAGGCTTAAATCTTTTACTACTGATTTGCTTGAATTATACATCAGACTCGCACTAATGTAATAGGCAACTTGGAATATGCAGCCCTGATTTACCAGGGATTCTCTCATGAGGAATTATTTAAAGTAAAGAAGGTACAAACCAAAGCAAAGATAAATGTTACAGCACTCCTTACTACCAGGCCGAGTGCAATACTGACTGTGTCAAAGCTACAGCATTGGGTATTTACAATGTGAACACATAACAAACATGTAAAAATCACTTTGTCTATCTCCTCTTCTTTATTTTCTTCCAGTGTCTTGGGGAACGGTCATTCCCACCTGCAGTTTCACCTCTCTTCAAAACTACCTGGACTCTTTTTTGAAGGGAGAAGTTAATATTTCATGGTTTCTAAACCACTTTCAAAGCCTACCACTTTGGTGTCAATATATTTTCAAAGAACAAAAGGAACTACCACAACTACCTTACACATGCAAAAAAACCCACCCATAATTATAACTGTACAACACAGAACACCACATGAATTTTCTCATATTTTGCAGCCAATTCAGTTATAGACCACCACAAATGGACAATTGCTTTTTCATTCCACTTCCTTAAGGCAGGAGGGATGCAAAATTGTCAGGGGAGGCAGCAAAAGCAAAAGATGATTTTCAACATCCAGAATAGAATATGCAATAGCTAATTCTTTTTTATTTTCACCTCAAAAAACTGTTGGGGTCTTATTTACAAGAGAAAGGACTGGGGGGAGGGAAAAAAAAAAAAAACCAAAAAAACAAAAAAAAAAAAAAAAGCGTGCTTAATGTATTCCTTGCATTAAGGATAATACAAATTTGGTACAAATGTCTTGTATTTCCTGCAACATAAATGAAGTCATTGACTAAGCACCCTAAAATAATCTCATGCCACAAACACCACACACCACTCATCACAGCTGAGATGCTGACATTTGCTGCAGGGCTGGTACTGCTGCACTGAACTTAGGCACATAACCCACCTCTTTTCTAATTTAACTAGAATCTATTCTAGTCTGTAGAAGAACTACAATCTTAACTGCAGAATATGTATATTTTTCCCTTGATTGCGTCTACTTGTTCTTTCAAGGGCATTCCCATTAGGAACAAACACTTCTCCATCCTCTCTCCCCCTTAAAGCAGAGTGAAAATAATCCTATCAAGGGAAACTTATTACTGTTTCCAAATTGCG
Source organism: Callaeas wilsoni (assembly GCA_013398955.1). NCBI lineage: Eukaryota > Metazoa > Chordata > Aves > Passeriformes > Callaeidae > Callaeas > Callaeas wilsoni. Next base: position 171,422 of record VWPU01004739.1, on the reverse strand, counting down.
CCTGGCTCTCAGCAGGCACACTCTCCAGGCAACAGTTTTGCCGCTACATTATAACTAATTTTTTTTTTTTCCAGATGACATTTTGTACTGTAAGTAGGTAGAGGAAGGACAGATATATGTGGTTTGGGATAAGAAAGAACCTTCTTGAGCCTAGCAAAAAAAAGCAGTGTCTCCCCTCACTCTGCACCCTTCTGCAAAGAAATTTTGTTCTCACTCCTCGAAACGATTTCTTAGCACGTTGCACCATGGCCAAAAACAGACCCTTTCACAAATTAACGCTGCAAGAGACAGATGAAACCTGTAGTTTGTTCAAATTTGGAGCTCCTGGCTGCAGAGGATAATGAAGAAATAAAAGGAAAGAGGGGAAGGAGAACAAAAGAAAGCCCCAAGCCATCATTTGATTCCCGGTACCTGGACACGGCACTCGCTGTCCAACGCTGCCACCTGGTGGCCACACAGAGCGGCGACACAGCTCCGCTCCGAAAAACGGGACTCGGGAGTGCCCCCGGAGTGTCCCCGGGATCGTCCCCCGCCACAGCTACCAGCCCCCGACCATCATCCTGGACACAGAAAAACCCCTCTCTGCTTCCTGTTCCCGTCGCGTTTATGGCTTTCCGCAATCCTTCCAAATAGATTCACCAGAACGCTCTAAGTAAACTGTTCCCACCGCGGAAAAAAAAAAGAAACAAACAAACATAACCCAATCTCAAACCAAGACATATTCAATAGAATTAAATGTAGCGCACTTGATTTTAGTGAGTAGATAAAGAGCAATTTTAAAATTAATTCAAGCTAAAGGCGGCTTCAAGACCAATTAACAAAAATGCCTCAAAGTCATAGGCCATTCTTCCAGACAAAGAGAAACTTACCCAAATACATATCAAGAAATTTATGTATAATTTCTAGCTTTTTAAACAGAACATAGACAAACACACAAGTCTTACTGGCACAGCCACATGAAATTTAGCAGGATGAGATAACTATCTGAATTAAGAGAAAAAATGTCGTATTTTAACCAACTCTTCTGAATAAAATAATCAAGGGAAATAGATACTTCTTTGGGAACAGGACAGAGAGAACACAAGAATCGTACAGTAACAACAGAGAGCTGTGCATGTCAGAACACTTCAAAACCAGACTGAAGAGAGGTCAGAAGTAGATCCCAGCCTTTAATCTGCAAATGTAAGAACAGCAACTCTCAACCTCCCTAAAAGAAAGGTTATGCACTGCCATTCTCACGGCCCAGCTCCTCTCTGTGAGACTCTCAGCTTAAGAGCAGGTTCAGCTGAGAGGTATTATTTAACAACATCATACTCACCTGGACATTACACTGCTCTGCATTTCACAGCCTCCCAAAGGCATTTAACCAGCCACATTAATGTCCTTTCCCACCACACGCTCTCATGCTCCTAACCCTCCCATGCGCTAGGGAGGACCCCTCCCAACCCCGTGCAAAGGCATTCCTTAAAAGCTGGACCATTCCTCTTGATTCCAGAACCCAGGTGTGCAACCCTCCCAGATTCACAGCATCCGTACCCTTCCTGCTCATGGAAGTGAGAAACAAAAGTCTACAAAACCCACAGCAGGTTAATGTTTTAGGAAAATGTACTACAGGCTTGACATGAAACAAGGACTTTGTTAAAAAACAGCAAAGCAGCATCTCAGGCTTATTCTCCAGATGATGCATAGCTCCAACTTCCCACTTTTTGCACAGCACCTTTTCATGTCAAATACAACACAGTTACATGATAGTTGCTTAAAAATCCTTTTGGCCAACGGGGAGTAACACTTCAGAACAGGAATCCAAAGGAGTAGTAAGAACTATGCCATAGCTGAAGTATCAAATTTTAAAAAAATACTAATGCCATCAGTTCTACAAGCACAAAGATTGTCAGGAATGACAAAGCTTTGAAGCCACAAAATCCTCTTCGAAGCTTGGCCCCAAGCAACTATCACTTTTTAAGATTCTAGATTACAATTTTCAGTGAGAGGGCCTGGCAAGCTTGAAGCACTTGGAATAATATAAATAAATAAATAAATAAATAAATTTTTAAAAATACTAAAAATGGAGACCCTGTGATTTAGCACCAGCTTCAAAAAATGCAAGTAAGATGACTTACGTCAGGCTTATTTCTTTAACTGTATGAGGAAAGACTTCGCAAAGCACATGCAGATTTTTCTAAATAATTTAAATACTGCAGCTATGGATGCTCATACTGGTGCAACTCAGGTCTTTCTAATTCTTGTTTCTTTTTCTTCTGACTAGGAAGTATCATTAAGCTGATTTTGATATTTCTTCTCATAATTCTCCAACAATAGGCTAACCTTGGTCACAGAAAGTCTTCGTTTGGTTAAGTGAAAACAGAACACTTTTTCCTTATGAACTTGCTGCATCTTTAAATACAGCACACAGTCCCTGCATCCTCATTCTGGTGCTTCTTTGTTTCCAAAAATGTCACAAGTCAGGAGGACAATCAAAATCAAATCACTTTTCCCTCAGCAGGTCTCCGTAACACATTCAGCTTGCTGTGTTTTCTGTTGTTTTAAATCTGTAATGTCCTCTTCAATTTGTAAATTTTTAATTGGAACCACAAGACATGCAATTGTTCTCCCATTTCTGTAACTCTTGGGAACCTCATACCACTATCATTTTGTTACTGAGCATTTTACTCCATAGGCTCTGCCAGTTTGATTGCAACTGTTTTCACCACCTTTTTTTTTTGTCACTACATTCAGATTTCTACCTTCCTATCCACATCTTTACTACAGAGTCAGACTCAGGTAAACTTTTATCACTGTCCACTGCCTGTATCACTCCGGCTAAGTACCTACTGCCTCAGAAATTCAGATGCAGAACAGAAAGATTGCACCGTCTCCAAATAATTCACACTTGAATACAATCTTTACAGTAAACTTTGCACCTTATTTCTTTCCTTATCATGATCATAAAACAACTGCTGGAGTTTGTATTTTCTCTGAATGAGATTCTCCAAACGTATCCTGAATTCAGTCAACTATAGGAATTCATTATTTTAGTTCGATCTAATGCTCAATCTTGATTGTGTCTGTGTCTCAGCTGTCATTTCTTGGCTTCTCCACCTCCTCCTATCACTTCAGTGCTTTAGTTCCCTACGTTGCTTCCCACAATGTTCTCAGTCTTTATTCCATTGTTCCCTGGACTTCAAAGAGGACCTGTATCTGCTTTCAAAGATGTTCTGCATAGGCATTAACATCAGCTTGCCCTCCTCATTAATGCTTACCCTACAATCTCATCTATTAAGTTTCCATTTTTAATTACCCTGATTTGCAAGATATTTGGATGGCAAATATCCTAGTAAAAACACTGTAAATGCATATGCCTAATACAGAAGCATAAACACAGCTCCGAGCAAGTCACACTTGAACCAGACAAACTGAGGCTGCAAAAGTAAAACACCAGCACTGTGAGATAAGTTTAGGATGAAACAAGGGAGTAGACCAGAGATCTCCAGTGTGCCATGTTCAGCATGGCTCACACGGCTGCAATAAGCAGCAAGCAGTGCTCCAGCAGAATATTCCAATCGGCTTTCAAAATAAATCTCAAGTAGGGGGTGTAATAATCAAGTTGGTAAACTCAATTTGAACATGAAACGTATTGATTTCGTCTGTGGCTAATCACCATCATGATTCTAAATTATAAAGATCAGAAATTCTCTTCTCCCTGAATGCATACAGTAAATTGCGAACCAACAACAGCCCACAGAGCTGTAATTGCTATCCTGACAGGATAAAAACGCCTACTCATCCTATTGTTTTTGTGAGTCCATCTCCTCTCTACCCTTTTCCTCTGCCTTTTATTCTGTTTTTTCACCACAAATGTGAACTTTGGGGATATAAAAACAAAGAGCTTTTTCCAGATGTTTCCACAGAGCGCAGTACTTCGCTCAATGCCCCAAAAACCTGCCCTGTCCTGCAGTAACACACTGCACACTCTCAGCCCAGTCACAGCCTCATAGAATGGCTTGGGTTAGAAGGGGAACCCAAAGATTACCTAACTCCAACCCCCTGCCGTGGGCAGGGACCCCTTCCACTTGATCAGGTTGCTCAGAACAACATCCAATCTGGTTCTGAATACTTCCAAGGAGGGGACATCACAGCTTCTCTGGGCAGCCTGTGACAATGCCTGGCCAACCTCGCAGTGAAGAATTTAATATCTAATCTAAACCTATACTTTCTTTCACTCTGAAGCCATTCCCCCTTGTCCTGTCTCTACAGGCCCTTGTAAACAGTCTCACCTCATCTTTCATCTAAGTTCACAGTCAACAACAATGACTAATGTATCTCATATTCCAGTGTGACTTCTCCATAATCTGTGCTCCATTCAACTGAGTATTTTCATGTATTCTGTTAATTCCACCCTTCTGTTGGTTTTTGGTCTGTTTCTTTTAAAGCATAGTCATCCCATTTCAAGTTAGTCCTAAAATACAGATTTCACCCAAGTTCTGCAACACTTAACCAACCCATGAAGATAGGCAACCCTCTAGCATCCCAGAAGGTAAGTCAGCTAATGTGTATGTCTCAAACACCAACAACCAGATGGCTGTGGAGCCAACTATGGATTGTTGGTAATAACAGACAAGAACTGCTGGTAATAACCAAAGATAGCTGGTACTAACACACCATGGGGAAAAAAAACAGGATGTGGCTGGAGAAGGAGGCATACAGAGACAGGGCAACACTTTTCCGGGACAAACATCCTTGTCCTGGCTCTGGAGATAAGCACAACACGACCCAAGTGTAGGAATGAGGTCAAGAAGCAGGCATGGGCTGTAGGGGGATATGGAGACCACCAAATACTCTGAAGCCTCCAACCCATTTCCAGAAAGGTCTGGAAGAACTGACTGCACACGACTGCTAAATTACATTAAAAATTTACCTCCAGTGCAGGGAAATTCATCTATAAAGAGGTACCACCACAAAGCCCAAATGTGTGCACCCCAGCACCCTGCACACCCCATCAGCTGCATCAGTGATGGAGCCAGGACTGCTGATCTCTCTTCTTTTCTCTCTTTCTTCCTCTCCCTCTTTAATTCGTATCTCTCTCCCTCTCTCTTCCATTTCACCTTACCCTTTATCCTAAACCCACTGCCATGTGCTTCTAGGAGGCCAAGGACTGACATACCATTTTTCATGCCAAGTGTGTAATTTATTAATATCATTTAGTGATTGTTTGCAGACCCTCTGACTCCTGTTGTTCCTTTCAACCATGAGCATCTACAAATCTTGGGTGCTCACTTCCCCTTAAGGGTGGGACATCACAAACACCAGAGATATGAAAGGAAATTCAAACTCAGACTTGTAAGAGTTATCATATCATTAACCAGTCTGGGGTATTTTGTCACATTTCTGTTCACAGATTTCACTTTCAGTATGTTCAATAACCCTGAAGGACTTAGAATTTAAGAGCCTGAAATGTTTACCACTTTTAACACCAATAATACATACCTACTATAGAACTTGGTTTATTTTTCACAACTGTATTACTCTGTTTTTGCCAAATATACTACTACCATATTATTATCTACTTCTGCTCTCTTGGTTCTTAAAAGAGGAAATCTGTTTCATAAAGATAATGCCTCATGGGGTTAATGTTTGTATTATCTGATGTAGAAAAACATGGATAATCTTAACTAAGTGTGTCTGACAAGACACCCATGAAAAAAAGCCTTACACATCTTTGTTGGGATTACTGCAATACAAAGCTGAACCCTGTCTGAAGACAGTATCTCTGAGTAAAGTACAGAAAGGTCCCAACCTCAGGGTGGGATGAACAGCAGAACTTTCTTTTTTGATTTTCTGAGAGATATCATTATACAAAGCAATAATGTTGAAACTGTTCATTCTGAAAAGAATCTGCCACCTTCAGAAATCAGGACACACACTATGGATAATTAAGCTTTAACTGAGATTTGACTCAAAGTAAACATGGATGCAAACTAAAGTATGGCAGTCTGGAGCTTTCTAGAAGGTCCTGAACTATGACCTTGACCTTTAATAATTCAACAAAGAATCATAAAGATCACTCGCTGGTAAAGAACTGCCTGAAAATTACATGAGGAACAAGTTTTAAATATCATATCTTTATTTACTTCATAATCATCTGCAAAGAGAAGGTAATGATGGAAAGTATGGAATGTCTTTTTGAAGAGGGCTAAGATACCACTCAGTGCTTATTCTCAGCATTTACCACCAGAGACCTTACATCACCATGTATTAACCACAAAACTAAATATTTAAGCATAACTGACTACTTTAACCAATATCAAAAGAAGAGAAAAGCAGCTCATTTGAACAGAACATCCTGCCTGCAGCATAAAACACAGCATTCTTCTGCAATCAGAGTAGATGATAACTTTGGCAAAAGAACTGTACTTTTAACCAGGGCAAGAGAAGCGTTTTTCCCCCCAGGTAATCCCTCACCACTGGTGCTTTACCAATTCTGCAAGAATAACCTACACAGAAAGCCTGAGAGCACAGTAGCTGTCCACTCTCCTGCACCTCTCACTCCTCAGAGAAAATCTTTCATCCTCATCCTTTCCACTCTTTGCATATTCAGCTGCATATTCCCTTCCAAAACAAGAGTGGTTGTAACTTTAGCAACTTCCAAGTCTTAAGTAGGAAGATACAGCTTAGGCATAAAAAACCAGAGGGTTGCCATTACTTGAAAGGAGTCTGTTGGATGCCACTGTCCCCTGCATTTGCACAGATGAGCTGCTAATGAGAGAATTCAGGCGTATTTTCATTTGAACTCTAAAATGTCCTCAAAAAACTCCAATTCTGTGCCAGAAATTTCATCCTCTTGGGTTTAAGCAAAAACAAAGAGGAATTCATTTGCATTCTCTACATAAACAATTTTTAGCCAGCAGAAGGCCGTTCCTTGATGTCAAGGAAAGAGGACTGTTGCTCAGATCACTCTTTATCCACAACCATCTGATTGCTCATGTGAGGGCCACACCAACTTAATCATTCTAAAGTTTTGATATGATAAAGAAACCCTGCTGATAATTTGCATTCAATTTTAAAAGAGCATTCACATTTCCCATACCTTTCACTGTAGGCAAAACCACTACATCTCTCCATCTGTCAGACTGGGGCTTCTGCATTTTCGAAGTGCTCCACTAGATCCCTAAAATTTAGGTCGTCTGCTAGGCCTGGATCTCACCAGGCTGGATGTCTGTCTGCCAATGGCAGTTCCCCTCTGAGAGGCAAGTAAGGAAAAGTGCCTTAGCATCATGCACTTGATCAATTCTCCCACTACATAATTCCAGCTCGAACAGAAACCTGTGCACCTCCCACCAACCATGCAGGCTGGGTCACAAACCTCTCCATAGGTATGCAAGTCTTTTCTTTCCTTCCCTGAGCAGGAGGGAAGGAAGCAATGTTTCCTAATCATTGCAAGGATACAAAAACTGTACATAGAAAGAAAAGTCACAAAAGTATGCTCCAAATATTTTGAAGATGGCTGTATTGTTCCAGAAAAGCCTTTGGACAAGGTCTGTATGCAGCTTCCTCATACAGACTGCCACCAATCAACAAAAAAAAAAAAAAAAACCTCTTAACAGAGGGAACAAATATGCAATGATTAAAACAAAAGGAAGGGTTGCTCTGGGACACTCTGCACTAACATAATTTAAGGAAAGTTATCAAGGGTTTCTAGACAGAAACCAGAAAAGCCATCAGTCAGGTTCCTCTGTGCTTTAAAATTACTTCACCTGGAAAAGGAAAGTTTCAACATACGAGTATTAAGATATTTTCTCTGATGTAATTCCCTCCACCTACTCAAGGACCATGTTGCCAAAGGTGACAGATACCATACTGCACTCACTGTATCTCCACTAGACAATAAATTAAGTTTGCAATATAAAGTTGTTTAAGAACAAGATAAAATATCAGCAGCCACACATCCAAACAGATACTTAACATGGAAATGGCAAAAGGCACTGTTTCAATTTACACCATTTGATTTCATAGAAACCCTAAAGCTGTCTAAGGAATTAATGTCCACGGGCAGACAAATAGAAAATGCCTAAATGTTCCAGGAGGAGATTAAGGCTGAGTCTGAAATGAAAATATAGAAAGACAAAAGCAGCAGTAACTTGCAAGACCTATTGCCAGATAGGTTCTTGCAAGTAGCAAAATGATACAGTTTGACATAAGCAGGTTTAATATCACATCTGTAGCAAAGGGACTTCAAAAACAATATGGGATGGGGAATCTGAAGGTCCCTTTCTTTGTGAGCAAAAGGGTACTTCTACAGACTACTCTAGGCTGTCCTAACTGGCAGTAGAACTCATCTTCACATGTTTTTGAATGAAGTCCTAGTCCTTCTGCCTTGAGTAAAGGCAAAAGTTTTCTCCCAGAGTTTTACTGTGCAAGCTCAGAAATTAAGACCAAAAAAAAAATAAAAGGAAAACACAAGTGGCAGAATAAAGACATCTGAATTTTAAACATAATTCTACAACAACGTTCCTTTAATATGTTGAACAAATTCTCAAATTTCTGCTTCATTTTCTTCATTTTTATGAAGATGAGATGGCAGCAATACATTTCAACTCAAAGAATGAGGACAGAATTATGAGCATTTGAAAACCACTGATCTCCCAGAACGAAAGGATCTAGATTAGCACAGCACATTATATCAGTCCTTAGAATGAGCTGACTTTAAGTGAGCAGCAGCATTATGTAAATTAGTTACAAGAAAGAAATTAGAAGAAGATTCAAATACAGTCAAAAGGTTTGAGTAAATATAAAGCTTAGTACAGATATATACCCATTGGCTCCGTATAAACATTTTCTGTTTGCACACACAAAATGGAAGCTACTGCATTTCCTAATTATATTGCAAAAGAAGATGACCATTCCATGAAGTTCTAACTACATTATTTCAATTTAGTAACCCTGTATGTTCTCATAAAGCCTGAAACACTTATCTAGAGAGACATCACCTTTCTAATTTTATAAACACTGAAAGAAAAAAGTCATTACGCATACAAATCAAAGTTTCAGGCTATTTTTAGAATTGACTGCAAAGTACAAAAACCACCTGAAATTTCCCATGTCCTCAACAATACTATTCCTCTTCCATGAAAATGCAAGTGTAATTTTGCAATTCATAAGACACACCATAGTTTCCCAGCTCATGCAGAGTTCTACACAATGCTGTTACAAGCTGAACAATTCTTAGAACTGCCAAAGTTTGTGTACTCTCAAGGTAGATTGCATAGTGCTATGCCCAGAAAGTAAAGTATTCATCAGGTTGTTTTTATGGTTTGTCCTCTGAAAAAGGAAGAAGTTGCATGGGAAAGAATATAAAATGCTAGGTACAGCTTAATATCCATAATTTTATGTTTATGCATGCTTATCCAGATCACAAAAATAAAGTGATGGCAAAAAATAAATCAGTTTGACCTGCATAACCAGGGCATAGCTGAGAAAAGGTCTATTTTCAGGATGGTCCCATGGAAATTATTAAAACTAGTTACAGAAATTAAAGATGTGTGAAGGTGCCTTTCTAGGATGACAAGCCTAGAATTATTGCCTAGACAAGCAATAAAGACAAGCCTAGAATTATAGTTTTAGAACAGAAATTCTTCTATATTCTCAAGCATTTCTGTGAGACACACAAAGTGGTCTCTTTCAGGACACTGAATACCTTCTCTCTGGCTCCTATGACAATAATGTAAGAGTTATCAGCTTCACTGAAATATATCAAAACTTAAGGCAAAATAAATGCAGACATTTTAATCCACTATTACAGTTCACAAGAAGAAAGTAACAAGCAGCAAGGCATGCAAAAATTCAGAGTTTAGTACAAACATTACTCCAGCCATACCACATATTTTGTATGACTTACAACACAACTTACTAAAACCAGTAAAATAAAACCATATATACATGAAAAAGGAAACACATCAAAAATCTACAATGAACTTATTAACACCACATATGCAAAAAGCTCACTAAAGCCTACTGTAAAATTCCTAGACTGGTTTCACTAACAAGCCCCCCACACTTGGGATATTTTGGTTCATGTTATTGCATGTTAAGGTGAACAAACAACTACTCATGCTCCTTCCCACATCTCTCATTAGCTGTAATTAACATATCTGTACTTCGCGTATCCTGTCCCAAACTGCCATATGTTCTCTTAAAAGGAATTTTAACTCCTAGGGCCTCTAAGAGAAGTCATGGCAACCTGGGAAACATAAGCCATAATTTTTCTCCTGCCCTTTTTGCCTTTATATTCAGGAGACTGGCTGTCTCCTTAAATTGGGAACCTTGACTTAAATGCAATGAAGCAGTATAAATCAATGTCATCTCCATTTCTGTGCATGTGCCATAGCCGTAACTGAATGCAGCACTCTTCCAGAGGGCACAGAAATCTTTCGAATACCACCAAAAAACCATACAAGTCAAACTTTTGCACTTTTTAACAGGAACACCTGCAAATATGCTCCAGACTGGCATTTAAAGAAAACCTAAAATGATAACTTCAAATGTGGCTCTTCTTCTTCCCCAACCGAAAACTGGAGCAAGTTTACTTTTTAAGACAGAACATGTGTCTGTGCTCATACATTCACTCCCACTTACTGATCTCTCCAGTCTCTTGCCTTCCCATCACAAAACCCAAAGTTCCATTTGTGATCCACAGAAATTCAAGACTGGGAGTTCATGAGGCTGACTACCAGACAAAGGGCGTCTTTAAAATAAGACAGAGTTATATTTGGCATAACAGCTCCTCAGCCCATGACTCTTGGTTTCACCTTCCCATCATGAATTGCTAATACAATGCAAAAAAAATACACACACCATTGCAACTCGACAATATTTTGTTCACACATGCACACAGTTAAACAAACAACATAGTGAGTAGAACATTCTGACACAAGACTGATGCTATTAGCTTAGAAGACAATCTCCAATGTTTCTTATGGTAGTCCTGTAATATGACTTTCTGAAACAGATCCCTACACATCTATTAACAAGTGAACAGAAGTCTCTTCTGTGCCTATAATGTTTATTATAGGATCTCAGTTCTGGTCAAACAAAACTTTTAGACTGAATTTTTTGCCTAATTAAGAAAATATAAATCTATTTTGCTTATGAAGGACACATCTGCCATTTGAATGCATTTCTGTAATACAAGCATGGAAGCTAGAGAAATATAAAATACTATGAGAACTGAATTACATTCACATAAAGGGTAGTTTAATAATTCAAGGTTTATTTGGAGGTTTGTTTGCAACTGTAGGAAAGGTCAGACCTTATATGAATAAGGTATTAAGGTTTGCACATAAAGTCTAAGGTAAGGATAAGTAAAAAGGCTTGTTTACCATGCAGTTGCTCAGTGCTGTAGAAACCTAACATTTTTAAAACCAACACAGTGATAACAGCACGGATTACTGAAAAGATTCTGCATAGAGATCAGCACACATGCATCAAGAGTTCAACTGAAAATCACAAAAGCCACTAACACACAGATTGTGAGAAGGAAGTTTTATTGTTTTAAGAAATGTGTGGCTTTGAGTTACGCTAACATCCTTATCTTAAATTTCTCACTGCTCTTCCGTGCACTTCTGGGATTTAATACTTTACAAGACAGACTCCCATGTTTTTGCATTACACACTCTCCACACTGTTTAGTGGCAATCAGATATAACAAATTGCTAAGTTTGGACCTGGCCTCTACTGTTCAGAACTCATTACACCAATAAGCATCTACTTTGGGCATTCATAACTGGATGCAGAGATAGATATATCCAAGAGGATGCAGAAATGCATTTATCCTGCTGCTCTGGGACTGCTAGCTAAGTATTTGCACACATACCTGTGCATATTCAAATATGCACGTTTTCACATTAAATAAGCTCAAATCAACTCTTACCAAACACTTCCTCAAAGAAGACAGTGGGACACTAAAAACTTTTAGTCTAGTAGGAGCAGGAACAAAGACGTAAGTTACTAGTAGCCAACAGAAAACAAAAATATTCCACAGTTGCAGAAAATACAAAAAGCATGTTTCAATGAAAAGCAAACTTTGGGCTGATACAGAAATGGTTTCACATCACCTACCCTACCTTGGAAGAAAGCAAACACAGAAATTTCTAAGCTCAAGGAATAATTATTTCTGTTCTTCTAACCCAAGCTTCACCGATCAAATTCACAGAAGTCTCAGTAGCATAAAAGTAATTTAATTTAATTCAATCCTTTCTTCCTCTTGGTCTAAAAAACAGAAGTGATTGCTTCTCCTGCAAACCCCTACATCCTCTCCACACCATCCTGAAGTGTCTCCTGGTAGGAATGACAGCACCATAAGCTAGCAGAAGGGACCAGAGCACAGACTGCTGCAGGTCAGGAAGGTCAGCTGCAGGTAGGAACACCCTGACCATCTGCAGTATCTCTACCCCTCTTTCACACGTGAGGTAGGAGCAGAGGACCCCCTACACTGGCTCAGCCAACAGCCAGGTGCAGGACAGGTGTTTTCAGAACAGAGTCACATCAACATGGTGCAAAAGCAGCACAGGGCAGGCATCATCTGTGCAAGCTGCACATCCGTTAGGAAGGATATAACCAGTCTGCACCTACTTTAAGCAAGAAGCTGCAATTATTTCATCCTATGGTTTCCTTTACTTACTTGCACTTTCACATCATCATGATTTTGTTCTGCAGTTTAAACATGATTCATACCCTCAATTTAACTTTGATTCATCGTTTCTAATAACATCAGTCCATTGTCCAAACACTGCAAGGGGATATTAAACAAGCTTAGATGGTCTGGGGAATTTGCCCACCAACATTAAACACAGAATAATTGGTTGCCATAATATTGGTTTAGATAACAGTTTCAGATAAACAAAGTATAACTGTAATGTCCCTGCTCTGAACCAAGAAAATAAAAACTAAATTCAACAACTGTTGGACAGTATTACAAAACCTTGTATTATTAAAACACATAAGTGGTTATAGCTTATTCCAAAGAATTGTTACCCAATTTCAAATTATATAAGAGCAGAAAAACAATCACAAATAAAAATTTTGAGTTTTATGAGTGGGTACTGCCCACAGCTCAATGTGAAGCTCTATTGTCTTTGTCCAGACCCTATAAGCTTGCTTACTAGCTGCAAAACTTCACCCTCAGGAGTTTAGGTTTAATTGTTACTGTTTTGAAAATGTAAACACCTGGTAACACAGCCCCCCACACACACCCCCACACCGCCCTACCCACATATATATATATATATATATAAAATTAAACTATGCCTAATAGGTACCTAAGTTAGTTTTGAACTCTTAATAATGATACACTTCTCAGTAGAGTAGGGAACGCCCTAAAAATGAAGTGCTGAGCAGATGGCTTTTTTAAAGTGTGATTTAAATATGTGGCACATGCATGACATGTGCCTTTCCTTGATTTTCCAGACACTAATTGTTAAATAAGACTTCTGAAGTATGCATAAATGCATGGAATTCAATAATCAGTCAAGTATTTAGACACAAAAGAGAAGTCAGCAGAATTTTATGGATAGACAAAAATTAACTTACCAAAACTAGAGTATATTCTGTGCTAAAATCATAGTCAGCACTATGAAAAAATGTTAGAATAATACAAGTGCTTGTGCACATACACAGAGGCACAAAGGAAATTGTTTGCATTTTCACACCTAAAAGCATAAATATCTCTTAGAATTGTACCATTTCCCTTATGAAATCTAAGTATTAATAGGCAATTTTTTTTATGAGAATTGTTTTCTCCCATTTAATAGGGGATCTACCGCTTTGCCCCAGCCGCCTGATACTTCTTTTTTACTGTCTGTATTGAATATTCAGCTCCCTTTCATCCACCTCTGTATCTTGGGTTTGCCAGTCCTTTTTCTTTCCCAGTGCTCCTTATTCCTAGCAGTCTCCCCAGCACAATCTCATCAATATTTTTGGAATATACATTCCTGCACACACTGGTTCCAAACACAGCAAGCATACATACTCCATACTTACATATATATCATTAGGAGATTTCTAGGACCTTATCCTGTCAAATCTTATTAAAGTGACATTTTTAAGGCTGACATTCCATTTTCTCTAAGCTTGTTTTGAGCAGACATTTAGTAGAAACCTCCCCTCATTCAGGATTTTAATCAAGAGAGAAAATTAGGAAAAAGTTAAGTCTTCTATCTAGGAAAAAGATCTATTAGGTCTTGTCTGGACTAGAGAAATGTATTCTTCTAAGAATCAATTTAGTCTTTGCAATACACTTGTAAAATGTCACACGTTCACACACAGAAAGCATTGCAGATCCTGTTAAAACTAGTTTCATTAACTCTAAATGCTATTTCAGTCAAGCTGAATTAATGGCAGCTAAGTTAAGGTTTACTGGCATTGTAGTTAATGCTGATCAATGAACCTACCCATCACTCTCCCCACAATATACTCATGGTCCTTTGAAATCTGCCCACCTTCACCATGTTTGAGACCCTTGACACAAATCTGTGGGATGGGTACCCAAACTGCAATGGATTTCACAAAGCACAACAGGACAGAGGAAACCTGTAACAGCTTGAAAAGCTTATCAGCAGTGGACACTGCAGAGCTTAATTTGCTGAGTGAGAGACAATTCAAATTTCTAGACAAAGGCTTACAGCTATGGCAAAGCCTCCAAATCAGAATGAAAATCTAAACTTAAATTCAGGCTATCTGTACAAAGAACTAGCAGCCAGAGAGAAATACAGTGATCCATCCTCTGCTGGAAAAGAAAAGGATGCCTCGAGATCTCTTTCAGTTTTTTTTTTCTAATATATGCTGCTAACATAACACCAACCTTCCGTCAAAATCACTTTACAAACAGAAGAAGAAAACCAACATGCTGAAATTTAAGAAAATCCTCTCTTTTTTCAAAGAAGAAAATATTTTCATTTTGCATTAGCTGTTTGGTTGCTTGCCGAAGTTGTCTTTTATCACAAATTGTCACGTTCTGCTCATTATAAAAAAAAATTACAATTTTTTTTTCAGCAGTAGCTGAAAGTCTAATAAGATGACTGATTCAGTATTGATACACCATGCATGTTGCAATGACAGTCTGACACAGTTTCAAAAAACAAATAAATCACTTCCATTATGTCAGAGCACAATCATCAGAACAGCAGGATCACAACATGAGTCTCTCACTATGTCATGAAAGAACATAAAACCAAAACATGGCATCTTTGAATCTGTTTGAAATACATTTTAGTGAAACAAAATTGCATTTCAAAGTATTAACAATGCCTGCAAAATAGTAGTTTAAAATGCTGATCAGCTCTACATGAAAAAAAATTGTTGCTTAATTCACTTAATTTTCAATGCCTGTTTAAGAACAACTACTATAAAAGCCAAAAGGCTGATGGAAGAGATTTCTATTCCTAATCTAAGAAATAACTGAAAAAGAAAGAATAAAATACATAAGATGCTAGAAGTTGTTTTCTTTTCTACACAAGATCCATCATAATAAAATGTTAAGATCAATTAACAACAATTTCCTAGCACTGCACCAAGGCTGTCCAACCGCTATAAATTCTGTTGTAATTTTTGCATATAACAGTTTACTTCACCAAATCATTGTCTGTTCAAGGCTATAAAAACTGTGGGAGGCTCCTTCTGTAAATGAATCTTAATCAAAATATGTTTTGAGCATTGCTGTGTTTTCCAAGACTCCTAATGCACCCTTTCACAGAGCAAGACATACAGCATCCAACATTTTGCAGGATAAACTACAGCAAAATTGACACTGTGGCAATAGAGGCTACATCTCTATTAAACTTACAGAACAAGGGGCCAGCTGAGTTTTAAATAAGACAAAGCACCACATGGCTATACTAGGAGTCTCGTGCCTGTCAGCAAGTCTGTTCCCAGCTGACCAGAGTTCCAACAGATGATTTGGTATGCAAGTTCATTACTGAATCTGTCCACACTCTGCACCTTTCATACTGGAGTTCTGTCAGGCCAATGAAAACAACCTGAAACATCCTGCAGTGCAACATCATCCCTCGACGTATCTGTTTTATTAATGTGCATTCAGTACAGCTTAACACGCAAAAATGCTGCAGTGAATTATTCTCCTGTTATCAGAGACTTATCTTGGCACTAGGCTTAATACTACATTTGATTCTCAAATTGGCTTTGTAAACATGAAACTGTTATGTCCATGGTCCATAACAAAAAAAGTGTTTTGATGATGATTGTTCTGATATAAAAGTTTACAAGCATGGAAAAACTACTGTCCATTACCCAGATGACTTTAGAAGACTCACTCTCCTTCACATAAAATTGAGATCAAAGAACCCTAATCCCACAGATGAACAACAAACTTGAACAAATTCAGGGGAAATATATCTCATTCAATAAACTAGTACTACCAACTCAGTTTCTCTATTCTTTGTATATTCGTTACTATGTAATTGACAAAAAATGGGACATGAGCAGAGAAAAACGAAATACTGTGTGCATTCACATAAATTTATAGCTGAGTCTCCTCAGGAGAGAACGATTCCACGTGCTGCACTCACAATTTGTGTTGTGACTGGCTACTGCACCCCTTTCTGGACATGCCCATGTTACACACATATATAGCACTCTCTGAACTGCAGAGAGTCAGCTGTCAGCTGCAGGCCCATCCCCTGGTGGGTGGGCACTGGATCACAGATGCCACTGGGATCAAGGTGGGCAAGGCAAACACTGCCGAGGGTGAGAGGTGGGATTGAGCAAACTGGCCTCCAGCAGATCGCTCCAAGGAGTTCACTACAGCTTAGACTGCATAGGCAGCACGTGGGTCATCACTTATGTTTATTATTTAGGAAGGATATCGGAAAGTCTCAGAGATAACATATCAAGAAGCACGATGTTGTCAGAATGTATGGAGTAGAAACTCCACGATATCATCCCTAGTTCTCTTCACGTGATGTAACAGCGTAATTGTAGTCCGCAAGGGAGAGAAATGCTTGTCCTCCACGCAGCTGCCCAAAGAAACTACAAAGCCTTGTGCTTCACACCATTATGTACCTTCCCTTGAAACTTCCTTCCTACATCCATACTTCTCCTGACTAAAAACGATCTTCAGTGACAAGCAGACATGAAAAAATAATGTTAAATTCCAAAATATACAAAATAAGACACAACATAACACAAACTGAATCAATCTACATTAAATCCACAACACGACCTTTTCAAAATAGATTCATATTAAGGAACACACTTCAAAGACAGCTAGATTAATTATCTTCCAGGAAAATTTGGAGAATATAGTGAGTAGAAAGCCTCTTTCCTAGGGAATGAAGTTTCACATCATCTAGCAAGCAGATACGAAGAGTGAAAAAGAGTTTATGTATAATCTCATATACTTTTCATGAGCCTTATAAACTTCTGGCAGATTTAGTAATCTTCCATAAGTCTCCAGATTTCACAAGTCCTATTAAAATAAAATTCCTGACATTGAAAGAAAAAGGAAGTAGAAGAACACCTTAAGCAATGCAGTGTGGACAGAGGGGAGAGCGAGGGGAAAGAACCAGTCTTTATTACAGCTCACAAACACATTTTGGGTTGCTCTTGAGGCCAGAACATATAAAAGAAACAAAATACCACTGATTCAGCATGGCCACAGTAATTTTATGTCAAAACTATGAACCACAGTGCAAAGCTCCTGCAATTCAAGTTACCCACACTTTACTTAATTTCGAGGACCAGCAGAAAATAACGACTCATTCAGTAAGATATTAATTGCAGAGTTTTCCTTTCATATGTTTTTTATGAAATATGAGGTAAAAATCTATTTTAGCGTCTACAAAGAGCAACAGACATGGCAATGGTAAAAAGATGCATATCATCCAAAAGAGGACAGATGAAGACAAAGATGGAGCCCAAATAAACACCCAAGGACAGCATTTAGCAACTCTGAATTAATAATCAGTTGTCCTGGAATTTCTTTAAGAATTATTTCAGCTATGTTTATTTCCTCATGCACAGTGAAAACTCACAGCATGAAAAGCAAATAAAATACAAATCTGTCGCAGATGAAAACCTCAAACTTTTGATTATTTTATTTTTGGTATTTAAAAGGTAAAAGTCATAATGCTGGGAAGTAAACCCTGACTTAACTGTGGGCCACACCATTCACAGTTCTGAGACACCACTAGCTACACAGTTAATGCAAATCTAGCTACATGATACCTTTTTTCCAAAAATTTAAACCATTCACAACAGCTCAATGTCCTCGAGCAACAAGCAAAAGAATACCCAGAGTGGTGTGTCCCTGGCTGATGATAAAGCAAGACTGAACGGAACTCCTAACGAGAAGAATTGAGAAGACAACTTTGCCATGGGGAAAGCCAAGAGGCCTACTTAAAGTCACATTGTAATTTGTCTGCTCAGTCATCTCAGTTACTTTGGAGGACCAACCTTTGATCCTAACATACATGTGCATTTAAGTCTGACCTTTTGCGGACTTTCTGTAACATCAACCAGAAGGTTTTCTACGTAGCTTTGCAAAGATGAACTTCATCAAGACAACTTCTATATGCAAGAAAAAGCAAACAAATTCCAATTAGTCCACATTGCTGTTCTGACTTTGCTAAGCTTTCTGATCTTTCAGTCATACAATCCTTCTCGGCCTTGTTCCATTTCACTCAGATTTCTAGCCTGTTCTAATCCAGAAGCCAAGACTTCCCATCATTCATACAAGTGAAACTTCTTTCACTTTGTCCTCTCTTTTCCCTTTGAGAGAGGGAATGTCTATTGCTCTAATCCCTTCTACATAAACATGAAATAGAGGAAGATCTATTTAAGCAAGACACTGGCACAAGAACAAGCATGTTTAAGCTAGCTGTGACTGTGTCTAGCCTGGAACTTAAGAGGTGTCATTAAAAAAAAAAAAATTAGAAGCTCTTCTAAAACACTGATCCTTAAAAAACGGCACAGAGGAGAGAACTAACAAATAAACCAAGGCAGATATTTACAGCTTTAGGAACAGAAATATGTTAAGAGGATTGTTTGAAAGAGCCAGAAGGTTCCTGATAGTTGTCTGTTCCCCGTAGATGAGCCAGGAGAATCTCTGATGCATTCACTGTCCGGTCAGAGCAATGCAATTATATTGTTGTTAAAATCTTTGGACTGTCCTGTGGTTGTTTCCAGAAAGACAAGTGTAATATACTAACATGAACCTTGCCAACATAAGAGAAGTTCAATATAAACAGTTCATTAAAATCAGCTGGGATTCACAGGTTGTGTGTACATCAGAGCAGATGTACCCAGGAAATACCCAGATGGCTTTCTGGGGAAACCATGAGCCTTTCTGGGTTACCAAATCTAGCCTCACACTACCAGAGACAATACCAGGCAATCCTTTCCATAATCAAGTATTGGTCCTGAAGGTAAGTTCATTTCACTTGCTCCCATAACTTCTGTCTGCAGATAATTAGAAACATATTTCTCATTTTTAATTTCCCTCTTTTCATAGGAAAAATTTATGCAGTAGATTTATTAGCAGGTTAAAGCAAAGAGCAATGGCAAGTTAAATATGGTTATTTGCACTGAAACAGAGCAATAAGGCCTCACAGGACTTGTCCAGTTACCTGAAGTGACAGCTGGACATGAAAAGCTGTGCTCACTCAAGTCTTATTCTGCATCATTAACAGATAATGAGTAACATCTTTAAAATCATCTAAGGATCTTTCATCAATGTGTCCAGCAATATTTATAGAAACCAAAAACTTCTCCCTGAAGATAATGAAATATGAAGAAATCCACACTGGAAGAGTTTGTGTATTATAAAGGCTGTTAAATGCTTTGCTTGCATTTTTGTATAATTACTAAAATTCTATTCTCTGAAGAAACTACTTGAAAGCAACACTCTTACTTCAGTATTCTGTTCACTGAATGTAAACAAAATTAGACCTGGCAATCTTTGTGACCATAATACATTTTCTTTACCACTTCTTTTATTTTTGCATTTTGGAATAAGCCATATTCCAATCCTCCTCTTGGTTCTTCCTACACAATTTCAAAGTGTCACAGTTTAATGTGCACAAACATGCCGAAAACAACCTCTACAAGCGGATTACTAAAGCCTAAATCGCACTCTAAAAATTCATTTACAGGACTTCAGAAGACAGCAAGGTGCCACTTTATTGCCAAATTCCAAGGTGAGTTTACAGAACTACTAGGTGGGGGGAAAAAGCATCATTTTTACTAACAAGGACTTAACATATGCAGAAGTCAAACGACAAACCTTCACAATGCCACTTTCACATTTCCAAACAGTAACACCAAGTAATTCAGATGGCAAACATGTAGCTTCATGTATCAAAACATGTGCCAATCCACCAGAAATGAAATCGTACAGGGATAAGAAAAAGCCTGGCTGACTGCAAACTGCTGAAAGAAAAGAAGCATTGCTAAATCAATCATATTTGAACCGTCCTGATGGTAGATTAATCCAGCAGCCAAGAAGAGTCTTGGCTTGGGTACTAAATTTAAGCATAATCATGACTTGGTGGCTTTAAATTATAGAGTAGGATGCCATTGCAGCATGCCAACTACTCCCTCACTGCACCTGCACTGGCATCTGGGCAAGACCGAGTCACTGTAAACACCACCACACTTCGGTCTCCTGGTTCACTCAGACAGGACGTTTTGAGAAAGTTTGGATAGCCACAATTGTTTTATTCCATTTTATTCCCACTACTTGGGATATACATCCTTCAGCTGACTCATTTTTTAAATCACTTCAGTACTTAAACTGTCACACTTGACGCATAATCTGACACCACAGAGCCATAGTTTGAATATTTCAGTTCTATTACTTTTAATTCTGTACCAGTTAATCATATTTTATTTAAAGGTAAAATGTTAATCTTCTGATGTTAAAAATCATCATACGTTACCTTTTTATGGCCGCATATTAAAATAAGGATACTTGCCAATTACCTAGAGTCTTCTTTTCAGGATTTAAATGAGACATTGACAAGAGGTCAGCTCAGACTCTCTGCAGTACAACAACCTGCTCTGCATGCCAGAGGTGCTCTCTTTAAATCTTCCAATACTTTGCAGCTGAAATTAGCACATCTCACCAATTTGCTACTCTACATTGGTGCTTCCATATTTAATCCTGAGTAAAAGGTATACAAAAAGCACCTGTCTCCAAATTGTTTGCTATAAAATGGTTGCTTGCCCTATTGCAAGCTCAAAACTCTGACAAAAATCCTTCAAAAATATTATGGTTCTCTCTGAGATAATGAAAGCAAATTTTTTGTTGTTGTTTTAATATTGCTACGTCTCATGACTTAAAACACATCTCTACACACACCACCAGAATGAGGTCTTAGACTGCAGGCATTTCCCAGCAGGGATTTTTGCCTCCATACTTGTCTGCAAAGCAACTAGCAAATTGTTAATCATCTATAATTAAAGACACCATAAGTCCAGAACCTATCAGAGTGTATCTCCAGAAAATACTACTTTTCATTTCACTCTAAGTACCTTTTTCTACTTGGGTGCCTCCTTCCAACCTTCTTCAAAGACATGACCAAGAAAGGCATTCTTTAACATGTATTTTTATGTATAAAACAATGAAAACAGCAAACCTGTGTAATATACTTCTCTGTCTTTTCCTTGACCCTAAAATTTTTTGTTTTATTTAAAATTATCAGAGTGCATCCATGAAATGCCATAACTGAGCAACGTGCTGATATTTAACCTCCACGTCACACAACAGCCAACAAGCAGTACCACAAATTTTTAAGTAGGTGAGTAGGAGAGAAAACCGCAGAATTGCCCAACGCTACATCTGGTAAGTCAGGAAAAGCAGAGAACTGAGCTCGGAATCCACTAGATTTTCAGGCTCATTCACATGGGTCATGTCTGGCTGAGAAGCAACAGAGTCTGTATCTCGATAGGTTTTTTTTTCCTGCGAACACAACTGCATACTGCAGGTTGCACTCACCTGCTCTACCTTTAGCAGTTTCCTTGCAATGGTAAGCAAGTCATCCTGAGATAAAGTTCATACAGAACCAGATGTAACATATTAATTTAATTTTTAAATAGAAGAAATGTGTGGTTTTAGTGGTGGTCCTGATTATATTTATCTATTTCTATTCTATCGTTTCCACATTCAGACCTACAATTATTAGCAAATGTTGCTCAAGTTTTTGATGCTCTGTTTTCAGTCTTGACTTCAAGCATCAAAGCTCTTACATATGTATAAAAAAAAGTCAACACTGTTCATACAACAACCACCATCCACACTTAGTTGGCAAGAGCTCATATATCCACGCCTGTCTGCAAAATGAAAAATGTATTTTAAGTGTAAAACTAAAAACCTGACAATGTACAACTCAAAATGCACTTCTGCTGACAGAGCCTAGCAGGTGAAACTGCTCCCTCCCTTTAACATTCTTTACAGCCATGCTCTGCTGCCAGGAAAGCCAATCCATGGACCACTGCCTAACCAGGCAGCTTGCTCTGTGGGGCTCCATACCTTACACAGGTGGCAAGCTCAAGGCTACAATTTTCATTTTAACATAATTGCCTTGAATTTTAGAAAACTCTTCCTCCTTCAGGCAGAGGACAGTGTCCTACCATTCACAATGAAGGTATCTGGAATTACAACATTTGGAAGTGACTAACGGGGGTGAAAACTAAGTTTCATTTCTTATGGATTCTTTAGAATGAAACAAACTATATCTAAAAAGTGCAGATACGTTTTTTTATTTCTTTTGCAGTTCAGGGGAAGGGGGAGGGAAAAGCATCACTGATTTGTATATTAAAGTGCAAGCATCTGTCCTACTGATGACATTCTAGGGAAGCACATTAGCATAAAATTTAACGATGTCAAATAAGTGGATGTGAAATAGGGACTGCGTAAAGACACTATTTCCAAGCCTGACAGAAACATCACTGTTTAGAAATGCAAATGATACCATTATGTTCAATAATTATATGAAAATATGAACAGTTCAGCATGTTTTCCAGCCCTGATGGCGGTTAATGGGATGTACGCTTATGTAAATAACTACTATTAAAGCTAATGCTGAAAAAAACTAATAAATTCATACTAAAGCAACTGATTTAGTACGCTTTTAAACCCCAGCAGTGCTCACTTATTAGAAAGGAGTGCATTCTTATGTTTAGAACTCATTACTGTTACAAGTCACTGCAACTCCATCAATTACCATGCATTAATGAAAATGGGACACATACAAAAAAAAATTATTGCCTCTCAGCAGTTTTCTTTAAAGACAAAATATAGGGGTATTACCATCACTGGGCCTTGAGGGGAACTTATCAGCAACATAATCCTTATTACTACAACTCTACTCCCTGTTCTGTAAACCCTGGGGTATTTTTTGTCCCAAGAAGGGGATGACCTTTATGTAAATCTCTTGCCATATGTGCAATGAAAGTGACCATATTGCCATCAGTAAAAGCTTACCACTTCCACAGTTCAAAATGTATTTAAATAAACACATACATACTAGGATCTGAACTGAAAACTGTAAATGCGAAATGAAAAACTACAACTCCTGAAACTACACCAAAGAAGTGTAATGCCAATAGAACTAAGGATAAAAGGTATATATGGAAGTCTTCAATGAAGTTCTTGTATCTGGACAAATTCCATCTAGTTTTACATTTACACTTTTAATAACCTCCTAGAGAGCCACAGAATTAAGACTTTAAGGATGCTATTCATTCCTTTTTGGATGTTTTCTCCAATTCCTCAGCATTACTCAAAATTCTTAGCCCTGGTTTAACATCACAATTGATAGAGGAAACAAAACCAAGAGTGCTGTTATAGTAATGAATTCCTAAGGAAATTAAAGGCTGAGATTTACTGAACATCTATAACGCTACAACTAACCCACTTTCATTTTCTAAGTAGTCTATGGAAATGAGATATTAATGTAACATCCACTAGACCCTAAGAAGTTTAGCAAGGCTAAAAATGCATTTATATTAGTTTGTGTTGACTGACAATTTAAAATTAAGGGTAGATGTGAACAACCTTACAAGAGACCATGGACAAAGAACTGATGCCAAATGGAGAAGATTAACGTAGGACAGTTACCTGTCCAGTCTCAGCTGCTGTAAAACAAGATGGCACTTTGCTATGGGAAGGCACAGACCTGCAACGCTCGACTACAAAAGCACTGTCACTAAGGACCATGAAATCCCACAACGATAGAAAGAGGTTAAGAAACAGATGCAATTTTCATCATGCTTGAACAGTGACACAGTTCTTACAGGCCGATGTCCATTGTAAAAGCCAAAGTTAAATTAATGCTATGCTTAAGTGCAATGTACTCCCCACAGTACAAGGCAAAAATAAAGCCTAGCCCAGCCTGAAAAATTTCCAATCTAAAAGCAGGCAGCAAAACAAGGCTTTCAGAGGGCCAGCAGCTCAGAGAATACAACAGCAAACACATGATGACAGTCACTGTGACAAATGTTTGATGGGAGAGAGATGGAAGAAAAAAACCCCACAAAACTATCTGATTGCTTCACTAAATCTCTTTTGAAAGAGAGGTATGAAGTGTTTTGCTATCTAGACCATTAAAACTATTTCATGAGTGAAGGCCACTCTAAAAACAGTAAGACAAATTTGCTACTGATTAATAATAAAGCCATTCATTTTATTCTTCAAATCTAAAGTAATTACAAGCCAGAGCATGGCAAATGGATTTAGAAGAAGCCATTACGTCAGAAGAATCCTTTAAAGAAGAACAGTAATTTAAAAGACTGAACTGAATAATGAACTCTCCTGAACAACAATTATTATGAGATTGATTTATTGAAAGTGTATTTAATTATGCAAGAAATGTTTAAACTTTCCAAAATAGTGCAGGAAGACAGAGAAACCAATAGCAGAGTCAGCCCTACGTCCTCATTATAGTTGAGAAGCTGAAGCAGATGGAGAATTCATTTAGTTTAGAAGGATAAAGTACATCAATTTCTCTGAATCCACATTTCTAGTCAATTTGTTACAGTACCAGCTTCAACAATTAATGATCTCATTTTCCCACTTGTGCCTCCTTTTAAAAGATTTCAGTCTTTGTTTCTAAATGAGCCAAATGTCATAAAGAAAAAATTTAACTCAAATATCACTTTGAAAGCTCACATGTCTAAAGCCAAATGTTTCAGCAATAACCACAGAACCAGGGATCAGATTCAGTCAGGTAAATAGCCTGTTCAGTTTAAGTATCTGGAAAAAGCAGAAAGATCTGTCTTTCACCTGTGACACTTAAACTGACCAGCCTGACTCCTACAGAGAAATTTTTTTTTTGACTGAACTACTTCCCTTTTTTTTCTTAAAATACCTGATATTGATATATGAGATTGCCATGGCTGAAGGTGCATTTCCAATGACAGGTGTCTCCAGCTTAGTTTAGACAGGGGCAGCCCATCATCATATCCAGTTTTGACACACCCACCACACAGTTAATACAGATAATATCATATATTTGTGCTTTAGATACCCAGAGCTGGGGGACAGGCTGCCTGGGAAGCATATAGCTACCTGTGGGTATCAATAATCTCGCAGGGCAGAACTCCAGCTCTTATTCAGTTTCAAAATCATCAAGTCTCTAGTACTAGGTACAGATCGCCACAGTGTAAAAACGCCATGAAATACAAGAGATGAGAGAATGGTACTAGCCCTCAACTCATGGGAAGTCCAAAATTCTATACAAGAGCTGTTTGGGTGGGAGCATCTCCTCTTCAGTCAGACACACACAGAACACCATTCCACTCTTGGCATAAAACAGAGCAAATCTGCTTCTCCCATTCCACAGCTATATTTCTATGCTCACAGTACCATCTCGTCAACAATCCTGCACCACTGAGTGCAGAGTTTTAGGGCAAAAAGCCTGTCCAGCTCATATTCTACAGAAGCTGCTGCTGACTGCTTAGATGCTGCCTGCTGATTCTGGGTATTTTCATAACATGGACAGTGTGGCTAGATTGTGCTACAAGGCACTAACTAGGATTAAGCACAGAAAGCTTCAAATGAATCTACAGCCATTGATCCATTTGAATACTCTACGTTACAATATGTTTCACCTTGTTTTAGTTTAAAAGTTCATGAAAAATTCAAAATATCTTATTTACCCAATAGTCCTTGACTGATTCTTCCACATTTAAGTTCGTAAATACATACATTATTTAGCCAATACTGCAGTTACAGAATAGCATATAAATATTCAGGGACTTCTTAATAAGTGCAGCTTTTTTTCAATAGACCACAACGGTTGCTTAGAAACATTTACTAGTAGGATACCTGAAATAACAGTAAGAGAAACACCTTCAAAGAGTGAAGTAGTTGGATAAAATGGAAGAAAGGAGCAAAATACTAATTTTTCATTCTCCTCACACACCTTCAAACAAATTATGATGCACAAGAAGATATACAGTATGCATTCACATATGAAAAATAGAAAGGGAAAAAACTTAAAATGATAAGCTGAGAGAGCCAAGTTAAGAAATAAAAGAAAAATAATGACGGTCATTTCAAACCCTCAGTTCACAACTTGTCAGAAACTATACCATCAGGTACAGACTTAGCCAAAGTTAATCTCTAAAATTGTTACTGAGTTTTAAATAAATAGCCTGACATTCAAAAGCACAAGTTTCCTGCAAATGGCAAATTTGCCTTTTTTATAGAAATCTTCTTCCTGACTTTTTTTTTTTTTGGGTGGGAAGGGGTGGGGGCACAGCAAGGCAGGGACCCACTTTCATATATACATGCTTAACTCCAGTGTTAGTATCTGTGCCCCACCTCCCCCTGACACTGTGCTGTCATTTTGAGTGCAGACTGTCCCCTTGCCAGCAGCACCCCAGGGAGGCATACACACAGGAACCTGCCACACAGGACAGTGAGACCACACATCCAACAAAACACATGGCCAAAGCATGTGCAACACCACCTCTGTTCCCTCACCTGTGACGATAACTTGGTGGGTCTGATTAAAAAAGGAAAGAAAGCAGAAGTGCTCATATTTTCAGAAGATCAAATTTAACATCATAGGGAAAATAAGGCAGAACCAGCAAGTAAATTCTGTACTCTGATACCTCCTTTTTCTACCATTTTGTTCTTCGCATTAAGCAATCCAGTAACTCTTTCTTCTGAAAAATACTACTAATTTTACATTAACACAGTAAGATAAGAAAAGGAGAAAATATGTAAGTGGCCCTAATTTTTGTATGCAAGACTTACGTAATGAACAGCACTTTGGCAAAACTAAAAGCATTTTATTAAAGTCTCTAGATAATGCTTATAAAGATCATTATTCTTCCAGCAAATTAATATTCTATGTCTCACTAACACTATAAGCAAATGAACTGTTTTAGTTAAATTAATATTCATGTTAACTGCACACAAAACCAACTAATTAAGTAGTTCTGTAATATTAAGGACATATGTAAACAGAGTCTGTGATCAATTTTAAGACTAACCAAGTAAATTATAAAGGATTTGTTGCGTGAATTTGGCTGGGTCTTCAGCAACGTGGTCTGTCTACTGGGAGGTGTCCCTGTCCTGGGGTTGGACCTAGATGATGTTTCAGGGTCAAACCATTTTGTAAGTATATATTCAGTCAGAAAATAATTCCAACAAAAAGCTTAAGTAACTAAGGTACATTCTAAATATAAACCAAAACAGCAGTATAGTACAGCTGATTAGTTTAAATCTACAAAAAAGAAAAAAAAGTTCGTAATAAATAGAATCTCTTCTTTCCTTTATTTGCCTGTTCTTAGTCTACATAATAATAATTTAAGCAGAGCTTAAAATTCAATAACCAATTTTTAAAATTTTTTTAAAGAAGTTTCCTCTTCACCTATTAATAAGTCTTCACAGAAATGTTAAGGCTGCTTTTCCTTCTTCATTTATGCAATACCATCAAATTTACATGAAAAAAATCCCTAATGGTGATAGCAAGAAAAGCTAAAGACCACAACATAATTTCTTTGAACTATGAAGTATCAGTAGTATTTGTTTCTTAATAATCTCATTATAATTTTTTTCCTAAGACATACATCATGACAGTATTGGGGCATCTTACAAAGGATATTTTCCTGATTGTAAAATTAAATTATTTGGGACCTAAATTAATAATAGGTGCCTGAAAATACATCAGGAAAAAAAAAAGAAGAAAGCCAGAAGCTTTTCTATTAGCAGCTCCCAGCAAAAGTGGAAAAAGAAGCAGCACAAGTAGTCTAAGCGCATAACATGGTGCATACTGCTCATCCCTTACTGAAAATGCAAATGAAATAACACAAGTAAGAACAAGGAAGTTGCAAGTCACACACTCCAAAGCCGATGCCAGAATTTACACTGCCACTAGAAGCAGTTTAGTCACCATACAGCAGCAAAGAGAACACAAACACCAAGAGTGGATGCTGTAGAAGACACCAAAGGAGGTTACACATGGCGATTCTTCTCACATGAGCTTAGTCCCAAATTCTGTTTCAGAAGTTCAGAGGGTGCTTGAATACCCTGAACAGACACATCCCTGAGTGCATCAGCTGTCTTACAATTGTCTAATCGATCCTAGGTCACCTGCCATCTTCCTGGCTCTTATCAACCCTGACTGCTTACCCCAAACATTTCCGAATCCATCAGTCAGGCTTCACATCAGTCATGTCCAGCCCAACCTCCTTTTCCAAGCCTTTCCTTCCAGACACGTTCCATATCTCACTTTCCCGATACACACTCTATTTACATTTTTTCCCTTTATCTTTTACATAAACTTCACTTTCAGAAAGTGACTTTTTTTCCCCACCACTTTCTCATCTTCATAGTTGTAAGATGGTTTCATTGAGGAGGGCATCAAAAGAGTGGGAGCAGCTGTTACTGGATTATCCAGTTCAGCCCAATTGGGCAAATTTTAGTAAGAACAGCAAGAGATGTCATCCCAGCATGCATACCTTAGCACCACTAAGTGCCACATCTCCTAAGAACAGCAGAAATAGAACTTTTCAGTTTATTATAAGCAAAACGAAGTTTTGATCCTCTTTTGGATTTGGAACACTTTGTTTAGAACACTTTGGATCAACTTTCTTTTGAAAGAAGTCAGTCTAAAGTGTAAATATCAGGAGACAAACCAAGCCAAAATAGCTACTTTTGACCAAATTATAAGATAATACGATAGGCCTAAATACTGCTTTAGGAAGAAGGTATAGACCAGCTGGCTACTCGAAATCCTTAATTTTCCTTAATTCTGTGATACTAAGTATTTGGCAACCCTGATAATAGACTGGACTGTTTATGGTTCACAGCATGCTCATCACTGTTGTTCTTCATTAACAGCACACCCCAGTACTAAGAACTCAAATTTCAAAGTTTCACCTGCTAAGGAAGAGTAGAGTTGACTCCTAAATCTGCATGAAATTTTAGTTGTTGCTCCCAACCCAGACAGCACTGAGTACTCCCAAAGCAAATGCGAGCTTGGGCTGCAGACAAATGCTGTTTTTTAAATACTAAGTTACTCAAAGTTTTGTAGTGAGATCATTGCATACCACCCATTTCCCTACCCCCAAAGCTTCTGTCATAGTTCATCAGCAACAAATTTGAACAGAGGGGTCTTCACAGCTTCTCAGGGGGAAAAAAAAATCAACCACAACAAAATAAGGACAGATTTTCCTCAAAGTAGGGATTTCAAGCACCGAACAATATTTCTCCTGCAAGAATCTCAAAGAAAAAAGCAAAACAACAAAAATGTGGTGCTGAAAAAAAAGGCACATAGTCTCCATGCTAAGTGAACTAAACCCTTACCAAGTTGACGTTGCACTTTGCTGGATGGCTGCAGTTATATGAGAAGCACTAATTTATTACTGCAGGGTAGTTTTAAATACTGCAGTAAAGAAAGTAATCTTATAGAGAATAAATCAGCTGTGCAGGGCAAAAAAAAATGGTAAAATTGATTTTAGCAGACTTGAAGATTTTTTTTATGGTATTATATCCCTGATATCTTATTTGCAAGTGGACACTACAACCTGGAAGAACAAAGAATTTCAAGTTGCTGTACTTTAAACAGCCATAATCTGTTTTCAGCCTCAGCAAGTAATTTCTACTATTCCTTGTCTCTGCAACAAGCTTTAAAAAATTAAGTGATCAGAGTTACGTTGAAGATCTTGAATCATTCATGTATGATAGGCAACTATTGCAGAAGTTAAAATTACATTGTTTTAAATTATAACCTTGTTTTATATATCTAGGTTTTACAGAGTTTTATGAAGTGTAAAATTGCATGCATTAACCTTCTGGCATGTCTACCAGACTTCTGGAAAAGTATTCATGCTTGTGTCATCTATTTCTGGAAAAGAAAAAAAAGAAAGGGAAAAACCCCCAAACAACAAAACAAGCAAGCATGTCTACTTTCCACTAGCCAAATAAACTTCATATGAATTTGTGAAAGCTTTGTATGGATAAATAACAAAAAATCAGAAACATGCATCCTACTCACATTCATGAGCTGACTGAATATACAAGATGTAATATACAACAAAATACTGGCTTCAGTTAAATCAATGTCAAAGTTGTTATCCCATCTAATGACTCTTGAAATACCTCAGATCTAATATTTTCCAGTAACAGTTCACAGCCAGCTAAGTTTGTTGATGCATATATTATTCAGGACAAACAGACAAAATTCTTTCTAGAAAAGTAAGTGCCACTGCACTACAAGGGATGTTCCAGGTCATCAGGGGCAATGCTCTTCCAACAGAGACCACACATCACTGAATGCCTTCCCTAAGCCAAGTAAGTTCCATCATAAAGCACTGTTTTTGTTAAGCCTCCCGGTGCTAAACTGTGAAATAGGATTGCCTGAATTTTTAAGAACCCTCCTCTAAATCCATGTTTAAGTTTCTGAATTATGACCATTTCTGTTTCAACACTGGCCCACAGCTTGAACAGCCTCTTTTTGTCACTAACTTCATTTTTAACTCGAACATGGGATGGCTCAGGACTGAAAACAGTACAGCACACTAGGCTCCATCGTGCTTTTTAAAACAACATTACTACCCTCCCTACTGGCAATGCAGCGTCCGGTGAATCACACACTATTTGCTTTTCCCATAGGTGTAGCACTGTCTCTTCCCTATCCCACTGCAGCCAACCCTTAGCCCTCTGAGAAATTTAACAACAAAGCATCAATACCAGTGATTTGGAAGGGAAACGAACAAGAGAATTTTGTAAAGGTCTGTCACACCCAAAAAGGCAAACTGCAATTCCCACAATAGTTTCTTGGTATGTGATATTCCAGGATTGGGACTAAGCATATGCAGCTTAAAGAAATGCAAGTCACAGTCTGCAAGAAAATAGAATCTTCTAACTGTTTCTATAAACAAACAAACAAACCCTATACCAAACAAAAAAGTATAAGCTAGCTAAATCTCCTAGTACATATATTTAATTTATATCCATTTAGTGTGGATTCTCTTTTTCTGGACATGGAGAGAAATTGAATACCATGAAAGTTTTAGACCTAAATTATGACCACCTAACACAATTAATTTTTAAAAAAAATCTATGATATCTATAATCATATTTTAATGTGTAAATTCCTTATTGTCATTTTTAGTTGACAAATATCTATTTCATAGCAAAACAACATCATAGGAACAGCTGGATGGCAGTTTTAAGCTCAAATGAACCAGTGTCACATGCTGACAAGTCATCTCTCTGATTGCTTTTGAATGGCAGCACATGCAGATTTATTCTATGCCATAAATTAGAACAATTATTTCTCTGTACTTCACTTTTTATTTCAGTGAGCCACTGCACATATTTTTAAAGGATATCTTCCCTTTCCTTGATGATAAGTTCATTCTGCTCCTCTAGCTGTCTGATCTTCTTCTCAAACGACTCCTGTTC
The DNA here is from genome assembly GCA_013398955.1 of Callaeas wilsoni. NCBI lineage: Eukaryota > Metazoa > Chordata > Aves > Passeriformes > Callaeidae > Callaeas > Callaeas wilsoni. The sequence continues at coordinate 139,495 of VWPU01004739.1, read as the reverse complement.
AGCTTTCAGGCGTTCTTCCGTCACCTCTTTTTCTTCACTTACCCTGAAAAGAATTTGAGAAAAATAAAATATATGCCCATAACCACAGTGCCTGACTTCCAACTCCTCCACCACTTTGCAGGTAAATGGATAACATCTTCTCCACCCTTAAGCATGTTAGTTCCTTACAATGTTTATTTTACTATATTACACAGGAAGATGTGTATGATTTTATGCAATACATTTTTTTTTTCAAAAACACTGGTCTCAGTAGAGTACATGCACATTATTAGGCAGCATGGAAGAACAAAATAAGGACCTGAACCCACAATCAGGTTTGTCCAGTCTGATTCCCTGCAGCCATAATGAAGATTCACTGGGATACTTACAAACCTGGGACATGGAGATAGAAAACTCAGACGGAAGAGCTTAGGCTGTCATGACAGGAACACAATTCTAGAAAACTTTTCTGTTTCATCATCTATAAACTAATCCTTCTTTCACCTTTACTGGTCAAATACAAGTCCAGGAAAGAATCATTTCTCTTGTTAGCTTTCTCCAAACAAAACAGTTTGTCCTTTTCTGAGGATTTTTAAATATTAAGCTGCAGGAGTAAATTTTCCTTTCTGTCTGGGGCATGGCACCCTGTATCTTGCTGCTCAGTGTAAATAATTGGATCAAGATTAAAAGATGACAATGTGAGAAAGGATTACAATGATCATTTATTCTGCACCTCAAGAGCAGGCTGTAAAAACAATTATTCTGGTATCATGTAGGCAAGAAGATCATTATGCACAGATGATCCTGTAACTATGCTAAAAAATGTGGCTTGGAAATCATGGTTCTATAAAAGCTCCACAAAAATATTAAGTAATGAGCATAGACTAACAAATATTATTGCTCTGCACTTAGGCAATTTCTGTTGCTGAAGGCTCTTAAAGTTCAGTCTTTTATGATGATGAAACAGCTGCCACAACACAGGTGACAGGAGATCAAAGCAATACAACTTTTGGAAAACTCCAATTTTAACTTCCTTTGAGTGGAACAATCTTATAGAAAGAGGAGAGAGGAAGGAAAAAAAAAAGATATATATATATAGATAGATAGATAGATATATAAGTATATATATATACATATATATACAAGTATAAGTATTAGCCTAAGCCTTCCACTCCACCCATCACACTCATATTCTTAACAGAATGTTTCATTCAAGGACTGAGCTTGATATTATTGTTTCCCTTAAGAGGGCACTGATTTGTTTTGATCTTCCAGTGGAAAAGTCATAAATACCATAACTGGGTCACTCCCCTGGGGTGAATTACAGACAAGCATTATTCCCCAACTCCAAGATCAACCCACAGCCCTTCCCATATCAGTTCAAGCAGACTGCATGATGTTGGAAATAATAATACTGAAACTCACACTTTTTCTCTACAAACCTAGAGGGAGACAAACAACAGATATCGTATAATCAAATTCTTTAAATTAGGGCGGTTTGAAAGCTTGCATCACACTATTAACTGTAAAGTTTCTAAAGTACAGGGAAAAAAAAGAGACATGGATTTAGTGTAAAAGCATTCCATTAGTCAAATGCACAAGGTCTCTCCTACAACCTCGGGCCCAGCCTGGGAAGATGTGGTGAGTTCAGCCTGTTCCTAGGCCCTTTCCCCTCCACTCAAAGGCTGTCAAAAGGTTGTGCACACAGCATTAAAGAAACGTGGTGAAAGGAACCACCTGCATAAATTCTGGACCAACACCAACACCTCTGCACTCCTTAGCTAAGCAGGCAACAAACTTTTGAGGAATATCCACCACACCTCCTTGCAGTAACAGCCATAGCACATTTGCCACAGGCTGCAGACAGAGGCTTTCACATCTAACCACGGCCCATTTGTTTCCTCTGAGTCCAGTGCAACCACCTAAATGACTACAACATGTATGACCTTCCTTTACATAATCAGAGAAAGATGCAAAAACAAAAAAAGTCCATTAGAAAACCACAATGAAGACCACAATGACCATGCGGATGAAAGACAGGAAGGAAACAAGAGCAGAGCAAGGAACTGGAAAGAGAGAACGAGTACCATCTCCAGGATTCTATGAAAGGAAGGAAGCTTGCTCAGTAACTTGCAAGAGTGATGCTGCAGGAGAAAAAGGTTTGGGGCAACAAAAGTATGGGCTCTGCTGGCACCCAGCAACACTAAAAGTGAACATCAGTAAAAGAAAAAAAGGTGTGAAAGAACAGAGCAGTAGAAAAATCAGACTAAATCTAGCAGGCTTTACTAATCTCTAGATTCTGTGACTTGTTGCTTACACCAGTGCCCATCACATTCACGTGCTGCGTTTGTACTTAACACAGATCACAGCAAGCTGTCATGCTCCCAGACACATGAATATATTGTGCCACATATCTTACACAGTAAATGACTGAGAACAGTAAGTGATCTCAGAAGAAATGTGGCAGTATGTGTTTATGTATCACAAAGCAGGAGACAGCCCATAAAGGGCAGGCGAGATACGAAAGACGGTTACTCACAGGAGGTGGCAAAAGGAAGTTAGAGAAAAGGAATACAAGAATGTCATCAGATCAAGCTGGATTTATGTCACTTCCTATAAATAGCTCAGTGAGTTGGTTTTTTTAATAAACGGAGTTATTTGCCTTCTAGCAGTAAAGAACAGATGATTTTTAGCAGAACTATGGATGACTTCACTGATGCTGTACAAAAACATTACAAGGCTCATATAATGCTCCTCAAAAGTATTTTCACCCTCTGTTCACCCACTTGGGTCAGAAAAGAGCAGTGAAAGAACAAAGGCACAACTACAAAGGGCACAACTGCTCCACTGAGCAACATGCTGGTATCCAGCTCCATTGTTCTTGCTTTTAGGATCAAACAGAGGACTGACAGCTGAGAGCAAAGATGATGAATCAGTGGAACTATTCCTTCCATTTAGTGTCTGCAACATTTTCTTGCATGCAATTCACATTCACCTACCTTGTGCCATAGGACATGCACCACCTTTGTTCAAGATTTGTTTTAAATTCAGCAGTTCAAAGCCCATACAATTCTAGATGCATTTAAATAAATATTTTAATTTTATTCTACAGGAGCCTCTTTAGAAAAACTCGTAATGCAAATATATTGACTAAAAGCCCTACTAGGACATCCACCTTAGGGTTAAAATTAACTTCTGGTTCACCAGTTCCAATTATTATTGTGTGCTCCCAAGTCTACTGCTGATACTAGTATTTCTGTCTGATCTAAAGAAGGAATTGATCAAGGAGTTTGCTGATGACACTGACTCATTCCACTGAGTAAGCAGGACTAATGCTCTCCAGGTGGAATTTTTGAAGCACTGCACAAGTGAACAGCACTTCAAGTTTTATTTGTTTAATGAAAAACTGACATGCACAACAAAGAGCCATGATAATACTCACATCAACACTACACTAGGGACAGAACTCAGCTTTTTCTGACAGAAGGCAGAGTTGAAAAAGCAAATTAAAAACAGCATCTTCTATTTTTTAAAATTTTAAAAAATGAGCTTTTACCAAGAGAAATCTGAAATGCAATAAGAACATTGCGGCTCAGCTAGTTAAGCCACAAGACAAGCTAAACAAAAAACAGAGACAGAGACACTAGGAACTTCATTGATCAGTCCTACAATCCTTGGGAACACTTATCTTTTAGTAACAATCTGTTGAAGATCAAAAATCTAAACGCCAATCGCTAACAGTCTGCCAAATGGCTAGCAAAGATGAAAATAAAAGTTTCATGACCATTCTTGAAAATTACAAGTTTTAAATTCCAGGCAAAGAATGGCATCTGGAACAGGGAAGACTACCAAGGCAGGGGGAAAGGGTGAGCAGGGGGGAAGAAAGAAACAGAATTTTTGTCCAAGGATCAGGGTTCACAAACCTGATATATTTTACTCAAGTATCATCCGCAATTTGTACGCATTAGAAAAAATAACAAAAAAATGCTATAGGCCCAAAACCTAATTGAAATTGCTACACAATGGATAAATTTTATGATACGCAACCTGCAAAATACAAAACTAGATTTCACAGCATGAATTTATAGCTATAAATGACTTTTTAAGCACAGAAAGTAAGTGTGATTGGTGATACAATAATCCTGGGCATGCTTTACCTATCAACACAAAGTAATTTCCAGACAAGCTTAGGGATATCTCATTTGCAGTCTCACTGCCTGACCAATTAGGAAAACTGCAGCACAAAATTGCTCCTAAAGTAACACACAAAAAAAAGAGAAAATATTTTGATGTTAAAGCCAGGTAACAATTTGGTTAAATATGAAGACATGTAACCCAGGAGAGAAGGCAACCCAAGAGGCCAAACACATAAGATTTGTAATACAAACCACAGGCAAGTTTTCCTTCAAAGATCTTAAGGACTGGAAGAAAAACAGCAGATATACACATTAATAGCTTTACTGAAACCTCTGCAATGGTTTCCAGTTCTGTAACCAAATTAACGTTCTATTTAGCTGCCCATTTTCACCTTTTGTTAGAAAATTTCAATTTTACTTGGTCAATTTCAACTTCCTATCAAAGACAGTAGAAAAGACTAGTATCCCAAACTGCTAGCACCCTACAACAGGTTTAGGAACCCAGGGTCTTTGGAAGAGGGAAGCATTTTCTAAGTAAGGGATAAAGGACTGTCTGAAGGCTGTTTTAGTAGCTGCCAGTTACAAGTCACTCTGGGCATGCCAGTGGTCTTAGCCAGAAAGACACTAATATAATAGCAAAAAATATCTTGTATCTCATTTGGAAAGGGAAATCACTCCCTCCCATGGGTGCATAAGGGCATTATGATACCTTTCTACCTAAATTGCTTTTGAAGATTTGTTTGCAAAGACAACAGGAAGCCAGCTTTCTCCATGTTTATCTTATTTGAAGAAAGTAAGAATGCAAAATAGTCAGATACCAATTTTCACCACTAAAAACAAAAATTAAACTTTCATGAACCGTTCTACATCACTTAGTCAATGCCTCTGCTCACTCGAAAAGCAAATTTCATATGTGAGCTGTACAGGCATCTGTGATCGGGGGAGAAGTATTTATGATGTACCTGCCATACTAGGAGCCCCAAAGTCACAGAACTATGGCTATATATCAGTTAGGAGTGAAGTGAACACTTGCAAGCACACACACATTCACTCTCTCTGCTAAGGAGTTATGATCCTCTCCATTCAGCCAACCACCAAGACAGAGAGAGCTCTCCAAATCTGCATATCACTTAAAGTATTTCACTCTAGAATACTTCATAATCATTCTCAGTGTGGTGTCTAGCAAGTCCTTAATGTTCAACAGTCAACTGGCTACGTCCCAGCGGGCCCTGCGCTGCTCCTTCTCAGAAGAGGCTAATGTGTCCTGACACTGGCAGCGAGTACAAGCACAAGAATCTTTCTGTGTCTTCACCACGTCACTGCTCATTTCATTACATAAGCTGATGACTGCTTCAGGAGCAGCCTGCAGGACTAAAAGCTCAGAGAGTGAGTCTTCTTTGCCTCTTTTGAAAGGACTTTGCTTATAGGGAGAGATAAAATTTGCTCTTACTCTGCCACTTTCACCACCACGCCAGGAGGACTTTACTGAAAACATCAAGGTGCCACGCTGGCTGTCTCAGAAAATAATGACTGATCACACTCAAGAATACCCCACTTACTCACAAAGCACTTTGGCATTCATGGGCATGACTCATTCTTCTCAGAAATTCCTCTACAAAAGCAATTTTTAAAGAAGCTGCTGACACAATAAATTAAAAAGCTCAAATTTGCAACATTTGAGTATTTTATACTTTGGCTCCAGTCTGCCACTCTCATTTCACCTTAAAAGGATATATTCAAAGAATGGCAACATAATGATTAGATTTACAGGTGGCAGCACAGATCAAAAACTATGATTATTAGGCTAGAAAGGAGGATTAGAAAGGATACAGCTGAGTCCTTTCTTTTGACCCCATATCAAAATCCAATTCCATAAAATTCCAAACAGCTAAGGTGATGTCAGCCACTGGAATCCCCAGCAGCAGATCTTTCCAGCTCAGAAGCTCTTTTATTTTTTTTTCAAAGAAAATGATATTAATGTGGTCCGCATCAGAATTTACTCATACCAAGACAAAGTCTGACACTTCAGCAAATTAACAAAGGCACTGGCACACACACACCCTCAATGTTCAAAAGTGCAGTGGGAGTGAGAGTTGGAGGAAGAGAAGTAAAAAATAGGAAGAGGAAGACAAGTACAGGAGAGCTCTCTCATGCAGCACTCACAGAAACTGGGGAAAGACCACCACCCTGAACTGCTCAAGCAAGATCTGGCTGAAATTCAAGCCACGAAAGTCAATCACATTTTGCAACTGGTTTCCTCAAAAACAGAAATTTACCACTTTACAAGAGCCTTCATGCAGCTACTTACTGACCAGCCTGTTTCTGTTCACCATCCTGCAACAAAGGTGCACAAATTAGCCTCAACTACCGTTCATAAACTGCAGCAAAATAAGGAACAGTGAGGTACAGCCCAAGTGAGACCTTTATTATTCCAAGTATTTACTGCAGGACAATGTTTCTGTAAAACTTTCAGCATTCTGCTGTTCTTTTTTCTTCTCCAAAGTAGCAAAGAATGTTCTACTGCTTGTAAAAACTCTCTATCATTGCACAACTAAGGATGAAAATTATGGAGAGTTTTAAAAAAGTGACGAGGTGAACGGAATTAAAGTTCAACTTCCCTATTACTCTGCAAAGGACTTTTAATTACATCCAATAAAAATATGATTAGGTTTAAAAATAAAAGAGAACTAAGTATAAAATAATAGTGTTCCACTAATTTTACTTTTCAAAATTAATGTTGCTGCACCTTCTATTTTTCTTCAAAGAAATGTCAAGCAGAAATATCAAACTGTCCTCAGGGAAAAATCACAGCATCTGAGATTTAAGAAGAATCCCATGCTCGAATGAATTAGTGTACTACTATTCACTAGGGAGCAGTGTATTATGAGGAACAATGTAATAAAAGGCTTTTTTTAATATTAGAATATACCTCTATATATCAACAGTGGCAACAGTGTCCGAATAGCTCCAACATCTGACAATTTGTAACCAGGCTTCCCACCAATCTACTCTTTATGACAGTCTTAACTATACATTTTCTAACACAAGGCATGATAAAATAGAGTTGCAAGCATGAAGAACTTCAGAAATTACTAAAATACTGTATGGCAAGAAATCCTGTATTAGTACAAATTATTAGCAGGTAAAATGGTCCACTGGATAAGGATAATAAGAGGGAAAATATTCTTAGCTGCACCAGAGAGTTATTGCATGACCTTGAGCAAGTCACTTAATTTCTCTAATTTTCCAAATTTTCCTATATAAAACGAAAAAGGACAGTAATGCTTGCAATTATTGCACAGACATAAGGGATCTATGTCAAAAAGCATTTCATTACTATCAGAGAACCTACATTTTGTTCTAGAAAAACTTTGCCTTTAAAAATTCTAAGTATGTACAATAACTTTTAGTCCAAAGGACCATGGATCATCTCACAAGAGCCTCCCTACTGATGTGGCAAAGGCTGCCAAAGGCCCATGTGCTCCTCCTCCTCATTTTTACAGCCACTCTGTAAGAAACAGATTTCCAGAGACTCTGAGGTGTTAGGGGCAAAGAGTAGGACAAAAATCTCCTCACTTTAATTCAACCTCTTTTTCATATCCTTTACCTTTAAGAATGTAACTAGCACTGGAATGAAACTTAGAAAAAGACTTCTGCTAAAGCTGAGAAACTTGCACTATTTCTACCTCTCCTTTCAAGGAATACGTAGAACCTGAAGAAATTAAGGAAAGCAAGGAGAAGTTTGGCTAGGTATGTAAATATTACACAGGCAAATCATTATTAACATGTTTCAGCCACAAGATCAGCAACGCACCTTTAATGTGGCCTTCCATATAAAAGCTTACCTCTGCCAAAGAATAAGCACTACAAAGTTTCATAGCAACAAAGTCCGTAATTTCCAAAAGCAGAATATGTTTATTTATAGCACTTGATACACACAACAAACAAAATCTTAGCCCTGTCATTAGGTTATTACAGATGAAGTACTGCTGGTCATGAAATTTTGGCCTTTGTTTTAAATATGTTTTATGGGGCTCAGGAAGCAAGAAAAAACCAACCAGGCTGCTTCATATCTCTTCCAGCAAGAAAAATTACCTTGTGCAAATATTCAGGTTTTTTATGCAGTTCTACATTGCTTGATGTTAATTAGAGAAACTACTCTCTTTAAACTTAATGCATTTTCAGGTGATGCTTCTTCTTACCTGGCAAGTTCTTTAATTAAGTTTGCAATGCGTCTCTTGTCCTCAGGACACAAATCCTTTAAAGAAGCACTCTTCATTCCTCCTTCATTAGTGCCCTGAAAATTTAAAGTTACATTTTAGAACATACTGTTTAAAAGAAAACAAATATTTCATAAGCTATTAAAAGCATTTCAAGACCTAATAATTAGAAGCTGAAAGTAGATCAATTCCAACTGGAAATAAAATTCGTATTTTTTAAAACGTAAGTACACTTCAAGGAAAAAAATTACCAAATTGTGAAGAATTATTTTAAGAGATTTGTAGTTCAAATGCAAGCTGCTAGCTTCAATACTAAAACATGCTGGGTAAAGTTTTAAGACATGCACTATTCCTTGATTCATACTAGATAAAGAGGAGTAGGTTTGGTTGGTTCAGAAATCTAGTACAGCAATATCCAAATCCAACTCCGAACTTTATCATATTTGCATCACAACGTAGGGAGTAGGGAAAAAACCGTGCTGCCTTAGCATTTATGACCAAAGCATACAAAATAGCAAAATATTGTTAGTAGAGAGTAAGTCCCTTATTTCATTTCTCTAATACAGAGAAAAGCACACACACCTTCACGTGTGGCTACTGTTTTGTTTTAATGGCTAATCTGCTACTTTAGTAAATAATACTTGTCAAAAGAAGGCTGTAGCAGGCCCGAGCGCTCAGATCTCTCACGCATTCCCGGGAACGCGCACCGGGAACCGCTGCACTTGCTACGTGTGCCCACCCGAGGGCACTCTGCTGCCCGGCATGCCCGACTTCGGCGCTCCCAAGCAGGAAACGGTCCCAAACTGGTTTTATTCACCAAAAATTCCTGTGATCGAGTGTTCAGTTCTGCAGTTCTAGTGGTAAGCACGAAATACGAACCCCAAGATAAATGCAGCAATAAGAGCCATGCTGTTCTGTCCAGGATTTTGGCACGTTTCAGTATTTCCACTCAATCTGAAGGAGTTTCAGTTTATACTTTTACAAACCTCCCCAAGTGCATGCAGTGCTTAACATCAGATAAAAGAATGCCACCAGATGCCCTGCAGTTTGGCCCCATCAACACAATAGTGCACGAAAGAATACAAAACCAACACTGGGCTTCTCTCATTATCAGTAACAGCAGCTGATCTACACACACCAGAGAGGAAGAGACCCCTCTCCTTAGCAATTGCCTCTTAAACAGCATCTTAAAAACAATTAAAGAATAATGTCCACTACAAAGAGAGGTGACGTTTTCATATAGACTCATGTTACACCTGCCTGACCCTTCATTTTAACTTCAATGTATTCTTCTCAGAGGCTAGGGGAAAGGAATTTCACAAGGCAAATTTCAGCACTTTTCAAGGGGCATTTGATTTCAGTTTTCTTCCCAAACATATGTCCCTTACAAATGAAGAGAGAATGTCTGACTTGACTGAATTTAACTAAATGTATGGTTGAAGGAATTTCACTTTCCACGCTAAAAATGTGTGACTTTTTTTCTTTTTTAGCAGACAGATGATGGAACTTCTTTAAGAAAAATGAAAAGTTACAGTTCTCAAAAGAGAGAATGAAGCTTGATAGTATTAGCAAAGGAGATTTTAACAGAAGGGCTCTAAAACTACTACCCAAACTGATGTACATACTGTCAGACAAGCCTTTGAGGGATGAAGAGGAAAACCAGTTTTTTCTGTCACCCATAGGTACGCATAGATGCTACACAAGAAATTCTCAGAGGCAGATTTGAATCATAACACATGTCAAAATGAAGCTGTGGAATAATGCACAGCAACAGCTCGACCATCAAAAGAAGATGACAAAGGAGGTAGAGGCCAATACTGTTTTGTCTCCTTTTCCCAGATTTCTGTCTTTTCTACACAGCTCAGGATAGAACACAGTTTTGGAACTCAGTACTGAGAAGATCTTCTCCAAACCTTGGAAGGTGACAATCTGCATGATCTGTATGATGAATCATACAGAATCACAGAAAGGACCACAGCAGCTCACCTACTCCAGCCTAGAGCATTTTACTCAGAATTATGTCCAGGCCAGGCTGGATGAGACTGAGCAGCGTGCACTAGTGGAAGATGCCCCTGCCCGTGGCAGGGGGGTTGGACTGCATGATCTTTAGGGTCCGTTCAACCCAAACCACGCTATGATTCTGTGCCACAGTAAAGCCATCAGCGTTCCCTGGACACGCACACAGCACCTTGCAGAAAGTGAGTTTTGTTGTTGATGAAAACTCCATGCAAAAGAAATTCTTCTTCAATAACGCGTAAAAACATTTGTTCTGTTTGTTTCAAGTAATTCAGAGCTTATTTTCAAACTACAAAGTTTCCATGAGGATTTGGCAAGGTAAGCAGAAAACAGAGGGTTTAAAAAGACAAAAACGAAACATAGCTTTGAACACGTCTTGTTGTCAATAATACAAAAGCACAAGGCACCAATTAAGATTTCGCGTATCAGGCACTATACTTAAAAAAAAGTACACCACAACCCATTTATACAATGGCTTTCACAAAAAAGGAGTAAAAACTCTCTAGACAACAAGTAATGCAATCAATGCACCATTCAACAAAACAGATTTTAATGTGACATATGAAGGCATCTGTGAGGCAGCAGGCTTGTAGACACTTATGAAGAGATGCTTCTACATAAAGACTCTGCATAATGGGGGCTATTTGTGGAATTTATTATCTGCATGCCATTTAACAGCATCACTTGCAAAGTAGAGGTACATACCAGCCTCTAAAAGCAAGTACTCAGAAACAGAGAAAAGGAAATATACAAGACCAAGAAAAGCCCTAAAAATAAATACTAGTTTAATAACTAGTCATGTGTCATGCTGAAGGCTTCAAAGGGCAATGACACTGTCAAAGCAACAAGAATTGAGTAACCTGTCTTCACATCAGAGTTTTGAACGTACATGTGTTGCACACAGCAGTTACTCAGCACACAGAAGGCAGAGAAGGACATCTTAGATGAAGAACAAGATTTAACTGCATGATAATAAAACAGCAATGCAGAAGCAGTCAAAGGTTTTAGATCCTGCCTGCAAGTGGGAGGATGCCAAAACCCAGTGATTTACCGGCTGGCCCAAGATGACTGCTAGGCAAGAGACTCGACAGTACCCAAATGACTTACACAGTCACTGTACTACATAAACCCTGCTAGAAAAATGGCATCTCTCAACACATTTCTGAACATGACAGTATCTATCACAATACAGAATAACCTTCCAAAGGAAACCCCGCTGCTTTGGAATTTCTAATGCAAGAAACTGTAGGCAAAACATCACCAAGTCTCACAGGAGGAGACCACACAATTCAAAGCAGCTGACATCAACTGACAAAGCTACTTCCACTGCTCAAATGCATTTTGAACTTTTACTATCAAAAACAAAAAGTGATTTTACCCTTCTAACATGAGCAGGCACAGCAAAAAGGTCTCTAAAATGAGCTTTTATGCATGTTATTTCTAAATGAGACAACTAGAGCAATGAAAATGAATAAACTGAACACAACTTCTTGCACATTTAGCTAGTAAAGTATAGGTTAGGCACTACCCAGGGCTACATGCACTGTGTCTACACAAATACACACATAGAAATATAAATAATCTGTTTTACATAGCCCTACTTATACATCACTTGCACAAATTAGCACATTCAGCCTTTTTTCTCTTTAGGTGGTAATTTCTGCTAGAAAGCCACCATGTAAAGCAGGCAAAAAAAGCGTAAGAGACTGTAAAAATAACAATAGTCTAAAACTGTGTTAAAATTTTCAATCCAAGAATTTTGAGGTGTTCTTTCTACTATGTGCACTCTTAAGAGCAAGAAAAAATTGCCTTTACTGACCTGCTGCCCTGTCAGACTTCCTGTACCTCTATCAGGATCCATGGAAACGGAAGCAACAGCTACAGGCACCTTCAGTTCAGTTTGATCTGTTTGATATTTTGGCAAACACCTTGTTCTTAAATTTCCTTTTGAAGACATTCCTGTAAATGAAAGACAAGCAGAACATGCAGATTATAAAGTGAAAGGGGGCCCTACTCTTGCTTTGTATAACCAGACTTACACAAAGGCAACCTTGCCTTAGCAGCTCTTTCCTTGAAAAGAATGAGCACCTCAGGCATATGTCTGTAGCTCCCCCCAGCCTCTCACTCCATACAAAATTTCATTATGATGAGTACATCAGCAGAAAAAGAGGTGCATGGCACTGAAGCACACCCAGTCACAATGAACATTTCGTAAATTCTGAAATGTGCATTATGTCTTCAGACTGAGGTTCAATGCAAAAACACTGTGTTTGATTAAGATGCAAAAGCATAAAATTGAGCTTCTGCTTTGATACCCAAAGACAATAAGGAACCAACCAGCAGTAAAGCCATTAAAAGTACCACTCATATAATGAAATACCACTTTTTCTGTTACACAGCCAACCTACTGATGCTCAGGCTGTTTGTTCGTTTCGGGACCAGGCATATGAGTAAGGCAACACTGCAGAGCACATTCCACAGATCATTTGTCAAACATTTCCTGCCATAATTAGAATTAGATCACCACTACAAACGGTAAGAACATGAAAGCACTGAAAATCCTGATGCTGCAATTACAAAGTGCCAACACTGACACTAACACTAAAACCTCCCAGGGCCAGATTAAAGCCCGTAGCTTCTTGGTACTGCCTCAAGGTTTGATTTTTGACTGTTCAGAAGTGCAAAAAGTTTTGAACAAAAAATATTAACTTCATACTAGCAGATCGATTACATTTATTTGGGTAATTAATTTCAGAAGTGTACCAGCAATTCAAGTGAAAGAACTAAATGATAAACTGTAATATCTCCATGCTCATACAAAAGAAAACAATACATTTGAAATTCTCTTCCACAGAAGTGGTAGAAAACTTCCCAGAGTGAATCAATTTCCATCATTTAGGATCACTGCTTTCTTTCAAGGGCACAGAGAAAAAACAACCCAACATCACCTGGCTTAAAAAATCTCTGCATGTGTTTCGTAGTTCAACAGAGATGTTTGGCCGGTAGTTTTGAAGGGTTAATCATGCTACCCCAAATCTAAAGAGTACAATTCCTCAAAACCTGTAACTGCTGGATGACACATACACAATTTCGGTCTAGAGTTAACCATCCCCACATTTGTTTTCAGGACCTCATGTCACTTTAAGAGCTGTGTTTGAAAACAATTAAGAGAATTCTGAAGGGGAACTAAGAACATTCATCTTTTCCCCAGCAATGTACACAAGTATGCACTCAGTAAATCAAGGTCAAATAAAAAAAAAATAACTGCTTTATCTGTGCACAATGAATCTTCATTTCAATTGATATCTTCAAAATTTACAAAAGACCTAACCACCTCTAGTGCTTCAACATTCCTTGGAGACCACATTAAAAATTCAGCTTGCCTTATAAATTGGATAAAGCCATGCTGTACCTGCAACAGAAACAACTCCCCTGGAACTATTCATCTTATACAGTATGCTTCTCTAAGCAGCAGAGCATAAATCCTCTGCTATAATCATATATGTCCCATTACAACTTATGATGACTCTCCGCCTTACACAGACTTATGTACACAAACCACATACCTTAAAAAGACATCGAAAATTTCATCATCCACAGGAAAAAACCTTTGTTTATGTCTATTAGAAGGCCATACCTGAAACAGATACCAGTGGATCTTCTTCATCAGAAGCTGCATGGGGCTTTGTTAAAGGAAATAAAAAGAGAGCCAGCTTGGCTCTTTAAACAGGACTGTAAAAAGAAGTATTTGGTTTCTTAATTTTACACAGCTGTTGGTAAGAAAACAGTCAACATTTTGAGAGTAAGAAAAGAAGGAAAACTTGGTAAGAAAAAAAACATCACCACAGAGATTGCTAAAACAAAAAGCCTTACTCCTTCTTCACTATACATTAACTTTCAGCCTGTAAAGATTATCTTAGAGGTCACCTTTGCAAAAGATCCCAGGGACCAGCCCCAGTTACAAGAGCAATTACTAAGATAATGAACTAATAATATTTATTTAAATTTAAACAGTTTATCATTATATAGGGAACATCTTGATATGTAGGGAAAGCAAATTCTGAGACAGTGTTTATCAATATTGCAATGAAATATATTTTGGGCAATTCATTCTAAGAAACATAAATGAGGATAAATTCAAAAGGTTTCAAAGGAAGTCAGTGATTCTCATCTGATCATCACATGATGAGTAGTACATATAACAATACATAAAAGCCTGAGGACTGATTTTCTTTAAGAAGTTTCGAGAACTTTCAAATATCCCAGAGGTTTAACTATTAAATTACTTGAGTGCAAAAAACACTTAACAATCAGAAACAACAGGGCACCATATTATTTGTGCTATTAGCGGTCACTGTGACTGTTAGCAGTCACTGAACTTGAATCCTTGCCTCCTAAAAGCCACTAAAAATAGGACTCAATATAATTCAGGGAAGGGTGTAAGTGATACTGTCTTCCCTAAAGCAGTTCATTTAGCTGAACGTAAAGATTGTTATTCCCACGTAAATAACTAACATACTTCTTGTGGCTTAATCCCAGCCAGCAACTCAGTACCACACAGCCACTCCCTGTCCACCTCCATGCCCCAAAAGGGGAAGAAAATCAGAGAGAAACAGTAAACCTCGTGAGCGGAGATAAGAAAAGCTTAATAACTGAAACAAAATTAAATAAAACAGGATAATAATACTAATTGCAACATAAAGAGAAGAGGGAGAGAGAATTAAAACCCAAAAAAAACAAGTGATGCACAGCACAGCTGCTCACTGACCAATGCCCAACCCTTCCCCCAGCAGGAACTGGCAACTCCCAGCCAACGTTCCCCAGGTTATGTACTGGACATGATGTTCTCTTATGGAATCTCCCCTTGGCCAGTTCGGGTCAGCTCTCTCGGACATGATCCCTTCCAGCTTCTTGTGCATCTGCTCGCTGGCAGAACATGGGTCACTCAAGTCCATGTTTTTGGGTAAGCACTGCTGAGCAACATCCAAAACATCAGCATGTTACCAGCATTATCCTCATGCTAAATAGAAAACACAGCATACCGAGTACAAGGAAAATAATTAACTCTATTCCAGCTGAAACCAGGGCAATACTACAGCGGAAAACAAAAGCACAGGGCACAAAATTCTCCTCCACTACCTTTTGTTTACACCCCTTTACTTTCCTCAACCTTCTATGGCTGCCAAATTAACTGAATTATCTAATTTCTGTACTGTTAACAAATAAATGCATTTAAGGTTTTGCAGCTGCATTCATACAACAAAGTAAAATTGTGAAAATATTTCAATGACCCTATACAAACTCTTGCCTTAACTAAAATTTGATCCTGATAGCATAATCTCAAAAACTTAATTTAGTAAATTACTACACAGTGGAGAAAACTAGGAAAAGTCTATCCCCTGTGGACAGCGACTTCCATCAACACCCACTGTCCATCACACAATTGGTACTTGTCACACTGAAGGCTCACTTATGATCTTGCTGATGCACTTTATCACTTGTAAACCATTATCACTCATCAGCCTCACACCAGTTTAAAAACACATTCAGTGAGTATTGCTGTCAAAGCCAGCTCTCTCTACAGACACTGAGAGCATTTCTTTTCTCACTTGTGAGCTGCAGCCTGTGATCTCCAGCTGCCAGAACACACTGTGGGAGCATAGCACGAACTGGGCAAGGAAGCTGAACAAACTCCACGAGGAAGGCACTGTGCGTACCCTCTTTTCAAAAAGCACCAAGGTGGATCAAAAGTCTGAGTCTGGATCACAGCCCAGCCCAAACAGCTGTGTCAGCACAACCACAACAGCAAACTGCAGGGTACTGAGAAGTGTATGTTCAGCTCATACTGCTTCAGGAAACAACAAACTTCAGCACAGGCAGTTCCTACTCAACTGACATATGGTTAATCTGCGTGTCAACACATGGCTAAAGGAAATAAAAAGATTTGCCTAAACAACATCCCGCTTTTAGAGTCAGCCTCTGGAATTGCCAGCTGTTGTGGATAGATTCCTAGTAGCAGGATGCAAAGAGTAGTCAAAGCTGATGCTATTACTCCCCTCAGCTACCAGGACCACTCTCGTGGCAAAGCTTTGCAGCCCAGTGTATTAGAGTAACTCAAAGTTAGAGCAGGCTACCTGAGTCAGCTGGGCTGAAAAATCACAGTGACTCAGAGGCTGATTCATAAGCAGGTTCAACGTCCTTGCCTCAGAGTAACAGACTGGGGACAGCACCAGCATCAACCTTTTAACATTAATCCACTGCCACGTGCCTCCCAAGACTGCCAGTAACACAAGTGTAGTATTATAAACCTTGTACCACCACAGCTAACGTTCAGTGCAACAGCAGAGAGAGGCACTGGAGAAACTCAGCACCTGGGTACAGCTCACCTATACAACATGCCTTGCTGTGCTGAGCCGATTCAACAATTATGGAGAGAACTTCAGTTTTCCACACGTAATAAACCAATCTACCAAATTCCCCACCCGCTCCTCTTTTTTTGAAAGCATACACTACCATTATTTTTAAATTGTGCAATGTACTTTCCTAAGAATTCAAACTTATCCAGGATCAAGGGTAACACTGCCTATTCACCAGAACATGTAGAATGGAAACGGCTGTCAGAAAGAACTTCATTCCTTGGAAGATCATGATGCATGACGCCACTGCTGGGCTCAAGAAACCATATTTAGTCATGGGAAACAACCTGTTAACAGATGAAAATAGACTCTCAATGTAACTGCATCAAAATTTCCACAACTGAGCAGAGTCAGTAGGCAACACATCTGATATGTGGCCACGCACCTTCATCCCATTCACAGAACAGAAAAAGTTGTACACAATCTTTTTTACTTTACTTTACAACTGTGTACACAGTTGTACACACTTTTTTACTTTACTTTATAGATGGGAAATCATAACAATGTACTCCCTAAACAGGCCATGGGATGGTTGGCCCACTTCATTTACACATTGTCCCAGTGGGTATGCAGCCAAACATAAATAAAAGAGCACACATACACATACTCTTCTTTCCAATCACTTCTAGTTGATGCTGAAATCTCACCCTCAGTCTGACTAACAGCAATGCCTCAAACTCCTCATAGCTGAAGCTAAATTGTCAGCTTCTAAATTTCCACCAGGCCAGACTGTCAGTTCTACCCCAATGACTTCAAGTCGCTGAGCCTCCAACTCAGCCACACGAGTCCAAACACCAACGCCAGCTCTTGGTTCTCTGAGCCACACAAGCGCATCTGTCCCTAACCAGGCTTGTACACGCTGAGCTCCCAACACCACAGCCACCACCCTCTCCAGCTACGTGTCCAGCTCCAGGTAGTCTCCCACAATGGGAGCCTGCAGGTCCTCTGCAGATGAAACCACCCCAACCTCATACTCATCCCTCACAGACAGAGCCCTCCAAGTCCCACACAGGCTCACCCAAAATGTTGTGCTTGTATAGTCAAGCTTAGGTGCCAGTCACAAAAGACACATCTCATCCTTGCTCAGCCTCTAGCCTTAGTTTCAAAGAATCACAGAATCAATGAGGTTCGAAAAGACCTCTGAGCTCATCGAGTCCGACCTATGACTGAACACCACCATGTCAACAACTGAGCGCCATGTCCAGTCTTCCCTTAAACACCTCCAGGGATGGTGACTCCATCACCTCCCTGGGCAGCCCACTCCAATGCCCAATCACCCTTTGTGTGAACAAATTCTTCCTAAAGTCCAACCTAAACCTCTCCTGGAGCAGCTTAAGACCGTGTCCTCTTGTCCTGTCACTTGTCACCTGGGAAGAGAGCCCGACCCCCCTCCAGCTACAACCAACCTCCCGTCACATAGTTGTAGACTGTGATAGGACCACCCCGGTCCTCCTTTTCTCCAGGCTGTACAACTTCATTCTCTCTATTCATTCCCTTATAAGTTCCCATAAGCTGAATGCAGCTTCCTCATTTCCTATATATTTACTTTCCCCGGGATTTCACAGCTGGGTCACACTGAAGTGTACTTACGACCCTCCCTTCTCTCCCAGATCACTTTTGCTTTGAAATCCCGTGTACTCTCTACACACAGGCACATACCCAATTCCTCTCCCCAGGCCAAGGCCTCCCCACACTCGCCAGCGGAGCCCCCACATAGCCTGTGCCACAGCCACAGAACCCCACCCGACCCACAGCCCCGCACCGGCTCCACGCCAAACCCACCGACAGGCCGCCCCGCATGCCCCTGGCGACCCCTCACGCCGCTGTCCCCTCACGCCGAGCCCCAGGCAAGGATACAGCCCCGGCCCCAGCGAGCACCTCCACCCGCACCGGCGGCCGCCGCCGCCATCTTGAAACAGCCGCCACTCCCCGAATAGCCCCACCGCCCCCCCCGGCTCCCGTCGCCCATTGGCTGCCTGCGCCGGAGGTACGAGAGGGCGCGCCAGGCATGCCGGGAATGGTGGTCCTCCCAGCGCCAACCGCCGCCAGGGGCCGACAGGGGCACCGCCCAGAAGAACTATTATTCCCAGCGTGCCCCGCGGCTACGGGGCAGTAGGAAGGACAGAAAGGCATTGTTCTGTGCCGGGCCGGGCTGGGCAGAAGGAGGAGGGTCCCGCGGAGAATGGAGGAAAAACCCCCCACCGGCATTAAGCCCTACCTGGACAAGCTCACCCTGGGCGTCACAAGGATATTGGGTGAGTGGTGTTGAGCTGCGGCCTCACGGGGCGGGGGCAGGTCGGGGGCGGGGGGAGCCACCCGGTTGTCACGGCCCCTCCTGTCAATCGCGCAGCTGAGCAGCCTCTGCACACACACACAGACACATTTTTGTTTCTGGAAGCAACGGCAGGAATCCCGAATCTCTCGACTTAAGAGTTTCATAAACATCTGAGAAGGAGAAGGTGGTGTTTTATGCAAAATCATGGAATCATTGAATGTTAAAAGGTGGGAAGAGACTACAAAGATCAGCCAGTCCCAGCCGTGATGCCATGGGCAGAGACAGCTTCCACGAGACCAGATTGCTCAAGGCCTTATCCAGCCTGGCCTTGAACACTGCCAGGGATGGACGTCCCTAGCTTCTCTGGGTAAACCTGCCAGTGTCTCACCACCCTCAAAGTAAAGATTTTCTTCCTAATACCCAACCCAAATTTCCCCTCTTTAAATTTATATCCGTTACGCCTTGTCCTGTCACTGCAGTTCTAATGAAGAGTCCCTCTCCAGCTTCCCTGTAGGCCCCCTTCAAATACTGGAATGTTCCTATGAGGTCTCCACACAACCTTCCTGTGTAAATCGTGTCTAAATCTAATCCTCTCTGGTAGTATGGGGTCAGCAGGGAGCGTGCCCCATGAAGGGGAGTTCAGCATGGTGCGGTGTTCAGGTAGAAGGCCGATTTGTGAATCTCCGTGAGATCAGATCCCCATAAATAATTGCCTTGCAGCTCACTCCCACACTGTGAGACTTCTGCCACAAAATGCCCTGCTTGCCATTTCCAGGTTTCGCTCAGATTTTGAGCCTTCTTGCATTCCCTCAGCTCCCTTTGAAGTTCAGCAGGACTGCAAGGCATCCAAAGGAAGGATTCTCAGACAAAACTTTACTCATATCAGTGGAATCACAAGGATTTGTGCAAGTATTTGTCTGTGCAAAGGATGTCAGCATTAGTCCTTTCATACTTCAGCAGCACAGAGCACAGGACTGTCCTATTTGTAAGGCTGGAAAGCCATACATCTATCCCAAACCTTGTGTACAACAAGATCACAAATTGCAGTCTCGGAATTTCTTCCTGGGAATTTTAGAGCCAACAGTGAGCTCTGTAATTATCTCACCCCAACACTGTATTGCAGAACAGTGAGTTTCACCTGGTAACCTCAGCGTATCTATAGTTGCGTGTGGGTTTGGATAGCTGCTCAGACAGATGAGATTAAAAGATCAGGGTTAAATTCTTTCTCTGAGCTTCATTGAGGACAGGATTTCACCCTCCATATCTAATCGGTGTTGTCATACTGGCTTATTATTGGACTTCTTGGGGGGGGGAGGGGCGTGGATTTTTTTTTCTGTTTGTTTGTTTTGTTAGTTGTGAGATCAGGATAACATTATCACTCTGCTCTGTGAGTGAAAGTGATGATGATCATCACAGCAAAAGCTTCTTTGAAGTACCTCTTTTTAAAAAATTACTAGCCCTGCCCACATTTTCACCACCCTCAAGTGTGTGAGAGCTGTGAGATGTGAACTATGTCCAAATGTAGTATTGCCATATAAACTGTTTTGGGTAGGTGTGTTGTCTACACCAGCAAGACATGGCAATGCTGGTATGGCTCTGAAAGTCCTGTAACATCACTTTCATATGGAAGGTGTTTCCTGGTTCATGTTTTCTTGTTTTTCTCTCTGGGTCTCTGATGACTTGTATTGTGCAATACAGGAACATCCATCACAGTGATGTTTTACTCCACTTCTTTTCTCTGTCTCTCCACACCTTCTGGGAATTTGGCATGTTTTTTCTAGTGAAGTAGTCCAAGGCATTTCAACTGTGCCACGAAATTAATTAGAATTGCTTAGCTAGTTGGGAAACATTACCAGTCTGTTCAGTGCTTGTTTCTTTCAAATAACAAAGGGTATCTCATTCAGAATGATGCCTTGCTCAGTATTTAGTAGTACTAGAAACTATCTAACTTTAAATCTTTTGGACAGCCTCATGAAGTCACTGGATATTTTCTGCCTACTGTAAAGTAAAATCAGGCGTTGGTTTGGGGGTTTTTTTTAACTTTAGTCTCTGTGGAAGTCCCTACAAGGAGGGATACTTCTCACAAGCATTGTGGAGGCCATAACTTAAGGGATAAAAGGGAGAGATCTTTCCCATCACCAGTATGATTCATTTTGCTGAAGTTCTGTGAGTAATAAAAAATTCCAGAAAGATTTGTTATTCATAATTAAGTCAGAATGGAAGGTGTTAGCTCTTCTGGACTGCCCAGGGCAGAACTGTACTTCACTGTTAGCATTCTATATTAGATAAGAGCATAACTATTCAAACATTTCAAAATTACACTGAGAGTTTAGCCAACTTGCAGGCAGTATTAGCACTACTCTGAAGACTCTGAATCCTGTGGTTTCCTGTTTCAGTTTTGTGTCACACCATTGCACTGACTGTTACTGATTAATACTGCAAAGAGTTTTTGGAAGCTTCCAGATGAAATGTGCTAAAAATAGGGCAGAGTTTACCATGATCTTGATTCAGAGTAATTAATAGGGTGGAGTCACCTGGAGAAGTTAAGCTTTATCATGTATCTAGGTGCCACCAAAGTGGCTTCTTCGTATCTTCCATCTGGAGGAAAAAGCAACTCATGGCAAGTTAACGCTAAATGTTCAATGGAGCTCCCATCCATGCTTACCCACATCTGTTAAACATGGTCTTCAGTTTACCCACAGTATATTTTTAATATAATATTCGGGCTTTTAAGATGGAATTTCTCTTTCTTTTGATCTTTGGTTTGGTTCAGACCTCTTTAGAAGTTGCATTTCTCTTGTTCCTAGACATCTTCTTTGACTGGTATGGTATTTAATCTTCTGTCATCCCAGCCAAGATGTTGTGCATGATGAATTAAACATTCTTGATGTTTTCTTTGATCATAGAAATAACAATTACTCTGTTCTTATAATCTCCTCAACTTGTCATAAGGTTTGCATAACTTAGATGGAAAAGACCAGTTAGGTAATTGATTCCTCTCTCTTATTCTGACAGCTTATATTTCAGCAAGAGACAGATTGCCCTGCCTTGGACCCACCTACTAGAAGTGAAATTTGGTGAAACATCAGAGTCTTCTGTATGTTGGGGGTCTCCCTTGGCCAGACAAATTTACCTATGTGACCAACTATGATTTTTTTTTTATGTCTTTAACTTGGAGTTTGTTTTTCTGATGCCATGTTTTATCTTTTCAATTACCTGACAATGTACCAATCAATATTTCCAACTGAAGTGAAGTTCAGGCTTTGTGAAACTCTGTGCCACTCCTCCACCAACAGAATAGACAAGGATAATGCTACTGATAGAATTAAAAGCCTGGCATTGAAGATAAAAAACAAACCAAAGCTCTCTTGTGCCTGCTTTTCCTGTCTGGTGCACTGTGTATGTTTTACCAGAAAGCAATTATAATGTGTGTGACTGCTTCAGGGGCCAATACTTTCACAACAGAGCCAGTCTTGAAAGCCCTGTATAGTTACCACTCCTATTCTATTCCATGGCCCTGTCTGCTGGGCTTGCAGTTCCCACAACAACTTAGTAGTCTTTCTGGACTTGATCCAAAGAGAATTATCTCAGCGGGAATTTTTTCAGTTGGCTGTGGATGAAGTAAAACATTATAAAATAGTAAGTGTGAGGGAGTCTGTTCTACCATCACACACCTGAAAGCACCATGTGGATTAGTATCTTACATTTATATAGCGTTCTTTCCCATAAAATATTCAGATGATTTTTATAGATTGATATGAGCTCAGTGCTCATAACAAATTTTCATGTGTCCAGCTGGGGTTCCAGAGAAATAATGTTTGCTCGTGCAGATCCCTTCAGCAGGATCAGGTTCTGCATCTGTCCAAACCCACTGAATCCAGAGCTGAAGTGTGCCTGTCCTTGTGGAATAGGGCTGTTAGCAGTTCACAGCAGGACTGCACTACATCTTGTCCCAAGCTGAGGATATCCTACCCAACAGAAACCACAGGGCATGCTTACAAACAAAGATTCATCCCCCTGTAAGAGTTTGTCTCAGAATCCATCGCTGATTTTTTTTCCATGAAACCTCTGCAATGCATTACACCTTGAAGACAAATTGTGTGTGTTTATATCATAGGATCATAGAATGGTTTGAGTTGGAGGGGACCTTAAAGATCATCTAGTTCCAACTCCTCCCACCCTGGGCAGGCATGCCACCCACTGAATCAGTTTATGTGCAGATATATCATGATATGTGCATATACGTGTATATAAAAAAACAAAGGATAACGTTTTGTGCAGCACTAGACATCCTCATGCCAAGACATGCAGAGTACAGTTACAGACAAAAGAAAGTGACTGCTCAGTCACCAGCACAATGCTTGCAGTCATTAATGCCTTTTCCCTGGCTGTCACTCAGATTAATTTGCAAAATTATCTGTCTCACTGTGTTGGTGTCACCCGTGCCAGCTGCAAACATGCTCCTCTTTTCCTTTCAGAGACTTCCCCAGGAGTTGCTGAAGTGACATTTGTGGAAAAGGAGCCAGCTGAACGCCACACAATCGTTTCTTGGGAGCAAGTGAGTGTTTTCCTGATAAAACTGCAGTGAGGTCAGTTTGAATGTGCAGCAGCCCATGGCGAATGTAAAATGCAATGGCAACCTTGTGTTTGTTTATGAGACAGCTTGTTACTAAGTTTGATGTACAGTGCAGCCTAAACAGGTGGTGTTGGGTTTTTCTTAATCAGGTATCTCTTTTCTTTATCAGTCTATCACATGCACCTTATCTGTTAGAGAAACTTCATCAGTGTGGGTACATTCAGGATGACAGCTCTAAAAAGAAACCACATAACTGTAGTAGGCAGCTGTGACTCAGTGGGGAACAAATATTTTTCTGACTCAGGTCTGAAAACATTTTCCAACTCTCTTTCAAACAGAATGAAGCAGTGGTTTATTATCCATGGCCATTAAAGGTAAAGGCTTCAAGCTGGCAAATAACACTGAGCTATCCAGTTTGTTCCAGTTATCTCTTTATCTTTTTAGTCTCAGCCACTCACATCAATTTCTCATATCCCTTTTTTTCACCTCCTCTTTGGCTGCCCAACCCAATTTTTTGGCCAGGCCATGTCCCATTGCCTGTTCTAGAAGGCTATGAAGGACACATGCTACCTTCAGTCTGCATTATCTGATCTTACTGCATCAGTCTGTGTGATCAGAGGGCTCCTGAAAACTGTTGTGTGACTCTTGTGGACAGAGATGGCATTTTCACTCCTTTTTTGGAATATACATATCTTCATTAATCCCATGGCCGTGGTGGAATAACTGCTTGGTAGGTGTTGCTCATGTGTAGAGATGGGACAGTAGAAGCTCTCTGGCCTTTGGATAGGGACATGGCAGAGGATGGAGCTGAGTGAATCATCCTCCCTCTGCTCCAATCCTGGCTGTGGCCTAAAGCAACTGCTCCCAGAGACTGCTCGTGTTACCACTGCATAAAATACCTTCCCCTTTGACACCTTGCCATCTACTGTTTTTCCTAAACAGTGAGGAAAAGTCGTACACTACTTTTGGTAATACCCTATTCCAATTAGTGACATTTATCAAGAACATATATAACATATATATATATATATATATTCCAGGTCAGAATGTATGTGGTGTAAACTTGTGTATTACTAACTGAAACTTGTCCAGAAGCCAGTTGTGGTCAGGGAGAAATGTCCTGTTTTTCAGGTTTGTGTAAACTGATTCCTGGTTTCCTGTTGCTGTTGTTCAGGTGTTGGGTTAACTGGGCTGGAAGGTTTGAGGCACCATGACTGTAAGCCAGCTCATGTCTGGGAACACAGAGTATTATTTGCTCATTCTTCTGTTGAATAGAGAGGACTGCTTCTCCTGGACACGGTGCTCATTCCTCTCATTTTCAAGTGCTGCCTCTCCTCTAAACTAAAATGGTTTTAGTTCAAAACTGAGCTATTCTTGTAAAGTCAAACAAATGTTGTAGCCGAAGCGCTTCATCCAAGAGAAGCCAAAACAAAATTTCAGTTCCCACCTCCTCACCCAGCAATGAACTAAGTCAATTGTGGAAGTAAATGTTGAAAATTAAGTGAGTACAGTTCACTTGGACTTCTAATAGTGAAGTACTTGGCTGTCTATTTCTTTGGTTTTGGTTCCATTTGCACTGACAAAGCTCCCTTCTCAAATTGAACGGTAACTGGATTTTTTTCCTTTTTTTGTTTTTTCCTTAAGCTCTGGGGATGAAGTGTAAATCCAACCCAGTCTACACAGTTGCAGGACAAAATGTCCTGCTGCGATGATTAAGTGCAATGCACTCAACAATTCACAAAGCCCTTCGAGGATGAACTTGTACCACACTTTTCCTCAAACTTACCTTTCTTGAATTTGAATACATTTGTTTTATCGGATTTTTTGCCACTAGGTGGCAATACTTATGCACGTAATCACTTCTCCATGGTTGCGATTTTTAACAAGATTTTGTCAGGGTATATATTTTTAACTTCCCTCTACGACTTTGGTTATGAAACTATTTGCAGGACTTTTTTTGTGATGTAGGAAAAACTGGTGAAACTGTTCCCAAAACTACATTATTTTCCCCCCAACAACTTCTCTCTCTATTGAGACTCACCAAATAAAAGCTTTATTCTTTAGATTATTTTTTAGTGGAATCAATTTTTCCAGTCTTATTTTAGTTTTGCAAGGAAAGATTTTTTTACTGAGAAAAATATCCAAGTGTTCAGAAGCTCTTAAAAGAAAATTAACCTTTTAAAAATTATTAATTATTAATTAACATATTTTTTTAATTCATGCTGGGAATATGCATTTTTTGTTTCCATCAGCCATGTTTTCTAGATTGTGCTGTGCCATGTTTGTGCTGCTATGTAACTGGATACTATGCTGTTTTAAAATCTTACCTTGTTGAGATTAAAAAAGTGTTTAAAATCTTAAGTTTGTTGAATGTCCCTTAGCTGCCATGAAGCTTTGCATGGGGAGCTGAGCTTTGTGACAAGAGTTAGTGCAGTAAGACTGTAGGAGAGCAGAAGAGATTTTTCCCAAGGCAGAAAGAGCTGCTAAGAGTTACACTTCAGGAAATAAAGCTCGAAATCACTCCTGAAGAATTTATTGGAAGTCAGCACACTCACAAAAATGTTTAAGGTATATGATTGCCAAGTGTATTTACATGGGTAAAGCATCAGGGAGATTGTAAGCAGTTCAGTATATTTTAATACAACCAGATAGTTTTTCAATGTTTCCTCATATTTAAACCTACTAAGATGTTACCTTTTCCCCAAGGAAAAGAGACAAGCAGTAGAAGAGGGAGTAGAGACAGAGTTACCTGGTCACCAGAAAACCAGTGCTAATAACTGTGTATCATCCTATGAACTCTTTCTGACTCCTAAAAATAGGCTGGTAATGGCCCTAGTCCCCTCCATATGCAGTTTTTAGAAACAGGTGTTACACTGAAATACTGCTAGGAGGCACTCTGGTGCAGTGTCTGAATCACATTTTCTTTGTTGCCTCAACTAGAAGAAAAATGAGTCACTCAAATCATTGTTTTGGTTTTCAAAAAATCGAAAATTGCATTTTGTTAGGGGGACACAGAGACCATTTTCTCTTGTCCTGCTCACTTGGTACTTGGGAGAAAAGCCTGACCCACACCTGGCTTTTAGGTACTTTCAGTAACTTTCAGGTGGTAGAGAGTGAGGTCTCCCTGAACGTCCTCTTCTCCCATCTGAACACACCCAGCTCCTTCAGCCGCTGCTCTCAGACCTCTGCTCCAGACCCTTCCCCAGCTCCATTTCCTTCTCTGGACATGCTCCAGCCCCTCAGTATCCTTCCTGCTGTGAGGGAACAAAGGTGAACACAAGATTCCAGGTGTGGCCTCACCAGTGCCCCCAGCACAGGGGGATGGTCTCTGCCCTGGTCCTGCTGGCCACGCTATTGATGACACAAGCCCGGTGCCATTGGCCTTCCTGGCCACCTGGGCACACTCTGGCTCGTGTTCAGCCACTGAAAACCAGCACCTCCAGATCCTTTCCCACT
The DNA here is from genome assembly GCA_013398955.1 of Callaeas wilsoni. Taxonomy (NCBI): domain Eukaryota; kingdom Metazoa; phylum Chordata; class Aves; order Passeriformes; family Callaeidae; genus Callaeas; species Callaeas wilsoni. Next base: position 112,421 of record VWPU01004739.1, on the reverse strand, counting down.
CAGCAGCTTTCCAGCCACTCTATCCCAGCCTGGAGCTGCCAGGAGTTGTTGTGACCCAAGGGCAGGACCCAGCACTTGGCCGTGTTGAACCTCACACAACTGCCCTCAGGCCATGGATCCAGCCTGTCCTGATCCCTCTGCAGAGCCTTCCTGCTCTCCCAGCAGATCAACACTCCCACCCAACTTGGTGTTGTTGAGGGTGCACTTGATTTCCTCATTCAGATCATCAGTAAGAGTAACAGGGCTGGCCCCAGTACAGAGCCCTGGGGAACACCACTAGTAACCAGTCCTAGCTGGATGTAATTCTATTTACCAGCACTCTTTGGGCAGGGACATCAGTTTCAGAAAACAGTGCACCCATCCAAGCCATGAGCAGACAATTTCTCCAGGAAAATGTTGTGGGAACGGTGTCAAAGGCTTTACTGAAGTCTGGCAGACATACCCCAGCCTTTCCCTCATCCACCAAGAGGGTCACCTTGTTATAGAAGGAGATTGGGTCAGGCAGTTATACCTTTCACAAACCCATGCTGGCTGGGCCTGATCCCCTGGATCTCCTGTATACGCCATGTGATGGACACTCAAGATAATCTTTATGAGCTTCCCCAGCAGTGAGGTCAGGCTGACAGGCCTGTAGTTTCCTGGTTCCTAATTCGAACCCTTACACACAATCTAGGAACCTCCTGAGCTGCTTCCTCTTTACTGCGTGGTGTTTCCAGCACGCATGTGGAATGTCATCCTCCTTGCTTCTACTGCATCTCTTTTTGACTCCAAGTATGCACGCAGGGTGTGCATCTTCAGTAGTCCTTCTTGGCATCCTTCTTGTCCTCCCTTAGCATTAGCCAAGCCTGCCACCCCTGATCCCCATGAGCACAGGATCTACCCACCTTGAGCTTGCCTTGTTGCCCTGACTGTGGGATAGGTGGGGAAGTGGATCCAGCAGGGCCACCGCATAAGGAAAGCTGTATTTCTTCAAGCTGCATAATGGGGAGCAGGCTGGAGGACTTTTGGGAGCTAGATAGTGTTTCTTACACAGTGTTTCCCCTCTTGTTAAGCTTTATAACATATTGAACAACTGGCTGCACAACAGTATCCACAAGAGAACTTTTAAATCCTGTTCTCTGCAGCGGGGTATCAAGTCTACTCCAGCCCCAGAAAATCAGGGTGGTCTCCTGGGAGCCCTCTGGGTCAGATTTATTTAAGGTGCAACAAAAACATCTCAATATGTTACATAAATTAACATCAGCATTCACTGGCAGCTAGGACAAACCAGCCATGAAACTGCAGGACATTAGGGAGAGAGGAGGGTGGCTGGTGGTGTGGTCTGATACTTGGAAGGCCTGGGAAGTGACATGAATGCCTTCCTTCTCTCCCCAGAGGCTGGATAAAACTCATTCATGTTTTTAGAGAAGTCTCTCTAGAGTTACATGTTTTGATTGCTTTCTGTTTCTTTAGCATATTTGCTAGAGAGGTGTTGTTTCAACAATGTTTCAAGTGAATTGCCATATGTCAGGGATTTTAGCTTTGGATCCAGTTCTAATGAGGTCCTGGCAGCAAAAATCAGATTCTAATATTTTTCTCTGTACTCAATGGACTGTGCTTTCTTGGGAGACTATTTGGGGTTATTATGGAGAGCAAACAAAGGGAATAGACCTCACACACTGTGTTGGGCACTTGGGGTATTTTGTTTTATGAGCTGAAGAGTGTAGCCAGATAACTGGAATGAAAACAGCTGCTTGCCAGGGCTGTGGTTAAGCCAACTCTGACATGTTATTTAGGAATAGTGTATTTTATGGTACTGGAGATCACAACCCTGAGAACCATCAGTTGAGCAAGAGGAATACAGAGTTTGATAAGCCATTTTTAATATATAGTGGCTTGTTTCTCTGACTGCTGTCGGAAGATTACTCTTCTGAGATCATGTGGTCGTGTGACTAAGCACAATATGACAGATCAATCAATCCTGTCCATCAGATGAGAGAAATGGGTGTTAATGAAGCTTTCTATTTACAGGCTTTTTCCTATAGACCCAAGACCTGCTCTGGTACTGTGTTTTCTACTCATATGTTTTGCACCATCATTTGGAAACTCATGCAGAGCGACATGGTTTATAGAGAATCCTGAAATAAGTTGGGAGAGCAACCATCTGGAGAAACATGCACATGTTGATCTTTTTCAAAAGAAGGATTCAAAGCAGAAAACCTGTTCAGATGTGATTTTTACCTTGTCTTAGTCAGCTATATTTGCTAAATTGGTCTGTGCCTGAGTCGTAGCAGTATTTATCTGGATACTACAATGGAAGTTTAAAAATCTTAGATTTTGTCATCCCAGTGGATCTGTTTCTCCTACTTGGAGAAGAATACCCACTAAAGCCAGGAGACCCATTCACATACATGTTTTTACTGCTGCAATGAATTAGTTTGAATTGGAGGATTTGAAATTCAAAATGTGATTTGTATTCAAAGTGCTATGTAAACTTTTGTACTCTCCTGAGGCTTTGTAGCCGGTCTGTCATACTTTCTTCATAGTTTTAGCCATAGTCACTGTGCTTACAGGTACAGCTTGAAACTGGAAGTGATGAAAGCACAGCATGAAATTATAAATATTTAGGACTGAGGAGACCCACAGAAGAAGGTGTGTTTGTTAAAGGCATTTGAAGAACTTCAGATATGTCCATGTGGTTTAGTGATTGCCTTCAACTCACCACCAGGTCCTCAGCCATCAGCAGACTCTTGCCGTAGGATGGTAAATTCTTCTCAAAACAGCCTCTGCAGTGTCAGGTTATCTCCTTTAAGACCTGTGGACCCTGAACATTTTCCTTACTTGGATTAGGAAAGCTGTGAGCTAGTGACCAGGCTGCTTGATGAGGCAAGTGAAGTGACCTGCCCTATTGCAAGCTGCAAAGCCATTAGTGTCTGGGACTCACCAGTAGCAGTCAGTCGACATTAATGGATGTGCTTAGAAAGTAAGTTAACAAGCCCAAGGTTGTGGGCAGGTTAGAGGGTCTTACATAGTGTGTACACCGCAGGTTAGGGACAGAGACTGTAACAACCCAAACAAAGTGGCTGTGAATAAGGCTTTAACAGGCAGAAAGGCTGCTCTGGTCCTAGTGGAGGGAGGACATGTGGACAGGACGAGACCAGCACCTTCCCTTGCTCAGCCAGAAGCTGATGACTAGAGGCCAGCATTGCAGCTTGATGCACAGCTGGCAAGTTGCTCTTGCTGGATAGATACATCTCTCTTCTCTTGAGATGTTAAAAATTCATGCCCCACGGGAAGCAGAGATACTCGAACTCCATGTGCATCTTCCTTTTCCTTAGCTACTGGTTACTAGAATATTCTGTCTTTATTTAATGAAACTTTTCCACAAGGAGAGTGGTGCAGCCCTTGGACAAGTCAACATGCACAGATTGTGGAACCTCTATCATCAGACACTTTCCTGAGTTTTGAGGTCTGATTCTTTTGCAGTCTAGAGTGTGACTATATTAAATTTGAACTCACTGGAGTCAATCTGTTTTTTTCTCTAAAACAGTTACAAACAGACGAACAGGTAAGTCCTTTAGTCATGTGTGTTGCTTGTCTTATTAAAACTGGCCAGCTTCCATCCTGTTTAATTTTATGTACTTGACACTTCAGCAAGAACAGAGAGTCACTGGTCTGCAGCCAGTCCTGTGCCCAGGAGCAGGGTCTACAAATGCCTATAGCTCTTTGGGCTTCTTTTTATTCTGAGGATTAAGCCTTTATCCTTCCTTCCTTGTATTTCAGCTTAACCGAAGGGTCTAAGTTGAGAAAGACTCCTTCCACAACCAAGACAGGTATAGGAGAAGTGTTCTGGTTCCTAGAAACTCAAGCTCACTGGGGTTGCTTCTTTAATGGGTGGCTTAGGAAGAAGCAGGCTTAGGAGCCCCAGCCACGCACTGAAGTTTGGAGGGATGAAGCCAGAGCAGCAGGTTTGTGAGTCTGGCTTTGCACACATACTTTTTGTTAAGTGAAACATCAAATCATCTTGAGTATGTGCAGCTTTTGAGTCTATGCTTCTTTCACCTACTTGAAACTGAAGTGCCTCAGAAGAAGAGAGTCATTGTGCTAATACTGTACATGCTTTAGTGGAACAGGTAAGTTTAGTCTGATGTCACTTAAAGCAAAACCCTACTCTTTTAAGCCATATGTATGAAAAAGCTGATTGTTCTGATTTATGTGAGCATGGAGAGGCTGTTAATCTCAAAATGTAATACGATGTCTCAGTTCAGGAACAGTGCTGTAATAATTTTGTGATGACTAACTGCTCATTGTGAAATTTTCCCAACCTACCTTTGTTAAGACTAGCAGAGTCACAAGAAACATACAGTTTTCTCTCAAGGCTTTAGAATGAGATGTTTGAACTGATTTGAGTCACCTTGGAGTTAAGCAAAAAACTTGGTGGCAAATATTTCTGTACCAATTTTCATTTGTTCTTAGGGTCTGAGGCATGTTCTGCATTTTCCCATAACACTTTGACTGTCATTTGCAGAAAAACTCCTGTGTATTACCAGAGGATTTAAAGAACTTCTATCTGATGACCGATGGCTTCCAGATGACCTGGAGTGTGAAGACTGATGGTGAGTGCCTATGTTCTTCCCCACTGACAAGCTCAATTCATTGCAGCCAGTCCTTCCTTTGCAGAATCTCTTTAATGTCAGATTTACTTTCTGCACAATCAGTACACATCTCTCAGGGCAAAATCTATTGCTTGCATGTTCTGGGCTCCCACAGAAGAGGTGCATATACTGAACACTGGCAAGAAACTAATTATTCATGACATAAATACTGTTCTGTTGGCCATCTGTTGACGCTCAGATTTAGGTGTGTCATTTAAACATCATACCTTAAACTCCCTCTGTAGTTCATGGAGAGAGAAACAGCTGTAGCTCATTATCCCATCATAAATCAGTAGGAAGAGTCACCCTCTGGTAATGCTTCTTTCTCATTAAAATGTGTATGTACATGTTGGAGCCTGATTCTGCTTTCCACCAGCTAAAGTCCAAGCTTCGTTTTCCATCCTTGTTTGGCAAAAATCAGGTAGTTTCTTTACTCTGCAGGTATTATCCTAGCGCTCATTGCCTTCAGGCAGGGTTCTCAAATTGGGCTGTGGACACTGCTCACTTCTGGAGATGGGTGTCAAATGCAGGGTCTTTCTCAAGAAGTGAAATGACATTTCAGAGACAGTTAACATCAGTGCTTTAGCACCTGCAGTGACTCCCATCAAGTTTCAAGTGGGATTTGCTGTGTTGTGACCTCTGAGAAGTCTTGTTTTCAGGGCTCACACGTGCACAGAGACCAAGGCTGCTGGTACAGCTGTCTTGTTTGAGCAAACCTCCAGCAGTGCCTTCTGAGACCCATCACTCTGACACGTGGCTAAACAGGGTGCTTGCTGCCTTGATGTCTGGTAACAGTCTGAGTCTTCAGAAACAGGGACAAGTGACAAGTCCTGAAGCATTTTTTTAGGAATCCACATGTTGATGCACTGATAAAATCCTCTGTGAAAGTGGGAACCAAAAGGATGTACCCTGAGCAGGTACATGGAGTGGAAGAGGACAAGCTGCCCAGTAAGCTGTGATGTGTGGGCTGGTTTCTGACAGGAAGGGCAGCAGCAGGAAAAAGAGCTTTGAGGAAGAGGCTATAGCTGAAATCCTGTAGACAGGATTTTCAATTTTTCACAGGACTGAGCTAACAGCTACAGCACAGTCTTTGCCAGCAGTGTAATTCTCATGCCATTACAGCTCTGAGATGGTGTTGCATCACATGTAAGTGTGAATCTGTGTTTGAAAAAGCCTCATTTTTGCTCCTGCAGAGTCTTACTTAAGTTAAATGTCCAGGTCTGCTGGGTATAACCGTCTCTTCACCCCACAGAGGTTGATGTCTGGAGGAAAATAAATACCTCCCCTGTCTTCCTGACACTGGGTGTGATTAATGCTCCCTCTTGTTGCAGATACCCCAATGCCCCTGGGCTCCATGGTGATTAACAGTGTCTCGAAGCTGTGTCGGCTTGGGGGTTCCTCTATGTACACTCTGCCTAATGCGCCAACTCTCGCTGACCTGGAAGATGACACAGATGAGGAAGGTAAGGCTCTGTGAATAGGAAAACCTGCTCTGTCTCATCCCTTTTGTTCTATTAATGTTAGGATGTAGCACAAAATACGTGGACCAAAACACTTTCCACCAGACCAGGTTGCTCAGAGCTCCATCCAAGATAGCCTTAAACACTTCCAGGGTTGGGGCACCCACAGCTTCTCTGGGCAGCCTGTGCCAGTGCCTCATCACACTCACAGTAAAGAATTTTTTTCTAATATCTGATCTAAATCTACCCTCTGTCAGTGTGAAGCCATTCCCCCTTGTCTTGTCACTATGTATCTTTGTAAAAAGTCCCTCTCCATCTTTTTTGTAGGCTCCCTTCCAACTACTGGAAGGCCACAATTAGGTCACCCTGAAGCCTTCTCTTTTCCAGGCTGAAGAAACCCATTTCTCTTAACCACCTCAGCTATCCCCCATGGCAGGGAATTGGAACAAGATGATCTTTAATGTCCCTTCCATTCTACAATACAGCAACAGAAAAGGTCACGCCAGGTAGATGGAGACTACTTGGTCTAGCAGCCTGGTCTAGAGAAGGGTGTCCCTGTCCATGTCAGGGCAGTTGGAACAAGATGATCTTCAAAGTCCTTTACCAACCCAAACTATTCTGCGATTCTATGACTCTCTGTCTCCTGGGCTGGATCTATTACGTATCTTATTAGTCCCCTGGCAGGTGGATCTATGTGCTGTGAATGTCAGGGGGATTAATGTTATTTGCATCCTCTCTTAACAGCCTGTCAGCCTTCCTCTTCTGTCTTTTCCCTGTTTAAACTTTCACCTGAGCCTTGCTCCAGTGATTCAGCTTCCAAAGTCTTTGTGTGCTTATGGAGTTACATGAACAAGAGATAACAGGTTTTGTTTTGGTAGTGAAAAGACAGCTGGAATTGGAAAGTAACTGGTACATACATATAACTATGAGGTTACTGTGGAACATGCATGTTCCCGGCTGCCTAAAAATGCTAGGAATGCTGCCATTTGGAGAGAATAAAAAAGAAAAAGAAAGCCCACTCATTTTGTCAGAGCTGTTGCAGTCCAGCTCGAAAAATCAAGAGAATAAGAACACAGCCAAGTGTCACACCAATTTCTTAGAAGAATGCTATTTGATTTCAGTCTTGTCTCTGCATCTCTGTAAGTTCTTCTAGCTTCTAAATGTGGCTGAAAGTATTTTTGGACATTCCAGTTTGGCTGCAGTCCTGATCTTCTAGCCATTCTAATGAAATGCACCAAATTCTGTTTCTCTTTAATGGCTTAAACCTTCATTGGTGCATTTCTAAGGTGCACTGAGAAAAAATTACATCCCTACAGAAGTTCTCATCCTGACTTTCATGGAAAGCTCTTTTGAAGAGTACAGCTTTTATGTCCCACTTCTTCCCCATCAGCTTTAGGTTTCAAAATTGCATCCTGCAAGAATTTGCAGCTACACAGTCCCAAAATCATGTTGTAGAAATGCTCAGTAATGGTTGAGGGTCACAAGTTGAATAATAGTCAGATGTTGTTGTTGAGAAGGATGCTGATGTCGCATTGGAATGTATGGAGAAATATATATCTCTGCAATTTCATTGAAGTCTTGTCCCAAGAGAAAAAGAATAGATTGTTCTCCCCGTCCTCCTTAGAAAAAAATTAATTAGGACAAAAAAAGGAATCATATATACAACAGAAATAATGGATTTCAGTTCTAGCAGGGAAGATCCAGGATCCAGGAGCAAAACTTCTAACTGATAAGTGATGGATTTGGGTTGAGTGCCTAGAGACTGTGCCTTCTATAACACTGGAAGACTTTACGGAAAGATTAGACAAACCTCAGGAGTGACATCTGTAAACTTTGTCTTGCTTAATGCCAGGGAGGAACTAGAAGTCAGCTCATCTATTTTCAGCCATCTGATTTTGACTCTGTGGTTTTCCTAACAGAGATGAAAACTCTTCTCACTTTTTTTTTTTTTTTTCTTTGCTTAGTTTTATTTTAAATATAGGGAACTTAATAATTTCCAAGAAGTATAAATGTAATAGTTTGATTCAGTTCTTCATCAGCTGATTTATTAATGTATAAAACAGATTGACTCTTTGCAACTGAGTCGCAGTCAGTTTTCCAAACATGTTTCATAATTTTTTTCCTTGGTTTTAGGTAATGGAGACAAACCAGAGAAGCCACACTTTGATTCTCGTAGTCTTATCTTTGAATTAGACCCATGCAATGGGAATGGGAAAGTCTGTCTTGTTTATAAGCATGCTGAACCAGGTAAGACTGAAAAAAGAAAAGTTACCTATCTCTTGTGGTGGATTGTATCTGGAGTAAACATGTGGAGAGTTATCTTGTATTTTGCAATTTGTAGGTGAAACTTTCACTGAGATGTCCTGTCTCCACTGGAGTTAGGAGCTAAATCTTAGCTAGATCTAGCATTTTCACTCCTTTTAATGTTGGAGTCTGAATTATAACTTATGGTTTCTGCATGCATAGAAACAGGGAAGTATTCGCATGTGACCTACAGAAAATTGTGTTGAAATAATTCAGAGCTCCACTAATCTGGTTACTTGCATGTCTTGGAACAAAGCCATTGCATTTTGATGAGAAAGGGTATAATTCTGCTTGGAAACAAACTGTGGATGGCAAAAAAAGGTGAGACAGAATTAGACTGGGTCTCCCACCTTGTGCAAGGATGCAGAGCCTCTAGGTGCTAACTAGGCCAAAATGTGACCGGAAGGGTTAATGGGAGGGTGAGAAATGGGAGCTGAGCTGTTTCTTCTGACAGATACATAGATAACTGTTATCAGTGAGAGAGTAGTGAAACACCCAAGGCACTTGTACAATAGTTGTCATCTGACACAGTGCACAGGTCACTAGATGTATGAGTGTTTACTGTGTAGGATTGTGCAATTGCAATATACAGGTTCTTAAGAAAAATCTTGGGTTGTTATCTTGTGTCTTTCATTGGGTGTGACTACAACTGCCGTGGCAGGAAGTCCTTGTCCTCTTGCCTCCCAGTGTTAGTGGTTTCAGCACATGCAGTGGATAACCTGGGCAAGGGAAGGGAGCATTGGTTACAGGTGTCGATGTCAACACAGGGCCAGTCTTTTTAAATGACAGTGTTCAGCATCTCAATCTCCCAAGAAAATAACTTCTTTTTATGCTACGAAAGACGTCACCACCAGAGAAATATGTGATCACTGTGGAAAGATTTTGCAAAATGTGTTTTTGTTGGCAGCACATGCTCCCATGACTTCCAGACTCCGGACTCTATTCAGTAATCCAGATGACTGACAATTGAGTAGTTGCTTTTTACTTTGTGAGGCGGATAAATGTTTGCCATAATTGTACTTTGAACATATACTACAAAGTTGCTGATGTCCAAGAATGTTCCATGTAGCATGTCGCTGCCAGGCTGTGGAGGAACAGCACTGCATTCCTTGTCCAGCACACAGCTTGTCAAATAGCCCATGCAGTGGGTGAGCACTGGCTGACGGGTAGGACACGAAGGGTTATAGTAAATGGGGCTAAATAGTAAACAGCCATCAAATCAGGCTGAGAGCTGGTCACTGGTGGGGTTCTGCGGGGCTCCGTCTTGGGCCCAGTGCTCTTCAATGTCTTCATAAACAGCTTGGACACAGGACTAGAAGGGATACTAAGTTTGTCCATTATACTACATTGGGAGGAGCTGATGTGTCCTTTGAAGGTCCTGCAAAGACACCTCAACAAATGAGAGAGATGTGCAACCACCAACCATATGAAGTTTAACAAAGGCAAGTTTTGGATTCTGCACCTGGGCTGGAACAACCTTGGATGTACATAAAACAGCCTTTCTGATGAGTGTGTTGTGTCTCCCACCTCACAATGGCCAGGGGTTAATCTTAATACTGCAAAATGTAATTTGTTGCTTGTTTTATTCTAGTGGTCTCCTCAGACACAGAGATCTGGTTCTTGGACAGAGCTCTGTATTGGCATTTCCTCACCAAAACCTTCACAGCCTACTACCGCCTGCTCATCACCCACCTGGGTCTCCCACAGTGGCAGTATGCCTTCACCAGCTATGGGGTCAGCCCCCAGGCCAAGGTAGGACAGCAGCATCCAGACTGACAGTATTTTGCATAAGTATAGACTGGAAAAACATCTTCCCACCTTTTGGCAAGCTGTCTGTTGGCTCAAGGGGGCCTCCCTGGTGAGCCACGGAAGGGACCAGAAGTTTTTTCCCTGTAATGTGTTAGCAGTCATTTGTTTCACAGTAATTTGAATTCGCTAATATTGTGTTAACTCTGCTTTTCTCATGGCAGTTGGCCTTCATAAAAATTATGCCCAAAAAATGGCAATTTAAAGTCCTAAAGGTAGTTACAGAAGACCTCTCCATAAAGCCTTGTGAGCATTCCAGTTGCTTATTATTATCACAATTACTATTCTGCCTTGCCAAAATCCTGTTGTTAGAGGCTTCTGCTGTTCTTCTGTGTTTGACTGGGTGTTCAGCCCTATCCCTGCCTCCATCCTGTGAGAGGTCAGGGAATGGAGCGGGTGGTCCTACTGAACACAGCTCTTAAATCAGCACAGTGTCAGTGAGCCTCGGCAAGGCCTGCTGGGACTCAGTGAGTGTCCTGCACTTCACCCAGACATGACAGCTGTCTTACCAGCATGGCTTTCCCTGGTCCTGTGTGCACACCAGAATTATTAAAGTCACTCCTGACTTCCCATCAAATAGTGGCTGTAGAATTTGGTTCTTCTCATTCCTGATGCCTTCCCTGTTACACTGTGCTGTACTTTTTCAGTGAAGGCTGTATACGTGGCATGGTGCTCTTCCTTTCTGTAACTTTCCTGCTATAAATATTTTATTATGTTCAGTATGTTTGCAAACCTTAAGAGGAATCATCCATATATTCCCTAATCATTTGCAGCCCCTGTTGGTTAAAATCCTCCTAGTTCATTAACCATTATCATTTTAAAAGTTTTTCAAGGGGGTGTATTAAAGCTGTTTTCCACCAAGCAGTACATTAATAGATTGTTATCTGTATTTGGTTATTGATCTTCTGTTTTTCTTGTTCAGTGCTTTGCTGGTGGTTTCACTGTGATTTGTAATACCAGAACTCCTATAGTTTTATTTCCTGACTTTGTCAATGGAAAAATCAGAAGAAAAGAAAAAAAAAAAAAAAAACCGACACATTGTGGTGTCTGCTGCAACCAAAAACCCAAATCATTTGTAGTTACTTCTAGACAGGAAATCAGAAATAGAAACAATAAAACAAACAGACACAAAATTCTTTGTGTAAAGAGTTAAAAAAATTCATTATTTTATGTGTGAAGAGAGGGAGGAAGGTTACATTTTGAGAAATTAAACGAGTTGGTTTTCAATTTATAAGCACATTTAAATTCCACGGTTTTTTAATCTTTTCTGCTTATCTGAATCTAAATAAATATAGTTTAGTTTCATCCCCTCCTTTTGCTTTTCCTCCTGTGGTGTAAATCAGGATTCGCTCGTAATAGGATTTACCCTGCAGGAAAGGTGGTGTTAAGGTTGTGTCTGGTTTTCCTCTTCCCTGTCTGGAATGCAGTTCCAGGACTGGAGCTGTAGCCATGCCTTGTATATCTGTATCACAAGCACTCTTCCAAGTCCTGTAAACTACAAACTGATAAGTGGCATAGGATTAAAATCATGTCCTGGGGAAGATAGGGAGCAAGGTGGAATTGTCTAACATTGCAGTTTGAATTTAACCTGTTCCTTCCCCACCATCCTGCCTTTCAGCAATGGTTCAACATGTATAAACCCATAACCATCAACACAGCACTCCTGTCTGAAGAAGCTGATTCCTTTGTGAACAAGCTGGACCCCAATAAGGTATTTAAAAGCAAGAACAAAACTCCAGTGCTCAAGAAGAAACCACTTTCACAGCCACCAGGCTCCCAAAAGAGTCACATGAGCATGACCTCTGCCAAGACATCCTCACTACCTGGGAATTCTTCAAGGAAGTGAGCCCGCCAGATCTGACCCTGGACAACATTTGCAATAAGCTTTGATGTTTTCTGCTGCAGAGTCTCAGTGGTTCAGACCAAGTTCCTTGGGCATAAATAGATGTGCCCATGGAAAACACATTGCAGCACTTGCATGAAATATAGCCACAAGGTGGATGTAGTTCCTGAAGACTCTAAAAAAAATTGAGACATCGGTTTTATTCCCTTCTGCTACTTGCAGCATGTACTTTTCAGAGGGCATGAAGAAACTCTTGATGTCACTGCTCCATAGGGAAGCTTCTGTTCCTGTACAACTGCAGCAGTGAAATGAAAGCAAATGTAATTCACTGTAACTTTAACAGAAGCATGCTGAAGTAGAGGGTGTGAAGATATTTCTGCCATGTCCTTTGAAAGAAAACTGTCCTGACCTTGCATGCTGTGGGAGCAGGCTGGAACCTACTGAACAGAGAGGTATCTTTCACTCCAGATAGAATCAAACTCTGCACTTCCCTGTGCTCCTTCCAACTTCTGCTCTGAGATTCATGGTACAATGGGACTTGGGACTTCCATATATCTGCATTAGCCTAGCCACTTGCTCTGCAGCCCAGACCACTTTTTGGCCTTCGTGCTATGTCTTTTCAGATGGTGACATGATTTGCAATAATCCTGAAGCCAGAAGCTGCAAGGTCCCTTGTTGCCTCTCTTTTGTGGGAACTGCTGAGCAGAGAGTCAGTGGTATTGAGTCCCGTCAGCCAGGAGGACCCGTTGGTTTGTCTCACATTCATTTGCAAAGCTGACCATTGAAACAGCCTTTGACACTTTTCAGTTGGGCAGGATCTCACCAGGGGCCACTGAGATCCTACAGCCTTAGAAGCCCCTGATGCTGTTTTCTATACTGTAAGTTTTCAAGTTGGAACTGCACTTTAAGCCATTCACTGCTGGTTTTCAGTTACACCTGTTTGTTTCCATTACTTTTCTATGCTGTTCTTGTCTTCCAAATATGCTGGAATCACGATAGCACCCAACACATTTTGTGCCTAAATATGGAAATCAAAATCACTGTCTTCAAGTAAGGATTGACTATTTAAACAGCATCATCTTAAATTTTTGAAACCACCACATAATTACACAAGACAAACCTACCTCACAGGGATGTTGTGAGGCTTTCATGAGTATTTGTATGGCCTTCAGAAAGATGAAGCCATCCTGTAAGTCCTTGATAGTATTTTAATAAATATTTGAATATTTTCCTCTGAAGTCATTGGGTATTTGAAGAAGCTTTGGGGAGCACATGGACGTGGGATGTAAAGGATGTATGGCAAGAGCAGTGTTCAGGATGGATTATTTGGGCTGTTTTTTTAATGCAGTAGAGAATCTCTCACCGAGAAGGGATGGGTTACAGTGCTTTTAGCTAATCCCTCTTGAGCTACTCAGAAATTCCCAGTTTATTTCACACAGGCCAAAAGACTGAATTGTGTGACAGCTGTTCCACTCCTGCCGTGCAGTCACTGTACAAAATCTCTGCAGCCATCAGCCCCTGCTCAGGCATATTTTTCTGGCTTCCAGCACTGCCCAGGGCCCACCTTCAAGTGCAGTTGCTGCATTGCCTGGCAGCCACTCTCTGCCACCCCCAGATGACAAGAAATCGTCTAATGCACCATGTCAAGCCCATGTGCATCTTGAGACAGGTGAAGATCTGTTGTAGCTGCTCTACTGATACAAAGTGATCTCTAATGAGAAAGCGCATGTCACTACCTCCCACCCAACCCCACCCCATGCCATAGCAATCCATCAGTTATCCTTTTAATATTGGGATGGGAGTAATCATTAAAGCCAGTAAATGCCATTTTCTGGAATTCTGTGCAGTAGCGATGTTCTGTCACTTCCTACTCTTGGAGATGTCTGTGTTGTTTATTCATGGCACCCAGCCCTGGGACTGCAGTTATGTGCTTGACGTACATACCATACTTGCTTAAGCACTTTCTAGAAAAGTTAAGACTGTTGTCACCCCTCCTGGAAAGAGGCACCTTCTCATAGTGCTCTGCTTTTAATCCAGTGACACCTCAAACTTGTAAGGCTGTTGCAGGCCCACTTCCTCATTCAGATAGAGGAAGCAGAATTCCTGCAGCAGTGGGGCAACCTCTTACATTTGTCATGCATTCAGAGTAGAAAAAAAGTATTTGGGGGGGGGGCAGCGCTGTTCAAGTTTTTGGAGACACTGTCACAGAAGTTGTCTGAATTCTTTCCTGTGGTGATGGTGTAGCTCAAGTCTAGATTGTCAGTAGCACACATGGTTCTTTGATATCAGCGTGTTCCAACAGAACTGTGGCAAGATTCAGGAGACCCTGTAGTTTAGTTTACTAATTTTTTAATGCTTCCTGAATGTTCAGATCAAAAAACAAAATAACAAGCATGAAAAAAACACAAACAACCCAACAGGTTCATGTTTCTATTTTAGACTGTCCTTGTTCTTCTCTCTTCTGTGGTCTTCCAAACTAGGTGTTTGTTAGGGTGATACCGATGAAAATGAAGCAAGCCTAGGCCCCTGGTTCATCACTGTAGTATCTGCCTCTTACCAAAGAATATTCCAGATCAAAATTTCTGTGTTAATTAACTTAATCATGTTGTATCTGCCACTGTTGATGCCTGTATTTTGATTTATATGAATATATACATATCTGGAGACTTGTAGCTCTGCTTTGCTTTTCTTCAGAATATGATGATTGTTTGGGGGTTGAGTTTTGTTTTGGTTTTTTTGTTGTTGTTGTTTTTTGGGGGAGCGTGGGGTTTGTAGATTTTTACACAAGGAGATTGAATAATTTCTTCAGGTCACAGTCAGGTCTAGCCCTACACAGGTCTGCCCAATATCTCAGATACCAAGTTTGTCTGTTTAAGCAGAGTAGGTTTACTGAAATCTAGCACCTGCATGGTGGACAACTTTATTTGCCCTTCACGTGCCATCACAGCATGTGGCTGTCACAGTGTGGAAGTCTCTGTGCCTGCCTGTTCCTTCTCATGTTCAGTTTCGTGGGCAGGTTCGTTGTGAAAATCAATGCAGAGTTTGTAGATGAAAACACCAGCAAGACATCCCAGAATTGGAGCTGCGACTGGGACCCACCACCAGGAATGGTCAGCCCTAAAATGAAACACAGAGGAAGAGGAAGCTGGTGAGCCAGACTGGAACCACTGCCCTGCCACCACATCTTATTGGGGCAGGAGTGAGCTGTGTGATCAGAGGAGTCTGTTCCACTCCAGGTACTAAGCCTACAATTGGCTTAGATAAATTTGCTGTCCCTCCCCATAACTGCTGGAGGGAAGGTCATTTTCCCCGTCTGCATGGAAAGGTGGCTCCACACTGCAGGTTTCTTGTTCTCCAAAGGAAATGGGCTGTGTGGTCTTGATGAGTGGGACTCTCAGACAGACGACTCCCTGTTTCCGATGAAATCTGCAACTCCTCTACTGAGGTCTCAAATATATTTTCTGGAAATTTAAAGAAGATGGGCATCCAGGACAGGAGACTCTGGTAATGATCTCACCATAGGAAAACCCGTAACATGACACTGTCTTACTAGATAGAGGAGGGCAAGGTTTCATCTCCGAATTCAGACTAAATTTAGGAGACCTGTTCAGCAATCCACCTGCATTCAGGTGAGCTGCATTCTGGCTCTCTGGTCACTGCAAAAACTAGCTGGATCTCCAGTGAACAGGCAGACAATTTGGTGCCCAAACTCAGTGTCAAGGTGAATCGCATGCAGGAGAATAAGTGTACTCCAAATTTTCTGTACATTATGCACAAGGCTCCTGTAGGCACAACCCTCACAGTCTGCAGTGATAGTATCACGTGTTCCAAAGAAAAAGGTTTCATGACACATTTTATCCTGTGCTTATCTCCTCCTCCCCTGGCAAGCTGAACAGTGTAAGGGCAAAACGGGTCACTCACGTGAAGACGTCCATTCCCCAGCCAGCAATTGCCGTGAAGATCCGGGGCGGCAGGTCCCTGGAGGGGTTTATGGCATAGCCTGTGTTCAGCCCCATTCCCAGGCCAATGCCCAGGACCAGCATACCCGTGAGCACGGGCTGAGCACTTTTAATGGCCGCGTTGTTTTTCTCGTCATGGATGACTAGAATTCCCAGGATCAGCATAACTGTTGCCATAAACTGCAGGAACAGAGAAGGGAGAAGAACAAATCAGGAGAGAGAATGGGGAAGGTTCAAAGATCCTGCTCAGCAGAGGGAGAGAGGCTTCCCAGAATGAAAGAGCAGATGAGATTCATGGTCTGATCAAGGCAGAAAGGACCCAAATACTACTCCCTCCTCACAGGTGGAGTGAAGAAAATCCTTTTCTCAGCAGAAATGTCATCACATTTGCTGAGGTTTTCTCAGCAAAAACCTCATCACCAAGACTGATACAAACTTCTCAGCAATGTCCTCTCTCTCCATCTTTCAAGTCAGGGAAACAGGTTATTTTAAGTACATTCCGTCTAATAGAAGCAGAGCCATAACAAACTGCTCATGAGACAAATCTGATCCTCCCTAGAGGAAAGGATGTTTTGTACAGGCTGTATGCAGATATCAGATTTTCACCTGGGAAACTGAATTTCCCATTGGTGACTACATACCTGGCATTTGTAGATTTGCAGTGCCCAGGACATCAAGAAGTAAAGTTTAGATAAAGGTGATGACACATGTCTCTTTCTGCTTCAGAAAATGCAGCTGGAGAGACTTGGACTGCTTGCAGAGACACCAGCAAAACAAGAAACTGCAGATTTTGGCAAGGCACTGTCACTCTTACTTGTTTTCTTGTGCATCAAGAACACTGCCTGCTCTACAGGAGGCTGAGGGGATCCACTCCCCACATCTATGCTCTTCCACTCCCACCGTCCTCTTCATCATGCCCAGGCAGGAGTTTTATCAGCTCAGAGTCAAAATCACAGGCTTCCAAAGATTTACATTGGAAGTAAATCTTCCTTCTCTGGTGTCTCAGTGCCCCACCTCCCCTGAAGAATCCCTTTCCTATTTCTGGGCATCTGGACACTGTACTGTAAGCTGGGAATCCACTGCACAGTCTCAACTGATCTCTTCAAATATAGAGGTTCAGTCCAGGCTCTGCTCATGTGGAGATGGTACCAGGCTCTCTGTGCTGAGGAAGGGCAGCCAGCACAGCTGCCAAGGAGCGTGGAGTGGGTGTAGAATCCAAGCAGGGAAGGAACAGCTCAGCCCAGAACCCAGAGGAGATGGCTGGTGATATAGCTCACCTTCTCAGTTCTCACTGCTTGCGCTGCATAATGGGAAGGTGTCTGGAGAGCCCCTGGACCAAGCTGTGGAGCAGCCTACATGTATTCAGCTTTAGGCCCAACCCTTTAGGCTTGCCCAGCCACTGAGGTGCCTTGGATCTCACCTTCCAGGTGCCTGCCTGGATGCTGGGCTCCTTGGGGAAGAGGCTGTGGTTGTGTCTGTGCATGTAGGGCTGTGGGGACCCTGTAGCAGTCCTGCAGCAGCACCTGTAACCACCTACCTTCCCCTAGCACACCACAGCCATTCCCACTCACCTCTGTGAAGAAGGCTCCCTGCAAGGATACATTGGGAGCAGGGTAAGTGGAGAAGATCAGCGCTGTGGCGGTTGGTCCCGACACTGTAAGGTTCCCTTTGGTGTAATCGTAAATAGCATCTAGGAGAAGTGGGAATTACCCGAGTTAGCACAGCATTCATCCCACAGGACACCCACACAAGTCCACGTGTTGCAGCCAGCACAGACATCAGGGAGAAGAGAGGCAATGGAAGATGTGATGGAGGTGACACACTCCTCACAGGGCATAATTTCACCAGTTTCTGTTATCCACAAACTTTGGTCTGCAGTCGCTTCCTTACAACTACCAGCTCCTTATCCCTGCTCCAGGAGCCCAGGGTAGCCTGGATGGTCTGGATGCACTGGAGGCATCCAACCCTCTGCCCATCAGAGACTGAGACATGCTAGAGACAACAGGAGGTGGGTCCTCTGCTCACAGCTCAAAACCCCCAATGACTGTGAACCTGTTTTCCACAGACCAGCAGAGTCCCCCCAGAGCTCCAGAAACACCTAATACATGGTAGTTCATGTAAAAAAACCCTGCAGACCTGGAAACAAAATGCAGCTACTGCCCTTCTGCTGAAGACAGGTCTTGAAAGTGGGAATGCCCTGGGTAAAAGGAGCTATGTTCTCCAGGAACTGCATATCCTTCCCAGAGGTGTATCTGGGACCTGCTCTGAACTTGAGCTGTGGTCTGTCCCACAAGCCAGGAGCTTGCCCTCCTCACCAGAAATCATGCTGGGTACTGTAAAAGGACATATTTTTGACAACACTGTGAGTTAACTGAAATTATGCTTACAGCAACCTCTGTGATAAAAGACACGACCGTACCATAGTAGAGAGCAAAGACGGTGGCTGCTGCCATAAAGGAGCCCAGGAACTGGCCGATTATATAAGCTGCAAGCTTTGTCCAGGAGATGTTTCCTAAAATGCATTGTGTAACGGTGATGGCAGCATTCAGATGAGCTCCTGCAAAATCACAGAAAAAGAGAGGCCTCAACACTGATGAAGCTGTTTTGGAACATGTGACATGGTGGATGCCCTATCCCTAGAAACATTCAAGGCCAGGTTCGACAGGGCTCTGAGCAACCTGCTCTAGTTGATGTCCTTGCTCACTTGCAGGGCAGTTGGACTGGATGAATTTCAAAGGTCTTTTCCAACCCAAACTATTCTGTGGTTCTATGCCCCACAGTAATCACCCAGACACTGACCCAGAACAGCAAGACTCTCAGGTCAGGTCTTACTCCTGCAAAGACACAAAATGAGCCCTTCTCTCTCAACAGCTGAATCATGCAGGTCAAAGAGCTCCTGGCTAGTCTTCTAAAAATTCTGTAGACCACAGGCTGCCTCCAGAGACTGGCTTGTCTCACCTGTCAGATATACCTCTCTTGGGATGGCATGAGTTTCCCTATGAGTTTCTCAATGGACTTCTCCCTACTAAGCTTAAAAAGAGCCCATACTTCAGCACATTTTAAGTAGCTACAGGTAGTTGAGGACCTGTGTTTAGATGAAACACTTTCTGTAGAGGAGGTTGGTATCACAGTGGTGCTTTTGAAGACTAAATGGGTCCGGACCTGGTTCCCTTGGTGCAAACCATGTGTGTTCTCCAGGCCTCCTGTACCCAGGAGTCTAAAGGAAATATTTATTTTTCCTGCCTGATAGGTATAAACATTGAGGGTCAGTAAATGCTCCAGCCTTCATGACCATCTTCTTCTCCAGAGTCCAAAAGGGGTAAAGGGATGCAGGCACCCATCACTTCATCAAAGTGCAGGACAGAGTGAAGTGAAAGTGCATGTACCACCTGCTACAGTCCAACAATCACAACTGGAATGGGGGCAGATCCTGTCTTTGATCCTCTGCTCTTTTGTGAGTATGGCCAGCCATTTGAGAGATCACAAAAAGCATCTTGTGACACAGATGAAGCCAAATTACTGTGTCAGGAAGGTCTGAAGTTTGTTTTGTAACCATACTATTGCTGGCTGAACGGAGATCGCTTCTGCACTGCCTTCTGCCCTCAACAGATCATCTCCTTCTCAAAAGTCACTTGGGACTGCAGGACCTACTTTCCTCAGTCCGCTTTCCCCAGGATGTTTTCACCAGCTCCAAAAGGACAAGAAAATCAAGAGCTGACTGCTTCTGACTGCTCACATGGGAAATTTTTCCTTTCCAAGCCAACCCCATCTTTGGACCTCTGTCTGCTCCAGCATTTCAACAGCAAGGAGTTGCTTTTATTTTCTGCCAATTAGTGCCCTTAATGTTTTCTCTTGGTGCAAATGAATGCAGAAGTTGCAGAAGGCAAAGGTAATGCTCTTGTCATGTGAGGGATGCCAACCCATGGCCCTGAAACACCACCTCCCACGTTCATGTGGGGCATCTGTACATGGGTATGTGTGATAAAGAGAAAATTTGCATACCATTCCTTTTGCAACATCAGTAGTAAGCCTTCCTTTGCAATAAACTATTTACCTCCCCATGGGTTGCATCAGCAGCATGTTTTGGGAGCTCCCTGTCTCCTCAGGCCATGCTGGCATGTCCCAAACGGGGGAGTTGCTGAAACCTAGCTCTTCTGGCCACAACAGAAGGGGGTGGCCAAAGCTCCTCCGTTCTCCCTGTCCAGCGTGCCCTGTCACAGCTCAGAACACAAGTTTGGGGTCAGTATTCTGTACATATGTTGTGCATGCCTTGTCCCTGGCCTCTCCTGCTTCTCTTGCCTGGGGACTCTAGGACTGCTTTGTTTTTAGGTGAGGGCACTGCCCGTGCCATAACACACTCCTCCACACCCCACTCCTCCTGTCCCCCATGCACGTGGCCTTTATGGGATGTGGATGTGTCCCATGCCAGACAGTGTTGCTCACCAGATATTCCTCCAGCCGCATAGATGCCCAGGGTAACACCAATGCCAAATGCCATATTGATGCTCAGATACTGACCACTGTTTCCTTTTCCCAATACCACTTGTGCCACAGAGGACAAGCCAAAAACCTGTGTAAAAAGAAAGAGAGAAAGGATGTTAAAAGTATTGTTGTTGCTGGAGTAGTCTGAGCTTCTTTGCTATTTTTTCTGCAAAAGTGATGAGCTCCTCAAGACAGGAAGTCTCTAAGGTGACCATGGTCAGAAGACAAAGAAAAACCTTGTCCTGGAAAAATTGAAGTGATACCTGAGACTGGTGCCCATCAAACCAAACTAGGCATAACTCTCATGATGGTTGGGCATGGGGAGACAAACCCCAAACACTCACACCAAGAGCTAGGGCTCACTGGGGGTCCTTCACACAGCCACACTACAGACATGTCTGCCCGAAACCAGGGACATAACCGTGGCAGCATCACCATGAACCACAGGGAGACAACATCCAAGATGGATGGAAGGAGGATGTGGAAATTCTTACTGTCCTTTTCTTCGTGTGCAATTTATTGACTAAATATGTCGTTTTGGCAGCATACCACTATTTGCCAAACTCAGCTCTAATTTTGGTAACATTCCAACAAAAGACCAGAAAGGAAGTTCTGGTTTAACTTTTCCATTCAACACATGTATTTTCAATTTTGAAACAGCCAAAGTTTCAATATTTATTTTAGTGGCTAAAAGAGAACCAGGGAAAAAATTTGAAGGTAAACACTCTACAGCAGGAAAACACATATTCGAGACATTGCTCTGTCCTGAAAGAGAGAATTCTATTTCAAGGTTTTGATGTGGTAAGAGTGGAAAAATCAGTTCTTTGCATGGTCTTATGCTGAAATCTGGAGAAGGACAGGGCACCTCTTGAGGTTTCTGCCTCACAAACAACTGAGGGTTTGGAAAGTGTATCCTATTCCTTGGACTGCATTGATGTTTATCCAAAGTGACATGTCTTTCAAAGACAAGAAAGTCAATATGTTCTCCAGCATATAAACTTCTGCTTTGGCTTGTACTGTTTAACCATGATCTTTTCTGGCTACTCTGTCTGCATCCAAATTTTCTCTCATGTGTCTGTTTCCCCTCATTGCTTTCAGACATCACCCAAATCCCCTGTTTCCCAGAGATGCTGCTCTTCTTATCTCTCTTGTAGACACAGACCACATTCTGTGCTCTGCGCAGAGCTACAGCCCCCACAGTGTGAGCTTTTCTCAGTCTGCCCCAGCAAAAGCCCCCAGAAACAGTTTGTGATGTCCCCCTGACATCTGCAAATTACACAAATTCTGTATATTCATTTCTGATTTTTCCAAAGCCAAATACAAGAGACAAGAAGTACGTAAGGCACGGGTTTTGCAGGAGAGCACACAGGTGCAGAGAGAAGGTTGCAGGGCAGGAGCATAAACAGCACTATCCTGAAAAAAAGAACACAAGATAGGACACGGAATTTGTTTTTCAGCACAGATCCAAACCTCTGTTTTCTTCCTATAACCTCACAGCCCCAAAAGACCTTTATTTTAATTCCTTCTTCCCTCGTCCTTGTGCTGCTTAGTCCTGCTGCCTGGTTCCTCTTACCGACACTGCCGGTCCTTTAAACTGAGACCCCCTAGGATGAATGTTGTTGTCCAAATAACAGCCATTCAGGCATCCTGGAGATGCATCCAGCACACTGCTGGTTGCACTGAAGGCCAGGGTGCTGCTGAATAGTTGGGTGCTCTTTGCTTTGTTCTAATGCTGGATGCTGCTTGTCTTCAGCCCTTGATGGGGCCCATGTGCAGGGCCCTGGTTTTCTCTCTTCCCTCACGTGCATCAGTGAAGGAAGAGCCAGTGTGAGCTGCAGGCTGCAAAAATCTGCCTTGAACTGTCAGAGTGCAAAGTCTCCACCTCATACGGCTTCACCGCCAGGACGACCCTGAAGTTGTTCTTTATCACCTGGGAACGTCTACCACCAAATAATAGAGAATGGAAAGTGCAAAATGGTTTGCTAAACTGCTGCAGAGGAGTCACAGATGTCTGTACTCTGACTTACTATGGGTGCAAAACTACCTGAGAGTGAAATTCAAAGATCTGAATATGCAAAATTATGTGATAAAAAGCAACCATGCTCTGCACAGGCAGTTGTTGCCCTTGGAAATGAGTGCCTTTCTTGGTACAGAAAGCTGTGTCAGAAGGTCCCTATGCTTACACAAATCAGAGCTTCTTCCTCTGTAAATCAGTACAAGTTATTTGGGTTATGCTCAGCCTTTGCATGCCAACCTCTGTCCAGTCTTAAGTGTCTCAGCCCAGGTGTAGCAAGTTGGCACAGACAGATACTGGGCCTTTTCAGAGGGAGGATCTCATTCTACTCTGTTGGTCCAACACTCAAAGTCTCTGGTCCCAGTACTTCACCCCCACCAGGAATCAATTCTGACTGCAAAAACTTCCTAGTCCTCTACCCAAACATTTCTGAAGCAGCCCAGGAGCTCAAACCCACTTAATTATTTCTATATGAAACAGATCCCTCAGGCAAGGGGGCAGTGTATGTATGATTTACATAAGCCCTGTCCGATTGGTAGCAAGAAAATCGAAAGTGAAATCCTGGCGTGGTTTACACCCTGTAATTACATTTCCTAATGGTGGGTTGCAGTTCTGGAGAATTTCTCTGGAAAGTTTGTTACCCTGGCAACCTCAAGGGGAAGACGGATGAATGCTGTGTTAGTTTTGCAGCAGCTGTCAGTGATAGAACAGTCAGGGTCTGCTCCACAGACCTGTTCAGCCTCCCCCAGCTACACCACACCTCTGGCACAGCAGGGGGAAAACCTCCATTCACTGTATTGGATCTTCCAGGGGGCATGGCACGAGCATTGTAGACACTACTCTTTGATTTCATTCCCAAACTCTTCCTCAGTTTTCTCCTAGAAGAGAACTGAAAGAGCAACATGTCCAGAGAAGGGCAGTAGAGCTGGGGAAAGGCCCACAGGAGCACAAGTTTGATGAGGAGCAGCTGCAGGAGCTGGGGATGTTCAGCCTGGAGAAAAGGAGGCTCAGGGAGTACTAGATCACTGTCTCCAGCTCCCTGACAGGAGGATGTAGCCAGGGAGTGCTGGTCTCTTGTCCTGTGTAACAAGTAACAGGACAAAAGGAAATGGCCTCAAATTGTGCCAGGGGAGAATTAGATTGGATATTAGGAAAAAATCTCTTCACCAGCAGGGTTGTCAAGCATTGGAACAGGCTGCCCAGGGAAGTGGTGGGTTTACAGATATTAAATATATACAATACCCTGGAGATATTTAAAAGACATGTAGATGTGGCACTTAGGGACATGGTTTGGTGGTGGTCTCTGCAGTGCTGGGTTAATGGTTGAACTCTTAAAGGTCTTTCCCAAACTAAATGATTCTGTGATATTTTGATTCTATCCCACCTACTTCAGTCTCTCCCAGCACCCACCTCCCTTTCCTCGCATAATTTTTGTCCCGAAGGTTTTTGGCAGATGGTCTGCCTGCTGGAAAACTGCCACCCCACCAAAGCAGAGGGGTGAGCAGTAGCAACTAACCACTGAGCAACCCTGAGGATGTGGTAGGAAACCACTGACCTTACAAATTGCTGCCTTAAGTGGTTGCGCACACGCACACACACACACACACACACGACACACACGCACACATGCAGACTCCTTACCATGAGGATGAATGTTCCCAGTGCTTCTGCCAGCAGCTCCCTTATGGTACTGTTACGAATCCTGAACACCTTCTTAGTCTTCTCCAACATTATCCTTCCCACCTCCTTACAGCTGCCTTTGTGCTCCTGTTGTGACACCATACTTCAATGCGCTGAGCCAAGTTACCCTTTGAAACTTGGCACCCTCTCTTCTCCCCCAGACACCTTCTCTCCTTTGGTTAACGATGAACAAGCCAATAAAGCAGCAGCTAGCTTCAAAGTCTTCCCCTCCTTCCCTCCTCCCACCCATATGCCATCCTATAAAAGCTGTGTGGTAGGGATGCAATATTTCTGTTATGAAGGCATTGGTGACCCCGTGCCTCTGCCCAGGAAAGCCTAACCCCAGAACAGTGGAGCTGTCAATAGCCTTGATGTGCTCTTAAAGCCTGTCTTTCTCCTTAACCTTTTCTACAGGAACTGAACAGGAATTTTGGCTCAGCTCTGCATTGTAACCCATTGACTGATGGTTTGGTGCTGGTTTTTTTAAATAGATGCCATTGGGACGGTTTGCCTGTGCAGGACTATTCGGATGCCTCTTCTGCAGCAAGAATGCTCTACCTCGAGCTGCTGTGCTCTGCTGTCTGCAGCTGGGAAGAGCACAAAGAGCACAATGCATTGTTTCAGGTGGAATATTTGCTCTTGTTGAATGCACTTGTGTCTGCAAGTGCCATTGCACTCACAGACAGCCTTGCCACAAGCCACTCTGTCTGTCCTCTCATGTAGGGCGAGGAGAAACTAACCTCAGCAGCAGTCTCAAGAGACCTTCAATCTCACCTGGCTGCCAGAGCAGAACCATTGCTGTCCTGATTCCTCCTCCATCTCCTCATTACCTCTGCCTATCTCCCTGCTCACCAGGTGCTCTTACCTTTCCACGGTGAAAAGGTTTTAATGCCTTTGATTAATTATGGAAAAACTTATATCCACTGAACACTCAAGACCTTTCTCTTTGAGTTCTTTGCTGGTGTTCTTCGCCTTTCTCTCAACCTGCTGCAGCTTCTCAGTGTGGCTCTGAAGGGGACAGCTCTGCAGAGGGGTGTCCTGATGGGGACATGATGCTCTTCTCATGCTGCCCCTGGCCTTGCCTCCCTCTCATCTACTGCGTGGCAAAATTCATGAGCTTTTCTTTCACCCACAGGACACTCAGCAGCTGTATGGAAGAACCTGGGAAGCTGATTCTCCTCTCTGCTCCATAGATGATTGTATGTCTTGGGGCAGGGAGAGTTTTATGGACTGGCGTAATCCCTCCTCCAGTGACAGATTAGCTATTGACCTCAGTGAATGTATGGCTAAATATGCAGTAAATTACTGGTCTGTCTCTGATACTAAGGATCATTTAATTATGATGGATGATAATCATATTGCTTGCTAGGGTGTTTCTACAGCATATTTCTAGATGGAATGTTTTTGTCCTGTGGGTCTGTGAACTGTGCTCTGGCACAGAATAAACTTTTCTAGGTCACTTCATTCTCTGCCATGCAAATGTTTATTGGTAGAGCACAAACATGGGTCCACCACCATGGGGTGGTGAAAAGACCCTCAAGTTTCTTCTGCACATGGTGATTTCCAGCTGACTTTACATGTCACCTGAGATCCTTGCATCTCCATGTACTGGAGATGTCACAGCCTTTCTCAGATGGACAAGGTATCAGTGGGTCAGTAATACCCAAAACTGGACCTAGAACTTTGTTTTTTCTCCTAGATCTCACGGAGCCTTCCAAGTGGATTCATTCCCTGTGGGCAAACAGTGAAGCTGCTGTGTATCTGATAGGCTTTGTCTCTTGCATTCAGGCATTAATTTCAGGCATCTCAATATTCTGATTCAGGCTGAAAAATGGACAGATACTTTCTGGGAACACCAGGTTCGCATGGAATTTCAGTCTTCTCAGGGAAAAATGCAATCCCAGCTCACAACAGAAATCTTTGGTTTGGTGATAATATTTGCAGCATAATTCCCAATATTGCCACCAAATTCTGTAAAACTCCAGCATGCTTCTAGGAGCTTGTCCTTTTATACAGGTCATTCCACAAGATGGCACTGAGACATTAATTTCTCCCTTTAAATTGTTCAGAAGGGCTCCTCTGTTGGCTGCTGAAAATGCTGAGAATCCTTTAATTTTGTGGTTCTGCTGGCCATTTTTAGACATTAAAGTAACCTGCTAGTGTTCAAGGAGTGTAACAATAACAAAACCATCACCTTTTCATAGGTCATGTGGGTCAGAGCACCTCTGCTCTGCAAGTACACAAACCCAAAGTGTGTGAGCCTGTGCCTGAGTTTATAACCAGCAGAGAAAAACAGGCAGCTCCAAAGGGCAATTCTTCCTCACCTAAAATAAGCATTTGAGGCCTGATCTATGAGTCACACTAGGTACTGGTACTTTCCCTCCAGTGTCTGCACAGGGACATGGAGTGTTGGGCTCCAACATGCACCCCCATGACCGCTAGGTGGGCTGGACTGTCCTGTCTCCCTGCATCCAGACGTGGTGATCTTGAGAAAGTGCAAGCCATGTGAGTCAGCCAAAGGCTGGATTGCGAATATCTGCTGGTTTCCCAACAGCAACCTGCTTGTACTTGCTGAGTTTCACTCACCCGCAGGGCTGACGAGGATCTCCAGGGTCACTAAATACAGTCCCCTACTGACACAGGCAGCCACACCGTATCTGCCCTTTGGTGACCTGGCCACTCTGCATTGTAGTGGTACATGATCGTTGCCCAGCTCCTCCTGTTGGACCCTGTTACCAGAATTTGCTGCTCTAAAGATTAGACACTTTCCTCTAATTTTCAGCCAAATTCTCAAAGCCTTTTGTCCATGTGCAGCATTAGCCCATAATAGTCATGACTTAACTCATTTCTTGCAGGTGCTATTGCTTAAAGTGTTCCTATAAGGTTTGTTAGAAGAGCATTGGCTTCTCATGCTTAGCTCCACACCACCTCCTGATGTTTGCCTTGATTCCCTCACAGGCTGAAACTTCACTCAACATTGGTCCTACGATGATTTTGCCACATTTTCCACTGCACATTAAGCAGCCACCTGCTAAACGAAACCCACTTTCCTCCCCAAGACAGGTGTGCTTTCAGCACTAGTAATAAAGGTCTCCGTTTGGAAAGGAAAGTTTTGGCACTAACAGTCAAGGCCCACTAACAGGTCTGGTGTTGATACCCATGCTAATGAAGAACCAGGAGAACAATGCCCCTGGGTCCTGCCAGAGCAGGCCCAGGAAGAACGAGTATCCAGGCACTCCAGGGCATTCTACAGGGAATAACTTCTCTGACTCAGTTTGACAGTGCACATGCTTCCTCTACACCCAGGAGCTCATTTATCTCTTAATTGGGCTAATCAGCAGGTGGAACATTGCCACTCCATTTGCTTCAGCCCTGCTGGTGGAGCATTTTCCCCCCAGAGACCAAGAGGAGCATGAGCAGACAGCTGAGCAGAGGAGCTGCTCACCACAGGCAAGAACAGCTTGTTCCTCGATCACACCAAATGAGCATGGCACCAAAATATCTCTGGTGCCCTTCAAGAAGCAAGACCCAGTCAGAGAGATCATAACAGCACTGATATGACCTTCACTGTCCAGGACAGAGCCTGTTTGACATACCCTGGAGCACCTGCTCCCTATGGTCTCATGTTCCACACTCATGGTCTGTCTCCTTCTCTTCTTTACGGATAGCAGGCACCAAGCAAGGCTCACACACCCCACGTGTCTCTCAGCAGATGTCTTTGTTCTCTGTACTGTAACCCGCTCTCCATTCCCAGGATACCAGCCTCCACAGTCTTTCAGCTCACCCATTGCCCCTTGCCCTGAAGCCAGTTTGATGTTCATCACCTGCACATGCTGCCCTTCCATGAGACCAGGCCTGCTCCTTGCCGCACTGCCTGCTGCTTTGCTCTGGCTTGGCCTGTCGATCCAGGCAGCCACCCTCACAGGATAGCGGCGTCTGGTCGAGATAGGGTCACTTCTTGGCCTGAAGCCGTTTGCAACAAGCAGTCTCTGGGCTTTAGTTCGGCAGGAGCGAAGACAAGGAGGAAAGAGTTGGAATTTCTGTAGCTTTATTCCAAGTTTATTTTCTTGAAGGGGAGCGCACAGAAGGACCCCTTAACTCTTTGGTTACATGTTTTTATAGGGTTACAAAGTGAGAGAGGTATAATAGAGATAGTCAATCCAGAGGTGACACGCGTGACAAAGAACTAATAGTAACATCTCAGGGGAGGAACTTAGCCGAAGTTACAAATGGTAGTACAGCTCAAGATACTCTTGAGACACACTGTCCTGTGAGAGGCCTGCATCTCTGAAACAAAGAGAGGAGGCAGGCACAGGTGACCTCAGGGTTTAAGAATTCTTATGCTGTGAACTGTCCTTTGAACCTATCCTCTGAGGCAGAGTCTGGTGCAGTGAAATTAACCCTTTCTGAATCACCCAAGATAGTCTGGGTCACTGCAACAGCTCCTGTCGTGCTGGTCAGAAGCGGTAGGCAGAGGGACAGATGGAGAGATGTGGCGGTTCATTGGTGGGGTCCTGCCTTGGGCACAGTGCTGCCCTATCCCAGGCTGCTGCAGCTACAGGGCTGCTACAGCTGCAGGCCTGCTCAGGTGGAGGTAATCCATGAGGTGATGCTTCCAGCAGGAGCAGATTTACTTGGCTTTGTTTGTCTTTAGGGGCAGAGCAGGGTTCTGTGTGCGGGGTTGCCAGGGGTGGCCCTGGCCTCATTGTTGGGCAACAGAGTGGAACCCTCCTGGTCACCAGGAACCCATCTACCAGGAACCTGTCTACCTCATGCTGAGCCACACCCCTCCTGTCCTCGTCTGACTTATCAGACAGGATGAAATCATTCTTATATGGAGCAAAGCATGATGGCTTCTGAGGCACCCACCAGCTCTGATCTGTGAAAAGCCCTGGAAAGTCTCCCCCACCCACAAACATTTAACGGAGAGTGAAATGGAGGCAAAGGAGTAGATCAGGTCATAGAATCATAGAATACCAAGGATTAGAAGGTACCTTAAAGAACATCCAGTCCCAATCTGCCCTTGCCATGGGCAGGGACATCTCCCACTACACCAGGTTGCTCAAGGCCATATCCAACCTGGCCTTGAACACTGGCAGGGATAGGGCATCCACAGCTTCTCTGGGCAACTTCTTCCAGTATCTCACCACCTTCACAGTAAAGTATTTTTTCTAGTATCTACCTACATTTCTCTTCTTTCATTTTGTACCTATTATTCCTTGTCCTACCACTACAGTTCCTGACAAAAAGTCCCTCTCTGGCTTCCTTGTGGGCCCCTTCAGGTACTGGAAGGTTTCTGTGAGGTCTCTGCACAACCTTCTGTTCTCCAGGATGAACAGCCACAACCTTCTCAGCCTATCTTTGTAGGGGAAGTGCTACAGTCTTTTGATACACTTTGTGGTCCCCTGTAGACTTTGTCTAGCAGTTCCATGTCCTTCCTATGTTTGGGGCACCAGAACTGTAAGCAACAGAGGTCCCACAATGTACCATGGGATTTCCAACAAGGTCATGCTGGCTCCTCACCTGCCATCATCCCTCATTTCCATGACCGTCTTCTTCTCCTGACCTGCTCAGGGCCATGCTCCTGCCATACCCCTCCATGTGAGAGCACCTGCCTGCCTGTGCTGGGACCCTGCTGTGGGGCTGCCCAGGGCCAGGCAGAGAGCATCAGATTCTGTGTGTTCAAGTGCTCTCTCTGAGCCTTGAGCTGCCTGCTCTGGTCTGCTTTCACAGACAAAGTCAAAGCTGGGGAAACTACAGGGCTCACAGGACATCATCACCCTGGAGATAAGAGTGGACAGGCTTTCTCCTAAAGGAGCACAAACACTCACATTCTGAAAGGAGAGATTAAAGGGGAAAGGCTGGAGGCTGGGGAAGGAGACACTGGGTCGGGTAAAAGAGGTTTTGAAATTGCAGAGCGTGGTGAAGGCAGCTCACTGCTCTGAACATTTCCCTGCCTCTGATTGTACCCAGAGACAGCACAGTGCGGCTGTGTCTCCCCAGCCAGTTTGCAATGAATTTGCTCTTACAAACAGTGCCACTGACAAAACGCCTTGTACTTCATCCTTTCCCCAGGCACTCCAGTCCGGGATGGTGTGCAAAACACACCAGCCCATCATCCACGTGAGCAGCACCAAAAAGCACAAACTTGTGTTGACGTTCACGAAGAGCAAAACCAGAGCAGGGCCTGCTGACAGTCACACAGCCATGCCTGCTCCCTCTGCTGCTGAGCAAGCAGAGCAAGGCTGAGCCAGTAGTACTTCACACACTACACCAGACGCTTAAGGGTGTACTGCATCCATATGTTCCACTCATAGAAGTTATGCCTGTAAACATTTCAAGAGATGATGCTAAACCCACAGGCAGACCATTGAATCACAGAATCATGGAACGTTTTAGCTTGAAGGGGCCTTAAACACCTTAAACACCACCTCATTCTAACCCCCTGCTGTGGGCAGGGACACTTTCCACTAGACCAAGTTGCTCAGATCCCCACTCAACCTGGCCTTGAACAATTCCAGGGATGGGGCAGTCAGAGCTTCTCTGGGCAACCTGTGCCAACACCTCATGACCCTCATAGAGTTTATTCTTAATATCTAATCTAAACCTGCCTTCCTCCAGTTTAAGACCATTCCCTCTTGTCCTATCACTTCAGGCCCTTGTAAAAAGTCCATCTTTGCTGCTGTCTGTTATCCAGATGTTTTGCGGGGTAAGGAACTGACTGGTGACACTAATCATTGCCCATATGTGTAATCAGTGAATTACCTAGCTATCTCCCCCAGAACACGACTGTGCTCTCCCATATCACACCTGCCAGGGGGTGTCTGAAGACCATACAGCATCTGGCATGACTCACACCAGTGCTGAGCAATGCCTGCCCCGTGGGATTTATCTCTTCACAGGGGAGGGAAAGGCCAGGATGCAGGCGGCTGGGTCAGCTTTGCCAGCGCCAGCCCACCCCAGCCCAGAGGGCTGCTGCTGGCGCGGACGTGAAGGCATCCAAAGGAAACCCCGATAAGCTCCCGGTATCTTAGCTGTGGGGAGATGCCACAGATTCCTTGCAGGCATGTACACAAATCCCCTCAGACACTGCCCAGCCTCTCCTGGAGCTCCAAGGAGCCCCACAGGCATTTCAATGTGAGTAGAGGTTTCCTCCAGCATCACCTAGACCCTAAAACCCTCATGATCCCCCAGCCCCTTTTGCCTCTTGTGCTGTTTTGAGACACAGGGAAGAAGGGCCAGGTGTGGATCTGGATGGCCCTGTGGCCATTCCCATTCTTTCAGTTCCTGCGTGTAAAGACATTGACCCAGAGGAACGCACAGAAGCTGAAAATCCGTCTGTTGGATGGGCCCTGAAAATGAGCCAGCTTTCCTAGCCCATGTAGTTTCCTGGCACAAGTCCTGGATGACACAAGTGGCAGCTTCATGAATTGTCCCCTATTAAGCATAGCACTGACATTCAGTTTGTTTCCCTAAGCACAGGACACTGCGTATCAGTCACCACTGACAGTGCAGATATCCCTAACTCATGGAAATTACTGAATTTTGTCACTATCTTCATTGTACCTATGTTTGGTTTTACACAGACACTCAAATGTACACATCCCTATCAGCCATTTCCTAGTGAAGAACTGTTACACACCACCTTCTGAATTTTGACTTCATAGGAGCCTCATTAACTAATCAAATTATCAATGTACAATCTTATGAGAATGGCAGAGGATCTGTCCCTCACTCCTGACATGAACCAGTTACAGCTCTCAGGAACCACCTGAAGGTGTATTTGCACAGGACCTGATATGATGGGGCCTCTGACCGCAACAGAGCCCCCAGGTTCTGCCACGAGATATGAACCACAACAGGTCTGTGAAGATATGGGTAGTGATTTGGCACCTCAAAATGCTCATGCATGTTCCAAATAGCAGCATTAGGCACAGCAGGTGCCTGTCTGGACCTCACACCTACAGTAGCAGCCAGTGAAGAATCTGCTGGGAAATATGTGACTGCTGCAATGACTTTGCTCAGAATAAGCTCATGCTGTTCATACACTTGGCTATGTAATGAATGTTTAAAAGCCTTTGACACAGGATGCTGAAGGTGCTAAAAAGACATCTAAAGAAAGACAAATTCATGAAGGTAAAAATCTACTAGTGGCTATTAAACATGTACATCTGTGTACCACGACTGGTCCCTGAACTGTGAATCACTGAAGATTGTAAAATAATTCTGAAGAAGTACATTTGTTCTGTTCACACACTCTTCGCACATCACACTTTCATGGATCTTCTTCACAACCCATCTCAGTGACCACTGCCTGACTGTGCTGTCCAGTGAAATGGAATGTCCACCACTTCAATACTTGTCACAGGAACAGAAGACTAGCAGAATTTACCAGCTGCTGTTCTTGAATTGCCCAGATCTGAGATGACATGAAAATGTTAAAAATATATTCCTGGCTCTACTGTTACCAGTGTGAGACCTGAGCATCCACTCCTCCGTCCTGCCCATTTCCTCTTCTCCAAGGGGTGGCCAAAACACCTTGTTCAGACACAGCCTGTGATGGGCAGAGGAGACATTTGCACCTGTGTGCAGCATGTTCTGTGATCGTTGCTAAAACACCTGCCTTATCTGAGTGCTGGAAGTGCCATCAGCTGCTGGGTCATCCTTCTCATTACTCTTTTCTCCACAGCGCAGTGCAGATAGTGACCTCTTCCAGTCCCAGGACAGCCAAGGACATCCACTTCACCACTGGTGAGGTCAGTGGTCAGAGGGGCAAGTGGGAGACTCCTTCATACCTACAACAGGTCAAGCCAGCAGAGCAACTCCTCAGCTCACCAGAGCATTTACTATAATGCCTACAGCAATGCAGCTATTCAATGGCATTTTAGATACAGTAAAAGCTTTAGATGAGGGATATCTATTGCATAGTGGTAGAGCTTCCTTTCTCTTTCCTTCCAGGAGCTGGAGGAGGCCACATCACATGCGTCATTTAAAAGCAGACTTGAGGCAAAAGGCACTTGAAAACTCACCATGGGGAACGATTATGCTCAGGGCAGTAAATAACTGACTTTGTCTTGTTCATCTCATATTTTATGGCCTTTGCTGTTTGTACAGTGCTTCATGGGAGAAGGCAAGCTAGCGGAGCAGAGCCTGCTCACCGCTCACCTGCCTCTTCCCCTGTCCAAGCACCACCTCCCCTCCTGCGCTTTCTCTTCTGCTCAGCTCCATGGGATGGTAGCTTTGGATTCCACACCACCACACTGCAGTCATGCAATGCTGTCAGCAAGGGCTTGGGGGAGAAAAAAGCTGCCAGAGCCCTGGGAGCATTGCAGGACCCCTGGTCACACTCCCTCCTCCGTGCCCAGGGTGAGAGCTTGCACCCTCCTCCCTCCGGTCAGTCCAGTCCCTGATCCGCGTGGGAGCTGTAGTGTAGCAGGGAAAAGGAGTGTCAGAGCAGGGTTTCACTCCCTTGCAAGTGCCATGGGGATTGCCATGGACCATCCTGGAAATTCAGGACATGAACAAGATCCTCTGGACTCATGAGACCTCTTTTAAAGCCAACATTGGCAATCACCTTAGAAGCAGCAAAAGGGAAATTTTGCAACTACCAATTGTGTGGGACACAGCACGTTTGTTGAAGACATAGGGTGGTATGGGGGAACAGAGATGCCTGGCTTCACCATTGTCTCCTTGGGTTGCAGCTGGACTCTCAAAGCATGTATTTGTTCAGGAACTTTGGTTAAGTTCTGATTAGTTGTTATTTCTGTCATACTATTGCCTTATATTTTTTGGACTCTGACTTATTGGGAAGCACTGCCAAAGTAATCCATCACAGTGCCTCATACCCATAGGCAATAGCCTGATGGAAGACATCATGCCCTGATCAACATCTGCATAGAGCAAGATATGATTCAGGAGTGACAAAAACATGTTATGTTCTAGGTTGTCAGCACTGAGGAAAAAACATGTTCATAATTTGCATTTGTTGATTCACACTTGCTAACAGGATAGCAAGATTGATCAGCACAGAGCAACTGAGATTAATGAATCCTGATCATCTTTAAGCTCGCAACAGACTGACCCTAATCCGTAACCTGGGGTCAAAGTCTACATCATTCTGAGTTTTGTATCAGCTAACTCAACAGCCATCTACTTATTCAAATTAAGATAGGTCCTGAAGAAGGTAGTCCTGATGCCTTAAATTTCTTCCTGCCTGCTGACAACCCACAACTGTGAAGAAATCTGCAAATCCCATGGAATAGTCCTACAGTCTCAGCTGGTGATTGACTTGGATGACCACAAGTATGTAAGCAAAATGGTGCTCCCATGCCCAGTGTCCCACCCAGCCTGTCTGAAAGGAGTTCATCCCTTACAGATGCTGTCACCAGTTGCTGCAGCACTCACAGGTTTAATCAGAGGTTTCCCTTTCAAGCGCTGACCCGTCCTGCTGGATCAGTCCTGCTCAGCTTTCAGCACATGATAGGATCGTAAGCCAAGGCAAACGTAAGCAAAGGATAGAAACAGGGGATAGAGATCTCGAATACGCAATTACACACATAACGATGTTATGTTATGCACAAAGGTGCGTGAAATATGTTTAAGAGAAAAAAAAAATCTGCATAGATAGGAGAGTTGCTCATAGTCCAGGACATTATCAGATCTGGGAAAATGCCATGTGAATGAGTCACTGGAGCATCAGTCAATTGCTGTTTACAAAAAAAGTCACAAACTTTTGTAGTCCTTCTCCTGCATTTGTATTTCTTTTCCATAGTTTCTATAAATGTTTGACTAAAATGTGCTATGGGCCGCTGTCTTGCATTATAGTCATCTGCCCCACTACCTTACTCCAGTCCAATCCCTCCTTCCTTTCAGTAAAATGTACTTTAATGAAGTACCTTTTTCAGATGATGATTGGAGAGCAAACAAAGGCCCTTTGAAAAAACGTTTTGCATATTCCTGCCACAGCTGCTCTCCAACCAACCTGCCAGCACGGTTGTGTTTTAGCCTTACACCAAGGAGGGACACCAAATGTGACTGATCCCGTAAGTTTATATATGCCCCATTCCTTCAGGAGCT
Organism: Callaeas wilsoni; assembly: GCA_013398955.1. NCBI lineage: Eukaryota > Metazoa > Chordata > Aves > Passeriformes > Callaeidae > Callaeas > Callaeas wilsoni. The sequence goes on along the minus strand of VWPU01004739.1, from coordinate 77,163 downwards.
GCTGTTCCCCAGCATTTAGCACCTGAAAAATTCAAAACCTGGCAATCTGCAGATCAAGACTGGCACAGAAGGCTTGTAAATCAGAGATGGTGCCTTCAGCCCCAGCTAGAAGCCAACAGCTAGACCGCAGAGATCCCACAGCACTGGTGGCATCCTCAACACAGAGGTCTTGTCTGGATCTCTGCTGCAGGATGGGTCCCTGCCTTCAGCCCTGTGCTGGGCTGGCCTCAGACAGTCAAGGACCTTCCCAGCAGGACAGCTTCTGGCTTAGCTCCCATTCCAACCACCTCAAACAGGCAAGGGTAAAACCAGAGGATTCAGGGAGCAAAAAAAGGGGGGAAACAAGAAGGACTGTCTGAGGAAAAACTGGGAAGCAGGAGGGCCCTGTGCCCAGACACCCTGTGGTACAGCTTGTGCAGCACAATACATCAGTGCTTGGATAAGCATGGACTGTGGTAGGCTCCCTCTGAGTCCTGGGCTGCTATGAACTGCCACCACATTCCCAGAGAGCAGCAAATCGCCTCCACTTCTGTTTGCAAAGGTCTTGGTAGCCGGAGACCAAACTGTCTAAAAGAGCCTGCGGCTTCAGGATTGAGGCTGTCCTTGGAGTTTCTTCTTTGAGCAGTAATGAACTCTATCCTCCTCTCCAGGAGGAAGAGTCTGTGTGGGGGCAGCCACAGTGTGGAGCAAAATATCCCCATAGCTAAAAGCCATCACAAGCCTCCCTGCCTCCTGGTGTACCTCCATGAGCTTAAAAGTAGAGCTCTACGTGTGTGTCTGCACATGTGCCTCTGTGAAAAAGCAAGAGAGAGACTGACTTGCTGCAATAAGCATTTCAAACAAAACAATATAATTACACATATTTTTCTCCCATGAGCAGGATGGGAATTTAACATGTAACATCTGTTGCTTAATGCATTCCTAGATAGCACACAGATATTATGCTGATAAGCACCACTTAAGAACCAAGATAGCAAAGAACAGAAAGTAATGATTGTAGTTACACAGAGAACTGGTCAGATCTTAGTGTGACTTTAAAGCAACCTGGTTGCCACCCTTCCATTTATCATAATGAAAGTAATGCATACTGCAGAGAAGAATTTTATTAGCATTTTAGAGGCAGTAATAGCTTCAGAAAGATGACTTTCATTACACAGCTGTACAGCTCTCCCTGGAAATTGCAGAGGGCCACATCACACACAATTTAAATCCTGAATTGAACAAATATCCTTTGGAAATGAAATGCCTCTGTGGATGATCTTGTGCTGTTTGAGGATCTAGACGAGACCAAAATTCACACCTGTTTCAGATCTTTGGTCTTCACCAGAGCACAGCTTACCATGTGAAAAGCATGACCAAAATTAAGAGGTGCCCACCCCGTGCTTCCCAGACGCTGGCCTCTTCCAGTACTCCGTGACAGTGCTTCCCATGCTGGGCTAGTCCCTTATTCCCAGCTCCAAGAGGTGGCAGCAGCGCCCCTGCCTTCGGGAAGCCACTCCTGTGAGGGACTGACATCATCCCTTGCTCTTGGAACGGGACTGACACCCTGGGGAAAAACAAGTGTGCACCCACCCGCTCAGACAACCTCAGCATCTCTAAGCTGACCACCAGCTGCAGCAGGCCTAGCACCATAGGCAACCATAATATAAGGCACAAGACGGTGTATTAAAAAAAAAATTAAAACTTTTATAAAAAAATTTTGCATCTCCATAATTTTTTCGTGTTAATGAAGAGGGGTAAAAATACTTCTGGGATTGAAAAGGGCCCTGAGACTCTCCTCATTATTCCCAAGGGAAGCGGGAAGCTTGACAGCATTGCCCATTACAGAAACCTTTGCAGAAATATCAGCTGCTTTGACTGTCTCCAGCCACCTCAGATACTAAAGGTGGAAAACAAATTCACAGACATCAGTAAAAGAAGAATGAAAAGAGAAACAGATATGGTCCTTCTCTCAGATACAGTACAACTTCAACAGAACAAACATACCGGGAAGAAGGAGGAAGAGAGACTGGAATAGAAAAAAGTTCCTTGCATGCTGGGACAAAAAAAATCCCGCCAGTTCTCATCCCACCTGCAGTGGTGAGCCTTTCACCTGAGCACATCAACAATGGTATGTCACTAAGCAGAGCCCTGTCACCCCTTAGGTGGCTTCTTGTGTTTGAGAGTTTCCTCCTGCTGCCACAGGGTGCAAAAATATTTGGAGGTCTGTATCTGTCAAAGCACTGATACAGCCCAGTAAATATAATTCTTGAAATTGTTGGTGAAAGACACAAGCTTTGGCATCTCAGGATGTCTCCAGGCTTATCTTGACCTGTGCTGGTGTTAGTTTACATTAACAATTGCCAGTGGTCAAATAACTTCTGTATAACCTGTTCTGGCTTTGTCTCTGTGTTACCATATAGGGTAAAATGGCAAGCACAGGTAGTCACTGCATAACAAGAAATAGTCCTTTGTGTTAATTGAGGCTGGAGAAAGCTGTTGTGCAACTATTAAACTTTACCTGGAAACTACTAAGAAGGAGAAAGAGTGTAATGAGAAAAAAACATAAAAATAGCCCCAAGCAGACTGCAGGCCTGAGGAGCAAGAGACCACTACCAGGAATTTTGTGCTTCTCCTGGTGACAACTCAGGACACTGATGACTCAAAGAGACAAGCCAGCACCTCTCTGCTTGAGAAGGCTGGTGCCACCAGCCACAAGACTCAAGGACATCAGAAAGTGAGGATAGCACTGGAGAGGAGGATTAACTATTGCAACTTTTCTTTGTAGCAGTTTTAAGAGTATTATTACTAATAAGGATTTTTCTGTATTAATCTGTATTATAAGTGTTAATATCATTGCAAGTGGATTAATAGTAAATTTATTATGTCTTGATTAAGTTAAGATTTTAATGAACTTTTGGCTCTGTATGAATATAATGTATTCATCTTGGCATACAACAATATTTTAAGCATAGCATGACAGAAGCTGTCAGAAACCCAAGCTCACTGACAGGCAGTAGCAGAGCAGAGCTGAGAAAGCCTTTTCAGACAGTGACTTCAAGGACATAAATGAATCCTGCACAAACCTTTTCCCTTGAAACCTATCCTGCCTGGTTTAACTGTTTGAGGATGCACAGGACAACTATTGCTCTCATGACAAGAGCTGCAGCTATTCGAGGTGCTCCTTCTGGGAATTTTCAAATCACTCCCAGCTTGTGCCCACATGGTAGCCAACTCCCACCTCTTCTTGGACTGTCAGTTCAGCCTTCTCTTTATCCAAACTGATCTTTCCCACAAACTCTTGCATCTCTCAAAGAGCTGTGAGGTGAAATTACAAATGAGAGTGGTATCCCTTACACTCAAGGCAGTTCACAGGCTCACTGTCCTTGACCCACCTTACAATTGTTTTGTGTTTAGAGTCTTCTGTGAGAAGGTAATTCTGACCAAAGAACTCCATCTGAGGCTAGAAACACATTTCCAACAAGAGCCACAGTTTGGAAAGGAAGAGAGAAACATGCTCCTTACTCCCATCCTCATTATATTATCCTCAAATATTTCCTGACCAATCTCTGCTCCAACTTTGCAACCTCCCTGTGCAAGGAGCAGACTGAGCATCGCTGAAAGCAGCTGAAAAGCCTCAAAACCGTCACAGAAATCGTCATCTCCCAAATCTCACTGCACCATACAGTCAGAGGCGGAGACCACAGCAGCATAACACCTGTGCAAGAAGCCCAGCTGATAAGTAGTAATAGAGACAAGAAAAGCCTGAAGCGATGCTTGTTAGAAGCTGTGCAGGCTTGAATGGATATGGATTTTATTGTCAAGCTGACCCAGCAAAGTTACTTAGTTTAAATATTCCTATGCCAGATTTCAGGTGAAATAAATTTTTACCCAAGAAAAGTGTTCATTCTGAGAGCATTTCACTTAGAGATAGGAAAGTGTAGTGTGGGACTATGAAGCTTTTCAACTATTCAGGCTTTAAAAAAAAGAATGTCAGCCTTCTTTTCTACTTTTCATGAGCTGGCTCCTTACTGTTTGGAGAGTACAGTCTTCTTCACTGAGATAAGCTCACAACAGCCAACGAAGTGTTTACTCGTAAGACATTATTCTAGAATGAGAAGTGTCATCTGGGTCGGAGTTTATTGTTTCAGATTTTGGGGAGGTTTCTTCCTATGACTTACAGTCATCTCTACCACATGTAACAGTCTCCAAAGTCTGTTCTGATCTTCCAGGAACAGAGAGAAAACAATTCCAGCCTGTCCTTTCCAAAATGGACTGAGAGGAATGGGAATATGGGGGAAGAAAAGCAGGAGAGGTATCTTTGTTAGAGGCTAGCCACAGTCAGACTGCAAAGAAATGGAGGCATCCTGCTAGTTTCAGACTAATTTTCCATTTAGCAACCATATTAGTCAAGAAAGATGTGAAAACTCAGAGGTTTCTACCTATTTCCACACACCAAATTTAAAACCTAAACTTTAAAAAAAATAACAACTTGTAATAAAAGTGTGAGATTTGGCCAAAAAATACCCTGCCCTCAACAGATGAATCAGGCTTTGACAGTTTCCAAGGTCTTTCCCAGCCACAATAGTACATTGCAACATGAGAAAATCATCTGCAGATCTTCTGGAAATATCTCCTCATCCTTACCACATATCCTAGCAAGATGTCTCAGATGAAGAGACACTTTTGGTCAGCAGCTGCGTCCAAACCTGTGTTATTTGATTAAGCTGAGGGCCTTGCAAAACAGCCGCTAACACAAGACACCTCTTCATAGGAAGAGATGACTCAGGTGCTTTACTGGCTACAACAAGAGAGAACTGCACATTCCCTTCCCAATAGATGTACTGTCCTCTTGCCTTTACGTCCTGCTCATGACTCCCGCCAGTTTGATCCACAGCGACCAAGATACCTGAGGATTGCAAGGAAAAATCACTTGCTGTGCAGGGAATACAGCCACGTGCCTTCTGCTGGCACACTGCACCTCAGAGGGAAATAAGTGGAACCTCCCAAGGGTGTGCAGCGGCATCTGGGCAAACACAAACAAAGCAAATAAAGGAAAATAATTTTGCAGCTGCCCAATATCCAGAGCTGGAGCAGATTTCTCAAGCTCATCAACTGCCATTCAGGCACAAAAAGCCAGATATTCAAAGTTGCTCTGCATCCAATGCCAAGAAGGGTCACAAAGTTGGCCTTTCAAAAGGTGTCCACTGTCCTCTTGCTAATGCTCTTCTCTCAGTTTGCAGTGCATGTGGGTAAGCAGTGATTCCAGTGGGAGTCAGACACAAAAGAAAAGGAATTGCGGGATCACCTCCAATAGCTGAGGGGGGATTTACAGCCCTTCTGTGGAAGCCAGCTTCCTCCCCTGCCTCCACTTTTCTTGTAAATCCATTACAGGTCCTGCCAAGCAGCAGCTTGCCCACTGCCATGGCTTTTCCCTGTGGCCTATGACTGCTCTTGGCATGGCACTGCCCGCACCGAATGCAGCGTCCAAGAATCCAGTGCTGATGTAGCTGTTAAAGACATAAGAATTATGTCTGGAAATGATGAAGAAGAGAAAATTACTCCTGTGGGGAAAAGACACTGTTAAAAATAAGTTGTTCTGTGACCAATGGAGTCAATAAGGTGACCTTTCCTACAGTTCCCTTTCCAATCTCCTCCACCCTGATACTGCAGTTCCTTCCAGAACCTGCTACTAGTTTGGCTGGAGATTTGGGTCCTGTGCTGTGCCTGGCTTGGAGCAGTATCTGAATTGCTTCATTACGCAGGACATAAGTGCTCCTTGGTCTACAGCATGTATATTTTGCAGACCTCTCCCTCTGGCTTGTGTGGAAGGAGCAGAGAGCAGCAATAACACAGATCATTCTGCTCTATCCAGCTGTCAGTTTTCACAAAACTATGAGCAAATTAAAATCTTGGACATCTCTTACTAGATGAAAGATATGGTAAAAATCATACTTTTGGGGACATAGTGGGAAAAGAGGAATTAAAGAGGGGGGAAAAGTAAATGCAATACCTTGCTTCTCTAGGTAATTAGATTTAAAAATACTGACAAACGGCACTACTATGAACTTTACACACCAACTTCATGCAGGATAACCTGCAGTATCAATTAGGGATACAGTGGAAGTGTGAGGTCACGCTTGCTGCAACCTGTAAAAGATCTTCTGATCTCATTAACGTCACTTTCAAGCTAATTTTAAGTAAGTGTGAGTGATTGTCAGAAAGGCCAGAGAGGGAAAGAGAGAAAGAGAAAGGAAATGCAGTAATAAAACCTAGGCTGAAAGACAGTCTCTAACTGGCTGCTAAATTGTGCCTGCTCCTAAGCAGGAAAGGGACACTGCCAGGAGAAATGAAAATCCCCTTACTCTTGAGTGAGTCAGTGGGAACTGGGCTGGGGAATTTATCTGCATGAGGGGCCAAGAGATTGCACCCCCACCAGAGGTGTTTTGTGACTCCGTCAAAAGGCCACCCTCTCCCCCAGGAAATCTGGTTTTCCTGGCTGACAATTTTCTGAAGAAGCTCCAGAGAAAAACAATTACAACTTGCAGCACTGCAAAAGAGTGCAATATCCGGTGATTTCTGAGGTTTCTCCATCTCTGTTTTTCTGGGATATTACGTTTTTTCCTGAAACTCTTGGACCTTTACATTTGAAAATCAGCTCTGAAGTGCTGGAAGAGGAGATAGCCAAAATTATGTTAGAAGGCGCCACCCTTTGCATCTGCCGCAATTACCAGTTTTTACCATGCCTTTTGCTATGCTGATCCAGGGCACAATCAGGAAAAGCAGAATAAGAATAGGGAAGGGACCGTTAGCACTCTTAGCACGTGGCATCAAGACCTACAAACTGCCAAGCCCACATCAGAAAATATTCTTCCTGACAGGCTGATTTTTTGTTTCAAATTTAGATTTTTTTTTTCAGATTTTATCATGTATTTGCCCCTGCTAGTGAATTTTTTCCAGTGATTTCACTCATTTTCATTTCTGTCACTGTAGCCTGTCTACATAACAGCTAACAGATAAATAGCCCAGTTTAAAGCAACAAAGCTCAATTTATATTTTTTAATTGTCTCATGTCTTGATGAAGAAATCCAGCTGTTATTTAAACCCAAAAGCCAAAAATGTAGAGGAAAAAGGTGACTCTGGGGCCAGCTTATGTCTTCCTAAAGAATCCTTCTTGAGAAAGGTGTACTCCTTGTTAAAGGATGGAAAACTGAGACATGAACCTTCCCACAGAGTTGCCAAAGATAACAAAAGAAAAGCATCTTTTCAGGAAACAAAAGAAAACCTGTTTTTCTCTTTGCTTTCTCTCTCAGAGGTTTCCTGCCCATTATTTCCCCATAATGAGCTGCCAGCCAGCTCTCATTTTAATCAGAAAACCTAAGCCAGCATAAATGCCTGGATTTAAAACCAGCCTTCCCTTCTCTGACACTTTTTTGTGGGTTGTGTTGAGGCATCAGAGAGCTGAGCTGGTGTGGGTTTAGAGGTTTTACGGCAGTGCAGCTCAGCCAGCGAGGGTTTGCTCCTGAGCTGAGACTTGGGCAGCAGAATGTCTAGATGCAGGGGAAGGAAGAGCCTGTGCCAGAAATAGCTGCACGGCTCCAGCATGTCCCACAGACCACCAGGCAGACACCATCTTCCTCTAAATATCCAAAAAGGGTGGGTGAGCAGTTCCTCATGTGCTACAGATGGGCTGCAGAGAGAGGAACTGCCACAACCAGCACAGATGGAGATATGGGAAAGCGTGGATGTGTAACCAGGAATGTGCGTCACAGAGTCCAGTAACTTCTGATCCCCCACCGGTCCTTCCCCTTCTCCTGCTCAGGACTGTCCTAAAATGCTTGAAGGTTTCCCTCTGCACAGTCTGAGTCACCATACTTGTTGTTTAACTAGCCATGAAACACCAAAATTTCTTCACGAAAAAGAACCGAGAAAGACATATGCCAGATGCACGGCTTGGATTTGGTGCAGACCGTCTGGATTTTCTGCAAGGGCTGAACATCAGCCATGAAGATGCAAACAGAGAGTTTCCACAGCTGCCTGTCACAGCTCAACCTTTCCCACCAGGCAAGGGGAACAGAGCCCAGAGGCAGGAGTTTCTACACATCACTGGAAGGAAGAGAAGCTAGAAATGGGGAATGATACTGGTTAATTACTTGATAACAATTGCATGGTGTTGGTCAGTGACCAGGTCTACTTGCCAGGTACAGTGGAAGTAGACACAACATGCCATGATATGGCTTCGTGGATGTGGTGGTGTTCAGTTCAAAGGTTGGACTTGATGGTCTTAAAGGGCTTTTCCAGCCTTAATGAATCTGTGATTTATAATTCTATGGCTTTTTTATTTCCCACAGGTTCTTAGTGTCCTAAGCACCATGTGCATTCAGTCTGCAGCCATTCATGGCTCATGGTACTTGTTAGCAGGTTTGGCAGCTTATAGCAACTCTAGCGCATAATTGGCATCTTGATCATCACTTCCTGTAATCTGAAGTATCTTGTAACACTATAATTAATTTCTTACAGCACCCCTTTTGCCATCATACAAACAATGACAATTTCATCTCCCATTTTAGGAAAAAAAGTTTCCCACACACATGTTTGCAAATTTCTTGAGTGAAACATAGAGGTTTGAGAGCACAAGACAGATAAATAAAGCCACAGCTACAGTCCTAGACGAAGGAGATTGAATCACATTTCTCAAAAACTTCCATCCAGCAAAGCTGTGTGTCAGACCACTGTCACTGTATGTGAGTATTCAGTCATGGACTCTGCAACACAATAAAGAAAAAGGAGGAGGGAATTGAACTAATTAAAAACATCTTAAACCCATCCTTTTACAAACACATCCTGTGGGAACTTAATCACTTATGAAAAGCCTGACTTCTTAAGGATACCCTGAGGCTCCCACTAATTCTATAGCTCAGCATCCTGCAACACTCTCTGCTACAACTCCCATCTCTCCAGAGCTCCTGCACTGAGTCCAACTTTCCAATCAGGCTTTTGGCACAGTCTGTGACAAGCTACTTCCCAAATTGTGTCAACCCCTTTGAATCCAGCCAACCCAGACAGAGATGGGTCCTCATCAGGGTGCCACAAAAGGTTTGGTAGTTTCCTAGAGTTGTAGCCTCACAGGTCCCTTTAGCCTGCACAGAGCCCAATACCCACAAGCAGCTCATCCTTTGGAAATCATCTGCCAATAGTTTTCAGGTTTTCTCCAGCAGGCCACAACATCCCAGGAGCTCTCCAGCAGAATACTGCTTGGAAAGTGTGTGCTATGATCTGATATTCCCTACCAGATTCTTCTGAGCATAAAATCTGAATCCAACACTGCACAACACAAGTTTCTGGGCAGGATGTTCAAGAATTTATTCCCTGGACATGAAACCTGACATGAGGTGTGACCATGGGAGACAGTGAACTGTGAAAAGAAACTCTCCCTTCCTGCTGTCTGTGACATTTGAAACCAAACAACTGTGTCTGCAGTGGCAGCATCCCAATATCCAGCCACCTGCACATCAGCTCTTGTCCTAGTAACTGGTAAGCCTTACAAGTATGCTTGCTTGGAGTGATTTATTAGGTGATTCCAAGTTAGGTGCAGGGGTAAATTCTGTTTTCATCCACTCATACATATGAGAGAACTCAGTGATCCTAGAGGTCTTTTCCAACCTAAATAATTCTCTGAACCTAAGACAGTCTGCCAGAGTTCAGATATGTATAGGGAGGGAGAGGTGCTTCTTCCATTTGTCAGCAATAGAAGTGGGTACTAAATGCTATTCTTCACAATTGCAATCCAGAGAAGGGAAAATATTGTGAAAATTTGGGAACAGCAGGTTTTCATCCAGTAGAGGTGTCCAAGGAGTTATGAGGTGAGACCATGCAGGCTTTGACACAAAGTTATCCTACTCTTGACCTGTGGACCTTGCTCTCTGTGCTGCACTGCTTTAAGGTAAAATACATTCTCCAAGGAAAATACATCACCCTGGAGCTGGGATCCTTCCCACCCAACACTTCGTGTCTGGGGTGGAGGTGCCTCTGCCAGAGCTGGATCTCACAGTGCAAATGGGAATGTGCAGTTTAATTAGAAGCTGATCTCCAAGAGCAGTATTGACTCAGCCATCGCGGGAATTTCATATATGTTCAGATGCAGACAATTACCCGTTGTTGAAGCCCAGATTTGGCCAGATGGCTCCAGACCCAACTATTCTTTCCCGAAAGAGGTGGAAAAAATTATGTCTCTGGTATGTAGCAGGACACATGTTCCTCTCTGCAATAAAGCCTGCTTGTTCACTCCCTGTTTGTCTTCACCTTGCCTTTGAAGAAGTGTGAGCCCCAAAATACTCACTGAACTTGCTAGCCCAGTGTACTGGAAAAAATTCCTTATGGGAAACCTAGTCATTATATTTACAAAAAAAAAGGAAACAATTTTGCATTTGTCTACAAATACAACCCCAAGCCATGCTCTGGTCAGATAAACTGGGTCCTGGTATCCTGAGCTCCAGGTGTGAAACAGCTAGGGGCAGGAATGCTTCCCAAAATGTGACAAAAAAAGAGAAAAACCGTTCCCAGCCAGATATGCTGGGAAGAAGGCGCCAAGGGGTTTTAGTATCTTTAGTAGATAAGAACTGCCTTGCATGGTTCACGGCTGCACAGAGATGCAGCCCCTTCTCCCTAACATCTCCTGCTCTGCTCCTTTCCAGTCCACCCATCGAGCTCAGGGCTGTGTCCACCAAATCCCCACCTTCCGTCCACCCTAGAAAATCACCAGCCTGTTGAGCAAAATTTCTCCATGTCCATCTCCCTGTTTCAGATCTCCCAGGGGTTTTCTGTCTGCCACCATCTAGAGATTTCTGGCTGACTCAGCATCTTGGGAAAGAAACAAAACTTCAAAAAAGAGAGTGAGAATGGCAGGCCATGGTCAATTTTCCACTGTCTGGGAAGCCAGGACAGGGGTCTGAGCCCACTTGGCTATACAAAGGGGGAGATCAAGGCTGTTGTGGGCATGGTGGGTATTAACGGTGAGGAAGGCAGCTCCAGCCGTGCAGAGCTGTGAGTGTCTGTGTCTCTGGTGGCTGAAGTATCTCCAAGATCTAAGGGAGGATCTGGTATTTACATGTCTGCATGTGTGCATCTGTGTGGGAGTAGGGTTTGTATATATGATAAGGAGAAGCTGCAGATGGAAACAACCCAGTTTAGTGTCTAAGGCCTGGTTTAGAGCCCATTAAAATCAGCAGGTGTCATTCCACTCACAGTGGTGGGTTTTGACCACATCTCTCCTTGCCCCTCGCTAATATGCCTATGACCTTAAGGGCTGCTCCTTGTTGCATATCCTCAATTAAACCCTGTAAGCAATGGAGCTTCCCATGTTCCCCAGAGGGGCTGCTTTGCAGGGGGTCTCTGGACATGGCCCCACCTCTGCTGTCACACCCTGCAGTTGCTGAGAGGCGAGTGTTGCTCATTCATCTCTCCTTGCTCAAGATACCAAGATGCCATTGTTTGATTTGGTTTAGTAAATTGGCATCACTGGGGGTTTATTTCTCATCTTTTGTGTTGCTTTTATCTGAACACACTTCAGCATCATCTCCCTCCTCAGAAGCCAGATATGAGATCAGAAAGGCTCACCATCCTCTCACCTTCATCCAGTCTATCGCGTTTCTCCCAGCTCTGCCTGAGCTGTCTTTAACCTATCTGCATCCATTTCTGAAAGGTCTTCATTCTGGATTTCAGGCATCAAAAGCTGTTGAACCTTTGGTCTAATGGCTGCATTCCGTGCACAATGATGCTGTTGCTTTCTCTCCTTTGGTTTTCACAGGTTATTGCTGCACTCCTCTGTGTAAAAGAGCTCTTTAAGATGTTATAATTTCCATGTAAGTGTGGTAATAGCCTGTAAACAAGGCACATCCCTGCCTTTTTTTTTTTCAGTAAAATCATAGGTTTATGCTCCTGAAAACTTCCACTGTAAGGCATTTTATTTCATGTTTTCCATTTGTAACATCATTTTAAAATGTGGATGCTGGAACAGGACCAAGCACAAGGGTATCAATCATGAAGATGCAGGGCTGTTTCCACTCGTCACTCCTTCATTTATGCAGCCACAGATTGCAACATCTTTGTTTGCCACAACATTGAGTTAGAGGTCAAAATTAAGCTGCTTCTTCTTTCTGCACCACAAACCCTCATCAGAAATATTGCTGTCTGCTCTCTCCCTTGTCCTCTCCAAAACACCGTCCCAGCACCACGGCTCTCTGGGTGTGTATCATCCAAGTCTTGATCAGGCTGAACAGATCCGTTCAGCTTTTCCATCCCGATAACATCACGGGTCAGAGTGGAATGAACAGAAAGTGAAGGGCTGAGCCATCGAAGCGGATCAAGGTCTGCCATGGGGGTGCCATGGACAGTAATGCAATGTTCCGTGTGAGTGTGCAGGAGATGTGTTCAGGGATAACGTACTTACATAGATAGAGAATTTTTTTAATTCCAGGATGTTATCAGATCTGGAGAAAATGCTGAACGAGTGGGTCACAGCAGTATCAGTGTATTGCTACACCACAAAGAGGGAGCTGTGTTCCTTCTCTAACATCCATGCTGTAATTGCAAAGCCTCTGCAAATAATTAGCTGAGTCTAACCGGACTCTTTTCCCTGCATTAAATCTGTATTTTCAGTTCACGCCCTACCCCAAAAATTAATTTTCTCTCTCAGACCCACACTCCCTTATTATAATAAATAATGTGACATTTTATCCCAATCATTTGGTGGCAATACTAGGAAAAAGGAGTTTCACCCTGTTTGGGAAGAAGGGAAAGTCTGGGGAGACAAAAACTGCAAGAACATTCAGTCCCCATGCTGCAAGTTATAAGCTGATCACATATACATTCATGCATACACAAATAGGCGTAGTCATCTCACTACTGCCACATGTTACGGTCTGGTTTCAGCAGCCAAAGCTTTCCTAGCACAGAACTAGGAGATAAAACTGCATTGCTTGATCCCTGGAACTCCATGCCCAAAATGCTTGCATGCAATGTGAGCTGGGGCTGTTAGGGGCTGACACAACAATGAATTTTGCTTAATAGTCCTGTAGGCTGCTCCAAAAGTGGGCCATTCATCTGGGAACAGACACACAGGGAGATGTTGAAGTTTGCTAACACCCCTCCTTCACTGTACACCTCAGCATCTCCCAGAGCTCCTACCACTCCATCCTTTAGCCCACAGCCAGTACTACCTCCCAAGTATGGCAATGCTGCCTGATGAGGTGTTTTTCTTCAGTGCTTTTGTGTGATACCAACCCAAGGATACCCATGAGACAAGGGTTCGGCTGGGGCAGCATAGCCGGGGGTGGTGAATGAAGAAGTGGGGAGGCTACACAAGGTATGGATTTAGTTCCGCCAACAGAAGGGAAATAAGCATTGAGCTGAAGTTTCCCATTAGTTGGACTCCCAGCAGTCTGTCACCATGGAAAGCTACCTGTTTTATGAAATTAAATGTTCCCAACATAAGCGTTTATTCCAGATAATTATGAAACTTAAGTCTAAATGGGAGAGTGCCTAGTAAGGCAACTTCTTGCCAGCAGCAGGTTGCTTACTGCAGTGTCTTATCTCTGAAGCAAGCACTATTTGTGGCCCAGGGCCACAAGCAGCCCTCTGAGCTGAGGGACTCCTCCTACTTGGACAAATAGGATACAAGGATTGGAAAAAGGGGCAAGTAACCTTTCTACTCAGAGTGAACCTCTCAGGAACTCATCTCTAGTCCTTTTCAGAGCCTGGAATAGTGGCTTTGTAAGTTACCACTTATACTGAGATAGATGTAGACTCTAGGGCTGTCTTGAGAGCTCCCACTTCCTGTGCAGGGTTTGAAGACCTCACGCAGTCTCATATGGTCCCAGTGTGGACAAAGCACAGAGAGAATGCATCACAAAACCAACCACAATTGAACTGATGAAGCTTTAAATGAGATTAAATCAATGAGGAAACAAAAGAAGTGTAAGTGCTGTCTTTATTCTGTGAAAATATAAAAGAAGAGCTGATTTGAAAATAAAATCCCCATACAGAAGAAGCTACAGCAAAAAGGACTAAGTCGCAAACCATGGCTGGAGTTTGCTGTGGGTTTTGCTCAACCCAGCACTAGTGAGAGTCAGAAAAGTACCTTCTCCAAGATGAATCCTGACAGGACAGGAAGGAAGGTCGTGTGTGGAGGGGCAACGCCAGCAAACACCACGCTGTACAAAGCAGAAGCTGGGCTGCATTGGAACCGTTTCAACTTTATGTCCATCATCCCCAGGCTGTTTTTTCCATCTCCTACCATACTGCACTCAGAAATGGTGGTGCAACCCTTCATGGCAGCTTTCAGAGACAGTCCACCTATGCAGGGGAAATACAAGAAATACATGCATCAGGAGATCCAATCCTCAACATTATTCCCATCCTGGCCAGTGCAGTCCCCGTTTCCAACCCAAGAATTGCCCATTCACTACATCTAGTTTGTTCCAAACCCACCAGCCCTGTCTGTTCCCATCCCCTGAACAAAACTGAGGAAACAGCAAGGTTGGTTGACTTGAAATACAAGTGGTTTAAGGTTTGTCTTCTTTCTTTCTGCTGAATAAAGATGACTTTTTAAAATTCTAAGGATTTAAATTTAAAAAGTGAAGATGTCTTAAGTGGTTCTCCTTCTCATGTTGAAAGATTCTTCTGCCCAAACTTTGTCTTCCTAAAGAAACCAGGGCTGTGTAACAGTAGTCCAGGCATTAATTGTCTCCTTCTCTCTCTGACCCTCTCATGACGTTCAAACTGGATGACTTTCCCTCAGTCAGATTTGACATGGAGTTGAGAAGTCTCAATGACAACATAGCTTGAGCCATTCATTAAGAGGAATTCATTCTTGAAGGCTTTATAGGATTTTAGCCAAACCAAGAGAGAAACCTACTGACGGGCTCACTGAAACCTGAACTTGTCCTTTGCCAGCACTGGAGCGTTTACCAGAGGAGGAGACCTGAGCAGATGCTAAGTGCCTAACTCCCCATTCAGATGTTCTTGCTCCTGTTGCTTGCTTTTGCTAATGCTGTTCATGTGTCTCTGCTGTGCAGGTTATGGAGGTTTGGAATACTTTGTTGGACAATTTTATCTCAAATACAAGTAACATGTAAAGGCACTTCATTAGTTCCTCACCTTCCTGTGCTCCCCTACACTGCTGCTTCCTCTGCACAGTTTAGCACACTGCACAAGCCTTCTCCATTTGCAGTGGCTGATCAATCAAGTTAAGACAAGTTAGGAGCATTTTTTATTTTAGTGGTACATGAATTAATTTTGCCACTCTATTTTCATTGCTGTGACTATGAAAATTCTTGTTTTCCTTCATGTTGTCTCTGTGAAACATGATCTAATTCAGGGTTTGGACAGCACATTAATAAAGTCTATAGGAAGGACCTTCAGGCATCACATCATCACCTAGCGATATTATCAACTCAAAGGAACTTCATCCATAACCATGTACAAGATAATTGTTTTTCAGTCTGCTTCTACAGCTGGAGTTGCTGCCCTTTATTTCCATGGGTTTTTTCCTGCCTGCTGAAGCACAGGTGTGACTGCCATGAAAGGCAGAAGCCTTTTACCTGCAGCAGGGGTGCAAAGGAGAGTGACCAGGAAAATTGCTGTCTACTTTCCTCTCTCTAATTACAGGACCTGAGGTGGGAAAAAGATTTCTGATGGAGCTGTTCAAAGGCTGGATTTCAAGGCAAGGGACCTGTCCCCTACTTTCCTCATACAGAAGCACCACTACAACAGTGTCTTGTCCCCAGTGGCTGGTATTACCCCATAGGAAAGCCAATGTTTCTGCAAAGCTCCATCTGACTCTCGACTGAGCTGGCAACTGGCTTAGATCCAGATTCACCCTCATACATTCTAGCTAGGGACAGCAGGTTAAGGGGCTTGGTCACGTTTGTTACAAGTCCATGTACCACATTGCCCCAGGAAACCACTTCCAATCTTGATCTCAGTTATGCCATGCTGTGAGGAATTCCAGCAATTATTCATGCATGGTAGGGAAGAAGCCTGCCCTTTGATCAGCTTGAAGTTTTCAGTTTTGAGCTTGAAGTTCCTTGTCTCTTCCTCTTTTTTTATTTCACACCTTTTGCCCATTTTTATCTCAGCAGTGCTTTATCTTAGACTAGTTTCACCCATTTTACCAAGAAGATAAAAAACAGCCCCAAATAAAATGCAGTTACCAGCATTCATTAACCCAGCAAGGTCAACACATTGGTCTTCAGATCCAGTGCAGTTTACAACTTCATTACCGCACTGAAAGGAATCCACGCTGTAGCAGGCAGGACACTGGTATCCATTGGGCACATCATTATCTGGTGGCACTGGAATGAAAGACATGGGCTGTAGCTGGTTTCAATGAGGGAATGAGAGGGATAATCTAGGTGATGGCTTAGCCTGGGAGGCCTCACCTTGGGATGGATCAGACAGAGAGAGGATGGGCTATAAGGAAAAAAAGAGCTTACACGACACAGAGGTGGTCCGGCAGTCATCACCCGTGCAGCAAACCAAGTGGCTCTTTGCTTTCACCTTCCCATAGTTCACGGTGACAGGACCGAGGTGGCAGATGTGAGACGGCAGGCAGGACTTGATGGATGAAGAGATGGCCATCCCCCCTGTCATGAAGCAGAAGGCAGTGCCAAGTCGTTCAACACAAAGTAACTCTCTCCCTCTCCCATTAGCTCCTGTACCAATTTCCAGGCAGCTGTCCCAGGACCAGAGAGGGACTCCTGAGTCCCCTGAGAAGCATCACCAGTGAGCCAGGGCACTCCATCTGCAGACATTATGGTGTGACACGTGCCTCTGACCTGCAGCACAGGCTTGCTCAGCCTGTGTAAGTCTGCAGAGCGCACAGCCGCACAGTCCATCACAGCCACAAGCATCCTGACATGGGCAAGCCTGGTCTACCCCGTCAGCCAAGTCCAAAAGGTGTAAAGGCAAGCAGAACAGCTAAATTGAGTCTGCTGAAGTGCTTGAAGGATGAAGGGTAGGTGCACCAGCAGAAGAAGACAGGCACTGGAGCTGCCAGCACCAAAGCTGGTAGGGTATGAGCCAGACTCCAGTCTAAAAGGCAACAAGCACATCACTAAGGCCGAGCAATGACCGAGGCCATGCCTCTAACACAGCTGAGTGTCCAACTGTGTCAGGGCTCAGCACTAGCTTTGACTTATCAACCACAGGGACATGGTTACTGGTTGACAACATTTCCTGTGAGGATAAGCTGAAAGCGTTGGGGCTGTTCAGCCTGGAGAAGAGCAGGCTCCAAGGTGACCTTATAGCATATTCCAGTGCCTAAAGGGGCTCCAAGAGAGCTGGAGAGGGGCTGTCAAGAAGGACATGCACTAAAAGGGCTAGAGGGAATGTCTTCAGACTGAAAGAGGGTAGATTAAGATTAGGTATTAGAATAAATTCTTGAC
Source organism: Callaeas wilsoni (assembly GCA_013398955.1). Lineage (NCBI taxonomy): Eukaryota > Metazoa > Chordata > Aves > Passeriformes > Callaeidae > Callaeas > Callaeas wilsoni. Next base: position 59,740 of record VWPU01004739.1, on the reverse strand, counting down.
AGTGAGAGTGGTGAGACACTGGAACAAGTTGCCAGAGGAAGCTGTGGATGTCTCCCATCTCTGGGAGTGTTCAAGGTCAGGTTGGATGGGGCTCTGAGCAGCCTGGTCTAGTGGACAGTCTTCCTGCCCAGGACACAGGGTTTGAAACTAGATAATTTTCAAGGTTTCTTCCAACCTAAACTGATTGGTGATGATGATGATGTTATGGTGATAGCTCAGTCCTGGTGGCACTGCATGGCTGCATGGTGTCCACGTCCTTGCTCAAGGACAGTCAAACTTCTTTCTCCACACATCACCACTGCACCCCCAGTACTAGATGTCAGCAGCTGAGTGTAGGTCATGGTTCAGTCTCTCAGCCTCTTGACTCAGCTACTTGCTTTAGCCAGAATTAAAAGCCAGTGTCTCCTCCCACTATGAGGTTTTGGTCCTTCCCTCCACAACTAAGAATCAAACCCTCCCAGTAGAAAACTGCTTCTCGAAATAGAGCAGTAAAGAGCTTTTCCTATCCCAGACTATCCTGATCTCTGGGTCCTCTGTCAGTAAAAGAAAAATGAACAGGTTATCCAAGGATGCACCATACTACCAGTGACAGAAGGGAGAGAGAGACAAGATCCCCAGCCAGCCCCACTCTGAAAGCCACACTGGCACACATAGAAGATGTCTCACCTATTAGGACCTCATGAAGAATAATGCCGCAGGTGTCTTCACCACCAGTGCAGGTTTTCATGGGACCAGAGCAGCTTTTTCCCATGCTGTGACATATCTCACACTGGAGGCAGGTCCCTGGGGAGAGGAGGACACATTCCTGAGCAGCAGTCATAAGGGATCTCACTTCCCCTTTCACTGAGGCTTGATTTCAGCATTGATCAGCACTTTTCACATGTCTCTTCGCTTCTTTTTCCTGTTTCATTGTGCAATCTGTGTTGGGCTTTTCCTAGAGTTGCTGATGGCAGCAGCTCTACAAACCCCTTCATCCTGGCAGGCACTCAGGTGTCCCTGGATTCACAGACCCCAAATTCTCTCTTTGCGGTGAACAAGGGCACTCAAGTGGCTGGGGAACAAGAGCTGCCAGCAGGTACTGACTGTACTCTGTACAAACTGGAGACTTTCTTTGTAAGCATTATCTCTTTGTTGTACATCTCTTTATAGGCATTAGGGGAAACCACTTCACCAGATAGCTGCTGGAACATTTAGGGCAGCCCAGAATATCAGATAGTCAGCAGGAAACACTTAGAAAGGAATAACATGTGTTTTAACAGAGGACGAACAGGATCTCTTCCATGACACACACCCACAAGAATCCAGCATGTAGATTAACAGGTCCAGGGCATGTGTCACTTCCCTAAACCCAGGTGCCTTGCAGCGGCTGTGGCATCTACTGTGACCCAAGACCTCCAAGACAGCTGTGCTTCTCTGGGGCAGAGCTGAAGAACAGCTGAGATGACATTATGTCTAAAATGTCACACAACCCTGGACATGAGTAAAATAAAAGAGCCTGGACATTGATTCAGCTTACAAAAGGTCTGGCTGCCTCAGGGTAACCTGAATCACTCCGATGACTGTCCTATCTATATCACCAGTGAGCACCACAGAAAATCAGACTGCAGGTTCACAGTGTAAATGCCAACACCCTCATCTGCACAATGGCTCATAGGACCAAAGATCCCCCAAGACTGGTCACCCTCATCCCTTTACAGTGCAAATCCCCCAAGATGAGGGGGGTTTATGGCTCAGATGGCAGCAATAGCCTCACACACAAAGCACCCCATTCACAGACCTCTTTCATGTCTCACAATCCCACAGGTCCCAGTGGAAAACTCACCTGGGTCCAGGAAAGCCAGGAGGAAGCTGAGTCCAAGGGATACTCTCATGCTGATGGGATGTAAGCACAGGGAGCTACCAAGTCTTGTCCAACACAGCACTGTGTGCCACAATTGCTTTATAAACTGGAAGGAAAGAGGGTGTTTTGGGGAAGTAGAGGTTGGGGAAGTTTTCTGAACAACATATATACTGCTGAGCACTAACACCAGTGTTTGCTTTTTCTTTTAAAGCACAGGTTTTGCCTTTTTCTTCACATGAGTGATGCTGTTTGTCTTTCCCTGTTTAGAGAGTGCAGCCTGTGGGGTAAGACTGGCTTTCCTGGTGATGTCAGGTATATCTCTGGTGCAGACTTTGAACAATGTTCAGCCTCTGCCATCCATATGAATGATGGAGAGGAAACCATTTGAAAAGCCCTGTTGTGCTCACACTGCAAGGCCCAAAGAAGCAAAGTATAGCGAGGACCAGCCAGGAAATTCCCCTGTGGCTGAGTTTTTGATTGCTGGTTTCCCATTTTGTCATTTCCATCATAGACTAAGGAGCTCTCATGCCCGGAGGACAGTGGGAGTGCAGGCAGCATCAAAGCAGTGAGCTTCCTCTCCAAGCTAGAGTGCAGCTTCAGTTTGCAAAATGACTGCCAAAGCACAAATTGGAGCAGGCTCAGTCAAGGGTTCTTGGGGTTGTATATGTCAGAGTAGGAAAGCCAGTACTCCAGGGTTTGGGGTTTGATATAAAACACATGGAGATTGATAAGAAAGTCTCCTATTGTCCTTCTGGGCTGTAAATTAAACCAGGTCAGCAGAGAGAAAGCATCAATGTGGCTACTCACAGCCTGGTCACAGATTAGATAAGTTTATAGCAGTTTTCCATGCCCTAGCATCTCATGATGGGCTAATGACAAGCAGCAGTGACCAACTTGCCATTGGCCCACAAGTTCCCTCACGTGTAGGTTTTATCAGGATGTGCCGCCTCATTTAAACCATACCCTACCCTGAAGCTATCCTCCTGTCCTGCACCATACTGGACACAGACCCTCCAGGACTTTTTGCATTGACAGACAGGAAGAACTGAAGTGCCCTTGTGCCCTCTGCCCATTTGAGACTAACCTCTTCAAAGGACAGTGGTCTTTTGACATTTCCCAAGATATTGAGTAGTCCAGTAGGACCACTTCTTAGCTAAGCCCACAGAGCTATGAGAATGGGAATCACACTGGGTGAGAGCCTTGGTCCCCCATTTTCCATAAAGACGATATCACAAGGAAACAAGGGAGAATTATATCTTCACCCTGAAATCCTTTTTCAGTTCAGAAGTGGTCTCATGCCACAGTAGATATCGTAAAACAAAGTCAAACTCCCAACTTCAGCCTGTTCAGGATTAAAATTAATGTCTCATTTGTCTTAAACTTCAGACAGAATAAAACCACATCCCCAGACAGGCTGGGGTACCTAGATTGGGGTGATTCTGCCATTTTACTACATTTGGGACTGCAGATACAGATAGGAAAATGAGAAGATGTGACTGTCTCTGGTAATTTTACTTTCATGCCCTTTCATTTAAGATGATTAGTGAAGAGCCTGGGGGACTTTTCTTGAACAACATGACTACACTAGTCTCACTGAATTACAGAGAACTCACCTGTTGCCCACCTCTCACGGAGGGAGAGTGTAAAGCTGCAGCCTTTTCATGTGCTTTTTTAGAGATGAAACCAAGCATAGCAAGGAGGAGGCACAATCTGCACCAATAAGAGACCTGGAAAATAAGACTTATTAGAGAAGGTGAAAGCAATAAAGGTGCTCAGGGGACACCCAGTCACATCATATACGTCTACAGAAAAACAGAGCTGCATAGGAAAAACTATCATAGAGAGCTTACATTAGGCATTGGGGGAATTTTCAAACAATGACGATAGTGAAGATGATTGCCTGGGAAGGTGTGAATCCTCCATCCTGGGTGGCTTGGAAAAACAGACTAGACCAGTTCTTATTAGGGAATTATTTAAGTTGATAGGATCCTGCTCCAGGGCTGAGAGATGGATTAGATGCTCTCTCTCAAGATTCTTTCTAAATTGGTTCTTATATTTCAATTTCATGGTGTGCATGAAGTGCCTGTCTTCTGCAGCGTGTCCATGTTTCCAGAAGGAGAGAAGGTTGATAATACATCAGTCACACTCTTCAGGGAGGTGAGACAGAGGCTGGGGAGGTCAAAGAAATCTGTGAGATGAGAAAAGTTAAAAATCCAACCCTGAAAATAGCATTGAGGAGAGAGGAGAGAGGAAAAGGGATAAAATCAAAAGGAAGGTGCTTCTATGATCAGCAGAAGAAAGACATCCATCTAGGCTAGATCTAAAAAAATGTATGTGAATTTGTCCTGCAGAGCTGTAGCAGAAAATTGCAGTGGGTTTCATAAAATCAGAGAATTGTTTAGTTTGGAAAAGAGCTTTAAGATAATTGAGTCCAGCCATTAACCCAATACTGCCAAGCCCACCAATAAACTATGTTCCTAAGTGAAATATCTACATATCTTTTAAATACCTCTGGGGATGGTGACATCACAACTTCCCTGGGTAGCCTCTTCCAGTACTTGACAACTCTTTCTGTGACAAAATTTTCTTAATATCCAATACAACAAATCTCTCATGGCTCAAACTAATGCTATTTTCTCTCCTTCCAAGAGCCCAAACATAAAGGTATGTCTTCAAAGCATGAAAATAGTATATCAGATTTACATCACAGCTGAAGAACCCAGGTCAGAAAGCTCTGAAAAAGTAAAAATAGAGGCAAAAGTGTGACAAAGAAAGTAAAGATTAGAAAGGACTGAGGGGCACAGTTCCTGTAGGAGATGCTGGAGGAAAGCCTTGCACAGTCCTAACTGGCATTGAAAAGGAGAATTCCTAAGGGAGAATTATAATGATGGCTTTAAAAAAGAAGAAGTGAGGTCAGAGCTAAGGATAAACCCTCTGATGGTGAGATCAGCTGGGGCCAAGAGGAGCACCTTCTTCCTGTGATGAAACACTTGAGAAGGAACCAGAAGTACAGGATGTGCCTGGGTGAAGGGTGAATCCAACAGAGCCCTGGAACTGAGCAAGCGCACAGTGGCTGCCAGCCCTCGTCCCTCACAGTCGCTGCAGCACTGTGACAAGGACTCCCCTCCCAGCAGCTGGAAGCCAGCAAAGCACTTCCTGCAATGGCAGACAAACTGGTGGTCAGGATGAAGCTCTGTTCGCAAGGTCAGTGAAAGGTTTGGGAGCTCAGCTGCATCTAAAGAGTCACCCAGTATATTGTCAGCCACAGCAAGGCTGTCACTCCTTGCCCAGGTTACCAGGACACAGCTCCTGAAAAAGACTGGAGGGGCCATCACTATAGCCAGTTTTAACCACAATGTGTCTTTTTCTTCTCTTTAGAAGACAGTCCTAATTTCCCAGCCTCACTGGGTTAACATCTGGGCTGTGCTAACATGAGGCTGTCTGTGGCTTCAGGACCTTGTACATCCCCAACAGCTCTAACACCTCCAGTAGAAGAACAGGTTTAACAGTATCCCAAAAGCCCAGGCACAACTTCTGTGGGAGCAGTATAGCAAAGGTGTCTCCTGAGCTCCCTTTAACCATGATGCAAGAAGACAGAACCACAACATGTTGTGACATTTCAATGGTGAAGTCATACACAGCACACAAAAAATGCTATAGAAGAAGAATCAAACCCACCCATTTTCTGAGCTGACTCCTTGTTCTCCAGAATAGAGATTGGCAAAACCTGCCAGTCTGGTTAACCAGGTAAGGAAACCTAACACAGCAGCTCTAACCACTCCATGCAAGGGTTAGTGCATCTGTCCCCAAAGAGTGAGAGCAGAAGGAGTCTCACTTTGTCCTTGCTGAGGAAGTTTTCACAGAATCGCAAAATGTTTTGGGTTGAACGGGGCCTTAAGGACCATCTGGTTCCAACCCCCTCTCACCTTCCACTAGACCAGGTCAATTTGACAGTCATTTGTCTCAGGTGTGATTGCAAAAATTAATAAACCAGCCAGATGGTGGTAGGTCAGTACACATCTAATTGCCACTCCTGATATGGAGCTTCCCAAGGCACCCCCTCAGCTGTGTTTCTCCCCGTGCATCACCAAATAACTCTAGGCCAGAAAGGAGGGAATTTTATTGCTTCTCCCCATCTACTGTTGATGTGGGCTCAGTGCTTGAAACAGGACTTGGGGTGGGAAGGCTGGTGGCACCCAGATGGTTCAAGGGAGCAAAGTCACACCAAAGGCTTCATGGGAGTCACAGAACCAAGGGTTTGTCAGCAAGGAAGTTACTGTATGTCTGGAAGAGCAGCATTCCTGTTAACAGTGTGCCAATTTTCACACATTAATTTCCCATTTGGACTTTTCATGGCATGGTGCCAATGCCAGCTCCCAGGTGGCTGCACTGAGTCCTCTCCTTGCACCTATCCCCAGCCAGGGGCTTCCTCCCTCTTCCAGCCAGTACTGGATCTGCCTTACTTAAAAATACCCCTCAGGGTTCCATTTCCAGCCAGGTCAGTCCCTTAAAATGAGAGTTCCTGTTGGCAAAGAGTTTGTGAACCAGGGAAGAAGGCTAGAAATAATAGGAGTGTAGTAACATAAAACTGCTACTTAAATGCTTTCTTCTGTGGCTAAAAAAGATGGTAGTTAACATGTTATTGCACCTGTGCAGCAACACTCCTGAGAAAATACACAGAATCAAATTACTGAATACTATCAAATCATGAAACTTCATCCTTCAAGAGATCAAGACATTTAAAGGAGTGCAAGGGACATTTTATTTTACCTTTGACACTATGCCATTTATGCCATTAACATTGATGAATTGTTGGCACCCTGTCCAGTAATTACCTTTTCAGCTGGAACAATTGCCAGGGAATCCAAGTACTTTTCAAACATCCTGAAGGAAGATAAATTTGCACGCACATTAGTGTGTTCAATGAACCCCTTGTTCCAGCATGAGTCATCAGCAATGTCATCTTTGAGCATTCAAGAAAACAGCACCTGTTTAATCCATTGGTGGATGATGTAGAAAGTACATTCTTATTATATATCCACAGCCTTTATTAGACATTCATATTTCAACCTCTTCTTCAGTGAATTGCTCCAGTTGGCAACTTTACTAGCAGAAGAGTTCATTCTCTAAGAGAGTTCCAGGCTGGCAGCTGAAGCAGACTAGTTTACTAGTTTTAACTGGTACATTAGGACAAAGTTAATGTTGCCATGGTCTGGTATCAAATAAAACCCAAAGAATACATAAGATGAAGCCTTTTAATACAATATTCATATCCACACATTATATTTATTGTTCATTGCAGTGGTTAGGACTCTTGAAATGGAATAGAAATTTAGTGTTTTGGGAATCACATCTAAGTGGGCTCTCAAGTAACCTGGATCTGCTCTTGTCCCTAGAAAAAGTGTCCTGACTCCAAGGCCCTGGCAACTTGATTTAATGCATTTAGGTGGCTTTATTTTTTCCTGCTTTTTTCAAGAAAAGCCTTCCCTCCCATATAGGTGGAGCTGATGATGAAGGTCCCAGGCCCTGGGAAGTACAAGTGGCAGCCTTCTACATCACACTGGAATTTGTGAAGGAATTAGTGAAAACAATGGGAACCTTGAAACTTCTTTTAAAAGCCTAATTTTGTGGGGGAAAAAAGGAGCCAGCCAAAGACAACCTGGTGATGAGGCATTGATAGACTGCAAGTGCTAAGCTGATCTGAGGGATTTTGGAGGACAGAGATCCATTCAGCCACTCATCTTCTCCTTTCCTCTGGCTATTCACTGCACCCATCTGCACACCTCTGGCATGGAAAACCTCCTTAAAACAAACTACATACTTGGAAACAGGAGATATGAATTGGCAAAGGCATTAATTTTTGCCCTGGATTGCATTTTTTCTGAAAAATATCACTCTATCAGTTTTCCATCCTCTCTTCTTCAGTCAATTACTAACCAAGTCCAACCAACAGGAAACAAGATTTTATCATGAAAAGCAGCAGCCATAACTGACTAAGACCTGCCTTGGAAATGGACAGATGGAGGCAAATCAAGAAAAAAAAAAAATTGTTACCACTAGGCTTGAGACAAAAGGCTATGCTGTGGCTACAAACTCTCCACATGGTGGGAAATATTTTTAAGCCAGCATTTCTTTGAACTTTTACAGAGAAGCAGACTGCCTGTTTATACTGGAGATCTTTGAAGTGTGAAGATCCAGACAACCTCATTTACCACTTTTTCTTAAGCTGAAGTGATCTGGAACTGACTGAACCTTACTTACAATTTTTGGCATCGCCCTCTCAGTTGTGTGATGTTACTCCGTCGATGCCATCCTTTTCTGTTGCAGGATTTTTCCTGTATGTGTACACATCATTTCCAGTGAGCCCAGGTGCTATGCACTTTTCAGAACCCGTTTCTCTCTCCTCTTTCCAGGCCTTTATTGTGAAGCATAACACATTGCATAAGGAAGAACCCAGAAACTCATGCCCTGCAGCACCAGGAGACATTATCCCAGCTTTCTAAATGATGCTCATCTTTCCCATCCCTCTCCAGTCCAACATTATTCATTGGGTGATAAGCGTCATAAAATAGAGGTATTCCCAAATGAGTGTGACAGCACTAAGAAGATCATGTTTGCTTAAAGCCTGCATTGGTCTGGGCATTTTTTAATCAACATTCACTTTCAGAAAGCAAAATCTGTTGTCGGGTTTGTCTGGTTGTTCTTTCATTCTCTCACACATTCATGAGGAAATGTGTCCATTGCCCAAGGCAAGGCAGGCCTCCAGGCAAAACAGCTGTTTGACAAGTTGTAGTACTGTGGATGTTTCAAACTGAAAGAGAGTAGGTTTAGATAAGATATAACCAAAAAAATCTTTACTGTGAGCTTGGTGAGGCACTGGAACAGGTTGTCCAGAGAAGTTGTGGATGGCCCATGACTGCAAACGTTCAAGACCAGACTGGGTGGAGCTCTGAGCAACCAGGACCAGCGGAAGATGTCCCTGCCCATGGCAGGGGAGTTGGAAAGAGATGATCTCTGAGGTCCCTTCAACCCAAACCATTCTGTAATTCTGTGTTCAAATACTACAGCAAACATCAGATAAATAATCAGAAACAGCAAACAGTGAATGGCAAGGGTAGAGATCCAAGCAAAACTTTGGAGCACTCGGTGTGGAGGTGCCTGGGGTAGCTCAGCACCAGATGGAAGAGCTCATGACACAGCACCACATGGAGACATGGGTTCAGGTCCTGTGAGCAGGCACATGGGTATGGGGTGCCATGCTGGCCTCCAGGATCCAGAGCAAAAGGAGCCGTCCTGTGTGGCATGGAGGTGCTCACACAGCTACCTCCCATCTGGTTGCACCAGTGACTGGGGGCTCTGAAACCAGTGTCAGCCACTCTTGGCCACTGTCCAGAGCTGTGTATGCCTCAAAACAAACTACCTCGATATTGCTTGTCCTCAGATGGACAGATTGGAAAGAAGAATGTAGAAAGCACCAAGTCACCTGAGTGACCTTGCAAGGGATAATCAAACTTTTCCATGACTTGTGCCTCGAATCCTGTGGTCAGTTTTGGGCATCCCATTACAAGAAAGACATTGAGGTACTAGTGCATGTCCAGAGAAGGGAGCAGAGAAGGCAATGGTCTGGAGCACAAGTTTGATGAAGAGCAGCTGAAGGAGCTGGGGTTGTTTAGTCTGGAGACAAGGGCACTCAGGGGGGACCTTCTCCCTCTCTACAGCTCCCTGACAGGAGGGTGAAGCCAGGTTGGGTCAATCTCTTCTCCCAAGCAACAAGTGACAGGACAAGGAGAAATTGCCTCAAGTCATGCCAGGAGAGGTTTAAATTGGATATAGGGAAATTTTTTTTCACTAAAAAGCATTGTAAAGCCCTGGAACAGGCTGCTCAGGAAAGTGATGGAGTCATCATAACCAGACGTGTTCAAAAACCGTGTGGATGTGGCACCTGAGGGCATGGTTTGGTGGTGAACATGTGGTGGTGGTGGGTTGACAGCTGGAATTGATGATCTTGGAGGTCCTTTCCAACCTTAACTATTCTTGCTATGGTTCTATGTCATGCTTTTATGTACTCATCCCAAAAGCATGTGGACCAGGATTTCTCACTCACTAACATCTCGGTTGTGGGGATAAAAAACCTTCTGGCAAGGAGCTCTCTCCAGGATAATGTATGATAATGAATACATTTTCACAGATAGGCCCTCACCCTGCTCTACCAACCAAAAAGTCACTGGTTTGAGGAAGTCAGGAGATCAGGCTACAGATATCCTGGGCTATATGAAATCAAAATTTTACAACAGGAATATCCCCAATAAAATTTTCTTATCAGTGACATTTATGCAAACAAAATCCTCCCAAATGTGGCCTGCAATCAGTCTGCCCTGTTTCTTCAAACTTGGGATGTTACAAATATACCTGATAGGGATATTCTGACAAATATACTGACAAATGGCTGGTGCTTGTGTATCTTTTAGGTCCCAAGCAATCATCTGGGAAACCACAAAATTTTAATGAGCCTGGCCCAGAGACATTAGGTTTTATGGAAACAGATTAAAAGAATTTTACAACTTAATCATGCAGTATAATGAGAAAATAAAAAAAGAATGTCATGCAGATAAGACATGGGAAATTCCAGCCCCAGTGATATGAAATGTATGGAAATGATAATCGGGTGGATACAGAATGAAAATGAAAACAAATGTGAAAGAAGAAAGGCAGATATTAAAGGCATATTTACAACAGGGATTATAAGATTATTAAAAGACTAGGGCAGTTACATACAAGAGCAAAATCCCTAATGTAATATTTTCCAAGAAAGTTTTGGTCATCTTGTTTTTTTTTACTTTTGCATTGATTCCTTGGAGAAGCTGACCTAGAACAGAGGCTAGACAGAGTTAAAGGATAAAGTGTAGGTATTTATTGAAAGGCCTTCACAGAGTACACCTCGGCAGTGCAGGAGTCTCGCAGCGACGACACCCAAGATGGGCAACAGTCTCACATTTTTCAGANATCAGAGGTTAATTGTCCAATTACAGCTTCAAGTAGTGGAGACCCATTCTCCTAGTTTGCTCCCCCCCACAATTCACTTTTGTTTAAATTTCTTGGGGCCTGAGACAGTGAGGTGTCCTTGATTCCCAGGCCTAGAGAGGAATTGTTGTGTCTGACCAAAATGGGAAAAGCAGTTGCTACCACTCTATGTGGAGTTTAGAGTTATACACTAAAGAATTGCAGGATTATGAATATATGAAAAATATAAAAGCTAAAATACTAAGGCATCAGCATGAACATAGAGGGAAAGGTTAATGAGCACATCTTGGTTACAGATCTCTGCATGGTCTTAAGGAAGACTTTAAACTGTCTATATCTCAATATGAGGAATGCCGAAATTACATTTACTGGTTACATGGAAAACCTTATTATGAGTGTCACCACACTCTAGATTGCAGGGCAAAAAAGGTTTCAAATAAAGATGAAAATGAAGGTGAAGCTGTGGCTTTGAGAAAGACAGACTCTTCTTATCACACATCCCAAGACCAAACAGAAATAAATGAAGCATAGGCTACACACCCCACCACTGGGATCTGGACTTCCAAACTCTGTCAGTTTTGTGGGTGAAGATCAGTTTTGAGGCACATAATGTTGAAGACAGTATGGGACCCCAAACAGAGTCTTTGATGTAGAGCTCAAATCTGCTGAATGCTGCCTTCGAAAGCTGCCATGTGAAGCTGCTCCTAGGGGTTTGCTGCAGCTCCTGTGTCAGGCCTAACAGCCACACAGGGATTTTTCAGATACTGTGAAGCATTTCAAATGGTGCCTAAATGCATTTGATTGCCCAAACTGCAGTCTTAGCCTCCAAGTTCAAGCTCACCTGAGGAGCTGAGCAATTGCATTATCCCTACAATTTTCCCCATATCAGATGATCCAAAGCTATAAAACCCACGGATTCATGGGACGCTCTGTAGTGCTTTACATGACACAAGGCCTAGGGAAATATAACTGCAACGGATCCAGTTATGCCAGCACTGTGTGTATGTATAGAAAGAGGCAACACAGGTCCTAAATCCCTAAGGGAAGAGACCTAAACTCAGGTGAGGTGTTACAGTGTTTTCCAGGCTGCACTGCCATCTGAGAAATGCTTGTTAGGTCTTGGCCTTGACAAATAGCAACTGGGCTCAGCTCTTCTTCAGCTTACTAGAAACAGACTGCTCCCAGGAACTGCTGCTGTCTAACAAGCTCCCGTTCATTTTATGAACGGCCTTGGAAATTTTTGTTCTTCCTTGAATAGCAGAACATCCCTGTTCACACACTCTCAGAGAAAGTGCCAACCCAAACTGTGGCAAGGATGAAACACTGTTATGACTAAAGCCCACTCTCTTGCAACCCTATAAACAGTGGTCCGAAATGAGACCCTTGGAGCTCTCCCAGGCCCCAGCAGGCTGTGACCAGCAACCTCCCTCTGAGTGGGGCCTCTCCGAGCCAGCCAACTCTCACATTTGCTGTACTCCAAGAATTGCTGGACAACGACAAATCTTAGGCCAACACCCCTATTCCTCGGGGCCCAACCCTTGGCACACTGAGGAGGTGGAAAGGCATCCAAAGTGAGTATGTCCCTACTTTCGAGGGGAATTTTTCACATGTACCTTCCTTGCACTGACTCTTTGTGTCTGTGTGCATGCATGTGCACATATATTACAGCAAATCTGGGAGAAATGTTGCTTTCTTAGATGTTTAAGTATCTTAGATATCGAAGTTAGGCCTGTAAGTAAGATTAAGTCATAAGTTATAAGCTAAGTTAAAAGCTGCTAAGTGTTGTTCCTTTGCTAAATTGCTAAGTTTAACTTCAAAGTTATAAGTTAGGTTAAATGCTGTTAAGAATTATTCCTCTGTTAAATTGTTACGGTTAAATTATAAGTTAAACGTAAGGTATAAATTAAGGTTAAGTTATAAGTTAAACTTAAGTACTGTTGAGGTTGAGTGCTGTTAAGCTTTTAGGCCGTATTCCATTTTATCCTTGCCCTGACTATCCTTTTGTCACACACATCTAAACACACACACACGCACACATACATAGACAGTTCTCAGCTCCTTTCTGTTTTGAGTGGCTGGATTTTGTTTGGTTTCATTGTTGCTCATTTTTCCTTAGTGTGCCTTAACTGTCCAGTAAGTAGTAGAGTGAATCTTGCCAATGAACTTTGTCATGCTGTCAACTAATATTAAATCTGGTTTTTACTGATACCCTTGACGGTGATTTTTAAGTGATTTCAAACACTAATTTGTAATCACAAGTGAGGTAAGTGACTTCCTCATGATCTCTTGGATAAATAAATACCTTTCCAAAAGTGACCCTGCTGCTTGTACTTGCATCACTCATTCTCCATGACAGTCCCACTATGGTGACAACCCCATGTGCAAGGTTGGAGACAGTCAGAAGCCTCACCAACTCTGAAAGCAATGTGCAGGTGAGGCAAGGCACAGCGTCTTGTGGGGGTAGCTCCAGCTACTTTCATCTCTTGTAATACCACCCGTTGCTAAGGGAATAGCTTTTGTCCTTCACGTGGGTTTGCACCCATCAAGACCTGCAATTTATGAGGCAGAAAATCACTGTAAGAATACACGTCTTGACCTGCCTTTTGTCTGTGCCAAGGAATAGATTTTTCCTGCCATACTGGCCTGTCAGAGAGGAATTGTTCTTTGGTATGGAGCTGGGGAAGCAGAAAACTATTGCCCTCTCGCTATGCATCCAAGGGGCTCCTAGTGCCAGAAAAAGAGGCTGTAGACATGTGAAGCAAAGCTGTGGTGCAACATAAGTTGACGCTGCTGACAGAAATGTATTCCAAGGATTAACTCTGATCTGGCAGGCTTTGGATCAGACTGTTCTGGATCAGACCCAGCACAGACTGTACTGTGCTGTCTCTAGGTCAAATCAGATGTCATCTGACTGCACTAACCCCTTAGAGTATCTCACCATGGCAGTTAAGCCAAGATCACGTCTTCCCTCTCCTGTGTTGTCTACTTTGTCTGTCCTCCTCCTACTCCTTCTATTTCCTCCTCCTTCTTCTCCCTTGTCACAAGGGAGAAGCCACTGCCAGTGTCACAAGCCACTGCCAGTGTCACAAGCCACTGCCAGCGCTCTTGTGTTCCCCTGGAAAAGCAGTTCATGGAGCAGATCTAACAGTCACCCAGCAATGACAAGGGCAACGTGTTCGGGCCATGCAGCCATGCTGGCAGGGACAGAGAGGACAAGGTTGCAGCTGTTCACATTTAGCTTGGCTGACATTGGCAGGGAACCACACACCAACTTTGTGCATGTGTTCAGTCAGGCACATGTAAAAACATACCTGTTGCCTAAAGTCTGTGTTATGAGTCTTGGCTAATTGAATTTAAATTTATTCAGGAGTCAAATCCTGTTTTGATTCAAATCTGTGTTGTAACATGACCCAGAAGCACACAGACCTGGTACAGAGGGTTAGGGAAGCACAGCTCCCTCCTTCAGTCACACAGCTCTTGGCTTTCTTTGCTGAGACCTCTTGCAGGATCTCAGGTTCATCTTCAGGGATGTGGGCACACCTCCATTATGGACTGAACAAACAATGAACCTCCTGCAAAGGAAGCTAAAAAATTAATTCCTCATCATACGGGGCTGAACTGACATCACTCAATGCTTGGAAACTCAAATATGCCATAGGTCTCTTATGACATCCCTATTCCAGGAATGATCTGGTGACTCCCATTTCTTAGACCATCCTTTGCCCCAGGCTGTCCCGCGTTTGGCTTTCTATACATTCAAAGCTAAGTGCATGACACTTAAGCTTGTCACCAGTAACACCATGTGCCTGTGACATGAGATCCCGTCCTGCGCTGGGCTGACATTCATACTGAAAGGGCAAAGATTCTTTCTTCTCCTTTTGCTGTGCACTATGGGCCCATCATGTCATGGCCGAAGAAAATGGCTTGTTCCTCTTACAGACTGCAGACAGAGGTTCCATGACAGGGATGGAAAAAAATCTGCCTAAACTAAAGCCAGGATTAAAACAGAGTAATCCTGGACAATAAGCCAGTGCCTACTTATCCAGAATGCCTTTGGCCCCAAAGGAAATGGCTGTCTAATTAATGTCAGCAGAATTAGCAAGTGCATGGTTTGTATGTGGTCTCTGCCAAGCTGGCAAGAGCAAACTTTGCCAAGAGCAGACTGCTGGCAAAGCCCCATATTTTCCACTGCCTAGAAGCCTATCTCTCCTCATTTCAGATACTTTCCTCCACCTGTGGTCTGCTCCTGCCAGTTCAAAAGCCTCCACTCATGGGGCACATTAACCCCCTCAGAGTCAGCCTCTGCATCCACTAGGAATGACAGCTGAGTCCCTTACGCAATATTTAACCAGCACTGTAAGCCAGGGATGGTTTTTGTCCCCATTTCAGCCTGGAGCATGGACGCAAGACACAACTAGCCCAGAACTTTAACAAGACATCACCAAGATGAATCATTACTACTAAGTTCTGTGATTACTTAACATTCTGTATACATAACTGGATAAAATGAACTCTCTCTCCTGTCTTCTTTCTCCTTTGTCCAATCTTCCCAATTATCTTCATCTACTGAAGCCAAGATCCTTTCAATACCTACATCTTGCCAGGGAGAGCTGCCCCAGCTTGCTATTTGAATTATAACACACCCTCTAAAAAAGTCTCTGGCTCAGAATTCACCTAAGTGAGAATATCCCTTAAGCGCATAACAAGGAAAGCACAGTTGGATGAGTAATTTATTCCATTCAGATTGAAATGGAAAAGTCTAGTTGTGTTCTACTCTCAGTTTTCTCCTTCTGTACTTGCACAGACTACAGCAGGTCTGTTTTCAGGGCTCAGAGATGAATTGAAGGCTCTGGGTTAGCTTCCCTGCTGAGGTGCTGGCTCGGGGACACCACCTGAGATTCACAAGCAGCTGTTCTCTTACTGTTAACAGGGAGCTGGGAGAGGGAACCCCACAGCTGCACAGGTGGAAAGGACATTGGGGGTTGGAACTAGCTGATCTCTAAAGTCTCTTTCAATCCAAAAAATTCCATGATTCTATGATGGGAGAGAGACTGTTTATAACATCATATAGTGACAGGAGAACGGGGACTGGCTTCAAACTGAGAGATGGCAGGTTTAGATCAGATATCAAGAGAAAATTCTTTATTGTGAGGATGGTGAGACATTGGCACAGGTTGCTCAGAGAAGCTGTGGATGTTCCATTCCTCAAATGTTTAAGGCCATGTTGGATGGGGCTCCAGGCAACCTGGTCTAGTGGATGGGAAGATGTCCCTGCCCACAGCAGGCGGATTGGACTAAGATGATCTTCAAGTCACTTCCAACCTAAACCATGCTATGATTCTGTGATTCTTCTTCTTGGAACCTTCTATGAAGGGCTGTTTTGCAGTGGGGTGATGTTCAGACACTCAAAACTTGACTGTAAAATGTAAGATTGAGATTAGCCCCAAGACATAGCACAATTTTTAGAAAGGAGGGGAAATTCTTGACCCTTGGGGAAAGACCACCGAGAGCCAGGTGCCTCCCAGGGGAGGAAACAGAAGGATCTCAGCAGAGCGAGGAAGTTGAGATCTCCAGATTTTTATTCAGGAGAGGAATTGTAGTGGTGCAATTTTTCACAACAAAGATAAGTGGAGGTAGGCTGCATCCCTCTGTGCAGCACCGAGTAACAAGAAGCAAGGATGGCCACCTGATATGGAGCAGCTGTTTCTTGTCCTGCCTTGACCTATCTGGGGCTGCAGGATCTCTGACAAATTTTTTGCTAGGTGCACATGTAGCACCTGCCACGGAGGAACCTGGAGCCCAGCAAACTTGTCAATCTACTAAGGAGACTAATAAATTTAGCAGATAAAATGTCAAAGAACATAAAGCAGAGAAAGAAGCCTCTGCCAGGGCAGGGACCTTTTCTTCTTCTTCACCAAAAAACAACTAATTTCAGGTTGCTTCATGTGTGGGGAGGAAGGACTGTACAAGAAAATGCAACACAGGAGCAAGTGTCATCTTAGCCATGTCTAAACCAGACAGGCCTTCTTGTCCCTCTGACATGCCTATCTCCAGCTATCTTAGCAATATGTCTGTTTTTCCTCTGCAGATGGCATGTCTGAATACTGGACACAGATGGACACAGGATGTACATGGTGTCAGCTCCGAATGCACAGTGTACATCAACAGCCATATTACAAGAGTTGTATGCTCACAGCACTGCTGCCCTCCCACCAGTGGTGGCAAGTAGGATGCCTTCCTTTTTTCATAGAGGGACAGCAGGCACATGAAAACAAGGGTCCATGATCCCTATAACACCTACTAACAAGGTTTGAAGAAAACATGAGGTTCATTAAGAGTTTTGCAGAAAGAATTGTGGCATCCCTTATGGCACCAGCCCCAGTGTAATCCTTCACGACATCACCCTTCTACAAGAAGCATGACCCAAGTTGTCTTTCTGTATGTTCAGGCTGGTGCAGCTGAAAGTGGGAAATTGGCTCAGGACTTCCTGAGGCAAGCGAGGAGGGCTCTTCCCCAGACATTGATTCTCAATGGATTTCCATCTCTGTTTCTTAATGTGCTTTTTGTGCACTCTTGATTCCCACCAGTCATCCACCCCAGGGCAATCACTTGAGTGTTGCCACTCTATTAAATGTGAATTGAATTAGGCAGGAGGCAATTATCTGTGTTGGAACTTTCCCAGGGTATCAGAGCTGAGATCCCCAGCAATATCTGATGAGATATTTACAGACCACAAGCAATGCAGTCATTATCTAAAATTACGGTGTTTCCCACACTGCTCCTTAATATGTTTTTGGGACACTGGGCTGCAGAGTAAGTCAGAGAAAGGAGTTAAATCACACCTCTCTATCACAAAGCAATAGAGTTTTCCTTTGAGATCTCTTTGAGTGTAGGTCTGCTACTACAGCTTTTTTATTTTCAGGTGACTGGAAAACAGTGCTTTGACATGAGCCATGCTTTATGTGCAACTTGAGCACTGACATTGCTGAGTCCATGGGAAGGGTCCATCATCAGTGCAGATACTGATGATGGATATTCCTGCCCTACCCTGACCTGACTGTGATATCTTACCAAATTCATAGAATCACAGAATATTCTGAGTTGGAAGGCACCCCCAAGGATAATCAAGTCCAGCTCCTATTGTTAACGTCAGGCTGATTATGAATGTGCTTCCATTGCAAACTAGGCAAACCACATGTCAGTCTAGGTTAGGACTTTTGTGGCAGGCAAAGCAAGGGAGTTACGATCTCCACTGCTGGGTCCCCAGTTCAAGAGGACCATCAAGAAACTGGAGAAGGAGCAGAGGAGGGCTACCAAGACCACGAAACAGAACATGTGTCCTAGAAACAGAGTCTAGGGAGCTGGGATTAGTGTGGTGAAGAGGAGTCTGAAGGGGAGATCTAAGAGCCAACAAATAGATGAACTACACTGGTGGAGCTGTTCTCAGCACGGGCAGGTGATATAAGAAGGAGCAACAAAATGAACTCTGGGAGGTCCACAGTGGACTTGAGGAAAAACTTTTTAGCTGGTGTTGCAAAAGCATAACTAGAGGTCCAACATTGGATGCAAAAATAGTCAATGACCTATAGGCTGAGTCACACTCAAAACAGTTAGTGGGATTCGTGAATCGCACGATTTATTAAATGCAACACATCAGGGTTTTTTTGTTTGCCGGTGATAATGAAGAGTAATTACACATAGCACCAACAGTACAGTTGCTATCACAAGCGTAATATCCTGTGTCAACACTCACACAACTGAGGACACAAGGCTTACCAAAAGGTGTCCCTTCCGGGGAGGGTGAAGAGAACAAACCTGTTCCCCTGTCCCTGAAATGTCATGTCCAATTCTCATCCCCTGGTTAGATGCAGCATTAGTACGCCGGCATGCTGGCCAGGCCAGGAGAGCTGCAGCTTGTCCAGACGAGCCCAACACAAGAGGAGGATACTCTGTGGCACTTGTGTGCCTCACTAGCCAGCTCCCTCGCACGTGCGGTGGAAGGCACGGAGCCACACGCACCTGGGGCTTATGGAATGCCCAAGAATAACCAAAAATTAATGAGCGAGGCAGCTTCTTCAGCCGGTATTCCAAGGGTTTATTGTAGAAACTCCCTCGAAGGGGACCAGAAGCAAAGAGAGAGAAATTCCAGCCCGAGTGGGCTTAAAAGGGGTACAGGGAACGGGATGGGGATGACATAGCAGTGACCAATAGGAAGAAGGGAAGGGCAGGATAGGTCTGGTTACCTTTCCTTAGGAGATACAAGGGGTGTCTGTCCACCGTCAATCAGACAGACCCAGCCTACACCAGGTCACAGGAATTCAATGGGAGAAGCCCTTCTCACAGAAGGGGATTCAACCTTTGGAACCAGCCCACCAAAGCTTTATCTGGGCTATATAGCCCCCTGAGCGTTCCTGTGGTTGCTTCAGTCACCACAACATCAGAGCACATTTTATACCTTGTTAACCATTATTGTGCAAAGGGATGTGGTTGGGACTGTAGTCAAATCTTCCATTCTTTGTGGGCATGTTGTACAGAATATTTCTTGCTGGAGGTGTACTTGGCATTTGCGGGTATGGGGTAGAAAAATGAGACCACGCAGCCTATGCCTTGCTCCATGATCCCCTGCATCAATGCCATGGTGACACAAACCACAAGACCTACCTCTGAATTCCATGCTTCCACTTGTGGATTCCATGGCATATTGAGCTTTGCATTTTCTACATTCTTTTGCACTTACAACAGCTGGCATGGAGAACCAGCCCTGGGTCTGGTCACCAGAGTTATCTCCATCTTCAGAGCTTTCTAGGACACAGGTAAATCAAAATCATTTAAAGTGGCCAGCCTTATAAAGCACTGGGAATAGCCCAGCTAGTCAGAGCAGGAGATTGAAGTACAGATCTCTGAAGATGTCTTCAGAGAAAGCTTCTGGGGTACAGTCTTCCCATCAGCTTTGCCAACTTTTCGTGTGGGCACAGAGAGGTTCAGTGAATTGTTTTAGTTGCAAAATAAGCCAGAAAATTATGATCTGTTTCAGGCAGATACATTCTAGAAGTTCCTATGCCAGCCTGAGAGCTGTGATGAGTGGTCGGTGGCGGACAGTCTCTGAGTTGCCACCACTACCAACAAAATGTGTACAGGACCACTGGTAATCTAAAATAACCTCTGCTTCATAGTAATTTGTATTTTGGGACAAACACAGCTTGCTGGCTTCCTAACTGAGGCAGACTCATGCCCACGTTGCATACAAATGAAAGATTGCAGCCCGCAAAACCTAGGTCAGGGACCAGCTGCAGCCAAATCATCCTTGACTTACTGGTTGTCAGACACAGTTCAGAGCTTGTAATGAGCCCCATGTGCAAGTGCATGTAGGAGAACAAAAGTCTTGCCTCACTTTACAATAACAATTCAGTGTAAGTAATTTCACAGGCAACAGATTGCCTCCTAATCAAGACAGTTATGAAAGACCTCGTTTGTGGGGATAGGAGGCAAGATTTGAATCTGAACAGAACTTCACAGTGAGTTTCAGTACAAAAGAAAGATAAATATTGAAATGTGCATTTGCTTCCATGAAGAAAAATTTAAGGCTGCATAGCTTGTCTAAGAAAAGCGTGACAGGACAGGCAGAGAAATGGGTCCTGGGCTGGCTGCGTGCTGCACAGTAAAAGAGGTGATGCAGGCCAGCTGTAGGATGACTAGTACAGAATGTGCTTTTCTCTTATGTGTCTCTTCTTCCAACACACTAAGCTCTTCTGGTTGGTTTGCTGTCATGTACAAATTATTTGTTTAGTTTTGTTTAGCTTGACTGACATTGCAGTTCTTGAGAATCAATTACCAGTGAGTGTGATAATGCTCTCTCCTGCTCATGGTAGTGCAGTACTCCAGGAAACAGAAGGGTTATAACCTGTACATCA
Source organism: Callaeas wilsoni (assembly GCA_013398955.1). Classification (NCBI taxonomy): domain Eukaryota; kingdom Metazoa; phylum Chordata; class Aves; order Passeriformes; family Callaeidae; genus Callaeas; species Callaeas wilsoni. The sequence goes on along the minus strand of VWPU01004739.1, from coordinate 38,968 downwards.
TTCACCTGCATGGATCACACTGGGGAGAGGTAATGGAGAGGGCATTTCCAGGAGAAGAAGACTTTTCCAGGAAAGCTCTTTGCAGTGCAGCAGGACAGTGGGTAGAGCCTCTGAGCTCCCCTATGAAGGCTGTGCTGTGGGTCTTACAGTGCCTGTGACCTGCAGTGACTCTGGCTCCATCTAGTATATGACCAAGGTACAAAATGTGTGTTTCTGGCCTCACACTTTTCCTCAGCTTAAGTCAGTTTCTCTCCTTTTCCCCTCCTTTCGAATAATAGCATTGCCTAACCCAGGAATAGTGGATAATTTTTAAGTATTTGGGATCATGGTGAAAGATTTGGTTACAAATATCTATACAGATGGGACAGACTGAGAACACACAATATTGCAGCTCACCACAATTTCCTAAGTTGTAATATCTTGGTTGTTTCTGTCTACATGCACATAGTCGAGAGTGAACCAACAGGGAAAGGAAAATCAGCAAATCCAAATTCTCATCATGTCCTACATCTGCTACCAGGCCGAAAGCATAAGCTAACAGCAGCAAAGCTACACTATGCAGTGTTAATAACAGCCCCGGAAATATTTTGCCAAGCTGGATTGCCAAGAAACAAGTGTATGAGCAGGGCAGTAGGAACAAAAGTCAATGGTGAGCAAATGGTGCCTCACAAGTTCAGCAAAGCCTTTGCATGACAGCACCTGTTCTGACTGCACTTCCGAGGAACTTGACAAGGAACAAGCCAAGGACTCAGCACAAAGCTGGGAAGTTCATCAGCCACTGGGTTGATGGGGTGTAATATCACCAGGATGTGTGAGCACTTCTTTCAATTGTCCAAGTCCTGTGTGGGATTCCACCAGTGGTAACCACAAAGGGTTTGGGTCCCAATCCATGTAATCCAGGTATCCTGTATTGCCTGCTGGTTTTCAAATATGTGTTTTTATCTTTTATCCCATACTCCTCATTCTTGAGGGAATTTTCCTTGTCCCTCATCTTCTGACACCCCCTCTGTGTTCAAACCATCGTTTTTCGGGCTGGTCCTTAAGGTCTCCCTTCCTTCTTCTGCCCCCTGGCTCTTCATCCAGCTGATGTTCTTGTCTGGCATCAACTATAACCATTATGAGCTAGGCATGTGTCCTCAAGAGAGGCACAGGGGAATCCATGTCCTCAATTAGGTCACTTTTCTCTATTATGGCAACAAAGAAAAAGAGGTGGGGAAGCAATGCATAAACAACATAAAACCATTCTAGGAAAACAGGCTCTGGAAGAATCTCAAAGCCTCCTTCGTTGTAGAGCCAACATCTAATGGTACAGTCAATAACTGTTTTTATTTAACCTGCTTTTCAGCTAAATATGGCTTTTGTTGGAAATGGGAAGCCTTTGCAAAATGCTTAACTACTCCTACACCTCTGAATCTCAGTGCAGAGGGAGCTGGGTGATGCTCTCCGGGGACAGTCACTTTAGGGAAACCACAATCTGCTGGCTTGTAGGTCAGGCCCTTATAGCCACTTACAAAATCATGCTGGGAGGAGAAGCCCTGCCTCAAACACCAACAAGGCTAGAAGACACAACAGGAGTCATCTCATAGCTGTCTCTAATCCAGGGTCTGTATGTCACGTTTATTTTCTACAAGACACTGAAACCATAGCAACTGAGAGATAAAAGATGCTGAGACCCAGAGCCAGACCTGCTCTTATAGGAAAGGCAAAGAATAAGAACAGAGACCAGGTAAGAAAAAAAACAAAAAAAAATGGAAGGTGAAGGGAAGGATAGTGCTGAGGAATACATTTAACACAGGCAGGTCGGTGTGCAAGCTGCAGGGTGAGCTCTGGAAAGCAGGAGCCAGAGGCTTAACCCCAAGCAAGAGGATGTGAACTGCTGGCCTTTGCATAACAAAGGACACAGGGACCTGCAGCCTGGGCAAGGGACTGGGCATTTAGAGACACACCAGGAGCCAATGACTCCAGGCTTTCCCCACACTTAGACTAGAGGGTATAAAAGCCCAGGGATTTCTCTGTTGAGGTTCCTCATCAGAGGCACCAGCTCAAGCTGTTATTCTGTTATTGCACCATGATTAAATTATTTTAAGAATCAAGATGTCTGAAACTCTGCTTCTGTGGGAAACCTGGGGTCAAGCCAGTAAGGAAACCCAGTCTGACTGTGTTAATCTGGGGCATGTAGCTGGGAAAGGGCCTCAGCTCAGGGGGTGTGAGTGTGATAGCCAGAGTGGCTCCTAGATAGCCGAGCAGGGAAGTTTCCTTAACAATAGTTGTCACCCTACATCGGAAAAATACAATAGACTGGTTTTGTTGGAAGGGACCTACAGCAATCATCAACTTGCTCATGGTGCACTCAACTCCTGCATCCAGACTGTTGATAAATATATTGAACTGGCCCTGGAACTGACCCCTGAGGAAAACCACTGGTGACTGATTGCCAGCCAGATGAGGTCCCATTCATTATCACCCTTTGAGCCCTGCCCTTAGCCAGTTCTTCACCCAGCCCACCATGAACCTGCTTATCCCATAGCTGGACACTTGTGAGGGACAGTATCAAAAGCCTTCCTAAAATCCAGAAAAACTACATCCACTTGGTGGGTGATCTTATCATAGAAGGATATCAGATTAGATATACAGGACATTCCCTTGGTGAACCCCTGTGGACTGTGCCTTGATGAATATATTTTTCTTTAAAATCCTCACTGAACCATGGCCACAACTGTCACGCAGTAGCTAACTATAGGCATTGTTGCGTTCCCCCTTCCAGACTGTGGATGTTTCTTGTTACAGATTTAAAAAGCCTTGTGGCCAAATTACCCTTTGAGCTGTGGGCTTTTGGGACACACCTGAGTGTGTTGCAAAATCCCTAGAGCAGGAAATCACAGGCTTCATGCCTTGGGCAGAAAGACTGAACAACCTGGAGTCGCATCCAGGAATGGGAAAAGAAGTGCAAAATAAAAAAACCACACTACTCCCTCAATAAAAGTGTTTTTCTGTTATAAATGGAGCTGAGAAATAGAAGTGTTTTATGCTCCTGGCTTTTATATCCTGGCAACTCCAGTGCTGTAATACTTACCACGCATTAGTGTAAATAGGATCTAAATTAAAGGTTTACATTATCCCAGCTGCACTCACACCACTGGGAGAAAAAGCCTGGGAGAGCAGCCCATCAACTCCACAGCAGGGCTCAGATAAAGAACCAACCCTGGAAGAAAAACACCTTCTTTCCCCACTCTGGAGCTTTGAGCTCACTTTAACCTCCCCAAAGAGATGGCCCCTTCCCAGCAGGATCTCTGCAGCACCCTGATGACTTGATTGTGTTTGCCTCATATCTGGAGAGCATCCATGTGATTCACTCACAGTTCCTCCGGGGCCTTGCAGCTTTGATCCTCGTCTTCATTGCTCGTTTTTTTTTTCTCACGAGAGACAAAATAAAAAAGATGACTGATAATACGCAAGATGAGGAGTCTGCTCCATGGTCACCAAGTGCTAAGGGTACAGGCCCAGATGTTTAACAGGACTGGGTGGTGAGCAGCGGACGCAAAGTTGTGCTGGGATCTTACACCACCCAGATTCCATGAGCCAACTCTGCTCCATGAACAGCACACATTTTCCCTCAAAACTAGAGAAACCAATGTAATTGCCATCCTAAAAATGAGTAACAGCACAAAATGACAGACATTGTATCAGCTGAGTTACAGCAATGAGTCAAGGTTTGGTGTTTGTGCCTGCTTTGCCCAGTGACACCCTGAAACAGCCAGAAGGCTTTAGTCTCTTTTTTCCTTTTCCTTCTGTGTTTTTGTTTTGTTGTTTTGTTTTGGTTTTTGGTTTTTTGATTTTTTTTTACTATATATATTTCCACACATGAGAAAATAAGAAAGAACTGAGCTTCAACAGTCAGCAGCTCAATACGGAAGGGATCGTGTCTAACCAGAAAGAAGTTTTAGGCAGAGCAACCTGCTTAGCCAAAATAAGCCTTTCTCTCTAAAAAGCACAGTCACCTTTGTGCTGATTCCATTTTAAACAAGTGAAGTTTTCAAAACAAAGATTTTTTTCAAGTTAAAAAGAAATTGAAAATAATTTTTATATATATATCTGTCTCAACTCTGGGATTCTGTTACCACAGGTGACTGCTCCCTTACTTCCAGTCCTTGGAGACTGCCATAGTTTAACTGTCATGCTGACTAATGTCCCCTCAACAGGGTCAATAATACTATTTCATTTCTCTATCCAGCCAGAGACATTTGTAGAATCTATAGGAATTCTTCACTCCTGCTGTATCAGCCCTTCTCCCATTTTTGCCTACAACAGGCCAAGTGGTTCGAAGGCATCAGGGGAGCAGAGAGATGCTCTGCAGTGCAGGCAATGCATGCATTCACCCTCTTGCACACCCCTACTGCATGATCACATAGCCCTGGTCTCCTGGGGAAACCAGACAGAAGTGGATAATCATCTCATTGTATGTCTCCAAGTGTAAAATTATTCCCTGCAGGAGAGAAGACTCCTTGTGTGGGTAGATTTCCCTGCCTGCAGAGCACTCATATTCTAAAAACAAGAGAAGAAGAGTACCACCTGAGCTCTGGTTCCAAGGCAGAGATGAAGCTTGTTTTGAAGACAAGATCTTATTTGCACATAGATCACTCTGGAACATTTTTCCTAGGTTTCCTTTGAAGAAGGTAAACAAAACCTCACAGGAAAAAATAGTGAGAATTTTCTACTTGTCTACCTAGTGTACAGCTGATGAGACAGGGTACAGCCAAGGGCTAATCTGCAATGCAAACTTTCCCCCAGAGATACCACTCTGTCTCCTTCATAGGATATACCTTCATGCTAGAAGGGAGAAAAATAGGAGACCAAAACTACAAGGACATACACCATGAGAGAAGACCCACACACACTTTCCAGTCATTTCCTTGTTCATGCTTCCTCCTGTCTTTGAAGTGGAGTTTCTAAGGGATGTGCTTCATGATGCTCCCAAACATACACAAGGGAAAGTAGAGTAAGGAAGTAAAAAGAGATTAAACTTGTTAAAGGAGAAGCCTCTGCCTGAGCATTGTCACACCTTTCAAGGAGTTGCACACACATGACCTGAGACTTTTAACTACTGGAATTAGAGTCCCACTCCAATGAGACGTATATATGCAAAAAAGGTTAAAGATAAAAGAAAATATGCCCGGTGGTGCCAACTGACACTACCTGAAATGCAGGTACATGATAAACAGCCCAGAGACAAAGTCTTAATTAAAGTATTTTTCTGAAAATCAAAACTGAACTCAAAAGGGAGGGGCCATATGCTGTCTTATTGTAAACTTATTTTGCTGTTCAAGTTCAAGGAAAAGAAAATTGGATACACCATTCTCACATCAAACGAGTAGTGCATAACCAAGCCCATTAATTGATGACAGAATCTTGAAAATCAACAAAAAATGAAATGGGATCTTATTCTACTCCTGATGCTGTTGATTCTCGTGACAACTACACCATGGCTAAGTAGAAAACTGAAAATTCTAAAAAGAAAGAATGATCCAAAGTGGCGGAAAAGTGATAAATTCAAAAAGAAACAATCTACAAAGAGTATACAAGATTCAAGTTCCAAATTCTTGAGGAATCTAAAGGAGGGACTCTCATTTTTGTTGTGAATCACACAAGGCACATGATCCTACTATGACAGAGGTAGTAAAAAAATTAGATCTTATTGTTCCAGTCATACTAGTTATTGTTAATTTCAAGTGTTACGTGGAAGTTAACAGTAATTTGGCAGAATACAAACTACTTTACTTCGTGAAAAAATTGACTCAATACCAGTTACAGTCCCTCTCCCCACTGCAATGAATCCAACTTCCACTCTGCCAGTAAGAGCAGACTTGATCCCCCAAATATCTGAAATTGGATAATATCCTCTTAAACACACAGGGACAATAGCTATTATGTAATCCCTCATGGTCACTGAAACAGGTAGAACTGATGAGACGAGTTGGTGTTTCTCCAGTCAAACTGACCTGTTCACCATTCCTACACACATTCTCTGTGGGATGGTGAGCATGGCGATAGGATCAAACCTTTGCCCTCTCGAGACGAACAAAAAGAGATGTAGCTGATACTATACAGACAGGATTGAGACTCTTAAATAGTGTATGTGCTGATGTACTTGTGCACAAATTGAACATAACCACAAGTGACTCAAGGAATTTGGAGCATCCAATGCAGTCCTCTCTGTTAGCATTAGGGGCTAACGAATGGCTTGTGTCTGATACATTACCTCAGTGGGAAAAATCAGGGAAAGAGACCAGCAGTTGACTGTAGATCAACTGCTTTGCTGTAGCAGTGCTCCTGTAATAGTCCAAGGCAATGTTTTACTTGGCTTTACCTGCATCCAAGCTCAACTTGTTACTGATCCTCAACGTGTACATAAAATTATGGAGAATAATCAAACAATTTGAAAGGTTTCGTGAACTGTGTTCAGCATGTGAGCAGGAATGCTAAATAAAAACCAAGGGAGGACTGTTGAGAGGTATTAGTTGTTTAGCTTAAATAAGTAAGTTTCAAATAGAATGAGTCACAGAGTTATAGTGTTGTGTGATTTAGTATGTTGTTTGCCTGGCTTTAATTGTTTAGCATGAGTAGCTGGATTTGCTGAAACCTTAGTCTGCAAGCTGTGGACTTTCACCTAGATAAGTCTGTGGCTGAGAGTTCATGTTCTTAGTAATCTCTCTAGTAGTTGGTACAGTGCTGTGTTTTGCCTTTAGTATAAGAACATTGATGACACATTGATGTTTTGGTTGTTGCTAAGTATTGTTTATCCTAAACCCAGGATAAGTTTCCAGTGTTCTTCCAGTGGGCAGGTACATTAGAAGCACAAACCAGGGCATCACCTGAAGGAGCTCTGGTCCCAGACTCATGTGGTGCCCCAGGCAAGGCCATGGCATGGTGCATGTGGAGCAAAGGGTGGAACAGGTAGGCACCAGGGGATGGGAACTCACCTCTCCCCCTACCTCTACCTCCATGGAAAAGTCCCTGCTCGCCTCTGCGCAGTGGAATCCATATAGAGGTAGACTTCAATATGAGGGGAAGAGGATGGAGGAGGGAAGGATTTAAACAGATTTTCCCAAGGTTTGGCTGAAATGTCTGAGTGATTGCACTGGCTGGGAGGTGAGGAAACACTGAGGACCCTCTCAGAGAGGAAGGTTCAGGCACAGTAGGAAGTGAAGCCTGGTCAAGGTCAGAGACCTTGGAGAGAGAGAAAGGGGAGCAGGTGGAGGAACAGAGCTGGGAGGGTACAAGGGACAGCACACAGGCTGTGTCCCTGAACTCCTGCCATGGCTCTTTCTTCCACTGACCACCTCCCGGCCTAAATTTCTCAAGGGAAGCGCTCAGTTCCCACATGTTTAGGGCATAGGTGACCATAAAGCTCTGTTACCTTGGCTCAGGAAAAGGCTCGCTCATTACCCCTGCTCCCTTTGTATGTTACTTTCCTCCCAGGGGCTGACAGAGCTGCAAATGTTTCCTCCTCAAAAATGAAAGGAAGAAGCCATGAAGACACCAAGCCCTGAAGGGAAATAATAAACAAACCCATGACAGCATCACCTCTTTGATAAAATGCTGGGAAGGTTTTATGAAAGCTCTTCAGAGAAACGTGGCTGGCTGCTAGCCTGGAGCAAGAGCTCCCAGATTCCTTCTGCCTCCAAATTTGCAGCTTGCTTGATCAAGGCTGGTCCTTCCCCCCTGCCTCCATCACTCACATGTATAAATGGTGCTGGTGGGGGAACTCTGCTTGGACCGAGGGGGGAGGAGAGCAGAGGGAAAAGCACCAAAGGGGAGGAAGAGTGCCTTAATGAAAGAGAGGAACAGGACAAAACCTGGAAGACAAATTAATCTAAGAGACACCAAAATGCACAAGAGGCACATGAAAGGGCTGAGTGGAGAAGAGGTCATGGGAAGGGAAAATACCAGGCCACTTAAACCAAAATGATTGAACAGCAAATGCTGTGCACAAGCTGTCTCCTACGGTGCACGACATTATCTTCAGCGTGCACCTTCTCCCTGCCTGCCCAGGGGCAGGGTGGTGCTGCTCTCTCTCTCACTCTCTCTCTCTACTTTAAAGACATCCAAAGGCCCATGCCCAAACCAGCAAAGGGTCTCAGGCGTGGGAAAGCTCTGCATCGCCACTCCTCGCTTCCAGACACCTGGCATGCACACTGCAGGAGACACACAAGTGCCCTATGGCACAAACAGGGAGATCCACCCTTCCCAAAACCAGTTCCCATCTCCTGAGACCAAGGGCAGTCCTTGAGATTTTCCATCCTGTATTATTATTCCCTTGGTTGTACATACAAAACATTATTTTTTTCCCTGGTTCTACAGTTCAGGATAGACCCAAGAGCCCTGGTTTAAGTTAATAGTTTCATTCTGGCTACTCTCATTGAGCATGGAATTCAAAGTTTAAATGTCACTGAACAGAAATCATGCAGAACTATTGCTGCCGTCACCCTTTCAGGGTCATGGTCTTTCTTGTTTGCTGCTTTTTGTCAAAAGGATTTTCCTGCTAGTAATCCCAGTCCCAAAAACAAGGAGGGTGGAAGACGACATTACCCATGCTTTGCACTGCAGGCAGTCAGGGATCACACAGCCCTTCACAGCCCCACTTAGCTTATGAATCCAGAAGGACTGGTACAAGAGCCAGCTTCTTCTGGCCAGGGATCCTGGTTGTGGAGTCTTCCTCACTGCAGGTATTCCAGAACCATCTGGACACAATCCTGTACAATGAGCTGTAGGATAACCCTGCTTGAGCAGAGACGTTGGACCAGATGACCCAGCCAGTGGTCCCTTCCAACTTTACTCACCTTGGACTCAGTGATCAGCCAAACGTGCTGGAGCAGCAGCATTGCTGCTCCTAGAGTTCAGGGAGTTGCTTAGTAGGATTTATTGGATTGTGGCTCTCCTGTGGACCTGTATATCTGTTCCACTGGCTCAGAGGAAGTTTATCAGCATGGCTTCTCCTCTCCCATCACCATCTTTCCTCCTGGAAGGCCAATAGAGCTGTGAATATTTCCTGAATGAGCACAAAGTAAATGAAAGGACTCAGGCAGGCAACTATTTGCCTGGAGATTACCTAAAGCAATGCAGCAAGAAAGGGAAAGCAAAGTTAAAGGGCAAAAGAAACTCTGTCCTTTTGTGCTGGGTGGAGTTCAGAGGTTCCAAGAGAGCCCAGAAGGTTTAAGTGAAAACGTAATTGTTTCAGGGTCTGAGCTGGCACCAGTCAAATCACAAAACACAGCTATTACAAGTTGTCCCTGTGACTCATACCTGAGAGGTGAGTGTTATCCAGATATTAGCCTTTAGCATTTTAGTGCTCTGGGCCTGTGGCTCCTGGCCAGGGAGAGGGTACAGTCTTAATAAGAGCCTGTCATGTGAAATGACATGTTCGTGTGACTGACACCTGAGTGTGCTCAGTTCAGATAGGACAAAGAAATCAGTATATCTCTTTGACTCAAACTACATTTCTTTTAGCTCCAGTAGCTCAGGGTGAGACTTAGCTGCTGTGTCTGGCAGGGAACATCCACCTGGGACTATTTACCACTGATAGCAGCCAGAAACCTCACATATGGGGTATTCCCTGACAGGTTCTTCAGGAAGGTGTTCCTGTACCCCAAAAACAATTTAAAACAGTTGAAGATCTCCTGGGACAAGCTAAACCTGCCTGGCAGGAAAGCTGTCTTCTGGCAAGAAAATTAGAAAAAAAGAGTATTAATTATGAGACAACATCAGTGTTTCTCTTTGGGATAGTGAATGAGATTGCCCTTCCCCATATAAACCAACAAACTCCTTTCTTTTACTATGTTAATGCAGTGTTACTCCAGCTCCCCAAGACAACTGGTTTCAATGAAGTCTGTCACAAACCAAACTAAGGGTGTTTGGAAGCTCAAAAGACGCCTCAGCCATGTAGGTTTTGCTGCTCCCTGTTGAAGCATTCCTCAAGAGGGTAGGAAGGTGTAAGCGACTGTTGTTGGAGTCTGAGTGCAGAGGCAGGCAGACTTTTCATCTGTTCCCTGTTCCACTCCTATGCCTCTGTGGAAATGGGTGCACTACCACAAAGGCAGTGGAACTAAGGAGATTTGTTGAGTTTCTGCCTCTGCCTAGGCCACAGTTTCCAGGGGGGAATTCCACTCCAGTTCAGTGATCTCCAGGACTTGCCCCAGTTGCATACACATAGGACTCTCAAAGCTATCTGCATGGGGTATGGACATGTGACGTGGGGCCTGCAGGAGATCTCAGTCCCTCTGGAGAGGCAGCTAGAGCCAGGCATGATGACCTAGGGCATCTCAAATGGTTCCTGATCCCTGCACTTAAGCATCTGAGTTGAGCTCATAGTCAGCACAGTCAATGAAGAAATTCAGTTCTTTCCAGATGGACTCAGAGAAAGTTCCTGTTGTCACTTGCCAGTCGGAGCAGAGTTGTGGGCTCCCAGACTTCTCTCAGCTGCTCTTGGTCCCTCTTGCACTGTGCTTCTCTCGTGCTGCAGAGCTCAGATAGCTTCTGCACCTACCCCCTCTGATGGGTTTTCCAACACTCTTACACAGTCATCCTTATACCCTCAGGTCCCCAGAGACAACATGAAAATCTTCTCAGTGTTCCACCATTCTTGTCTGGAGACACCATCATCTCTCTCTTCTGGCTGGAAGGACAACTATCATCCCAGTATTAGGAACGTTCATCCCTACAGCATGTTTCTCAAGCTCAGCTGTTCATCAGGGTAGGCAGAGGGCTGGGCTGCAGTGTCTGATGCCTGTTCAGCACTTGGAGTGCATGGACTATGAAGGCAGCAGACACAGAGAGAGCTCTGGCAATGTGTCACTTTATGGCCCTGTTGCCCAGAGATAGAGGAGACTCTCTTATCTTATGTTTCCACCAGGGACAGAGGGATGAATTTAAAGAGCTAATGGCATTCCAGACACTGAGAAGTGGGTAAATGCAGAATGTCCCAAATTCGATGAGAGTAGGTCCTGTCCACAGATATATAGCTACTCTATACACAGTACTTTTCAAGGAGCGAAAGGGTTTTTAGGACAACAAGACCTGACCAGAGCCCCAGCTGTCTCTCTATCCCACCCTATTCTTGGACATTACATCCACACTATATGTGATGAATTTTACTAGACTCAGGGATATGTTCTCCCTCCTGAAGGTGGTTAGATAGGAGCACACTGGAAATTCTAATGTCTGAGAAGTTATACTTGAGTCTCACATCTTATATCCAGATTGCAGATTTTTGGCCCTCACCAGAGTAACACATGAGGAGGACCAAGTCACATCCCAGTACCGAAGTAACTGTTGGGGGAATGCATGGCACTGGCTTCTGGGCAAGCAGGGACAGCAGGTAAGACATTCTTAGCTGTCTTGGAGGCAGGAGGAAGAACTCATCCCAAAGTCCAGGCCTTTCAGCCAGGGTGGTTACCTGCATTCAAAGGGAGCCTGTTCTCTCTTATGCCACCATCTGCAAAGCCAGGTGTCACACAGCCATGCCGGTCCTGTGAGCCAGCTGGTCTGGGCCAGACTCATGGACTGAGATGCAGATGAGCTGTGTCAGCGCTTTAATTGAAAGATTTTATGCAAGCAAGAAAAAGAAGTCAAAGACACTTTCATTTGAGACAAAGTGTAGAGGAGTGATGGACATTTTAGAGAAAACTTCTCAGAGATGAAAAAGTTTTGTTCAGCTAGTTCCAGGCCAGCAGCAGAAATCAGCAGAATGCAAGCAGATATCCTGGGGAGGAGGGAGAGCAGGAGATTGGGTAGATGGAAACTGGGCAAATTCCCTGGAAAGGGCTAAGGCAATTGGTGATCCTGCAACCAAAAAAACCAGCATCTCAGGCACCATATTTCTTATATTTTCAGAGGTATATCCTAGTTAGAAATCTTTAGCCTGAGAGCATGTTGTCCTTTTTGTCTTCCTCCCATTTGCTTATTTTCTCTTCTTCACCAAGATGTAGGTGATGGGGAGAAGGAAAGACAGCAGGCAGATGATCTGTCAATGCTCATCTGCTTTGGGCACATGTGGAAACCTGCCCTGGTACAGCCCCACCAGACCTGCCTGGAGGTGTTCAGCAAATGCAACCAGCTCCCGCATCCCCAGCAGCCATCACTGCCAAATGGAGAGCTGAAACTCAGTTTGGGATGGAAGGGCTGCACAAAGGGAGACTCTGCTGTTCTCCCATCCACACTGCAGTGCCAAACAGCCTTTGATTCATTCCCATGAGGTGAAACAGAGCAAGGTTTGGAAGAGATCAGCACTGCTGCTGCCATTTTACAGATGAAATAGAGCAAACAGAATGGGAAGAGCTTCCCAAGATATACCAAAAATGTCAAAGCACCTGCAGCAAAAAACTTCAGTTCTTGTTTGGTCTAGAAGAATTGAATACATGGCCACTTTCATCTTGCATTTTAAATTTCATTGCTTTTAAGGTCAGAAGGCACAAATCCTGTCAACTTGACCTCCTGCAATGGGAGAGGTCCAGGAATTTCCTCCAGCAGGACTTGCAGGTTGCAGTTTAACTGTAAGACTTTTTTGCAAGGGAGTCAGTCTTAATTTGAAAACCTCACACAATAGAGAATCCACAACACTTTTTAACATTTTGTTCCAACAACAAATTACTCTCCCTGTCAAGCATGAATAGTTTAAGTTGTAGATTTATTTCTTCCTACAAAGCATATTTCAATAGCTTGACAGCTGGAGTTCCTCTGACCTAAAACCCGGATGACTATATTTGGCCAGGTGAATCTTACCTCTCTAGTGAGGCACTACAGGGTGATTCATTGCCTTTGAAATTTAGGTATGGATGAAAAAAAGAAAAGAAAAAAAGAAAAATGTTTGGATTTGCATGGGTCTGCCAGGTGAATAACACCCAGAAGTCTCTCAAGGCAGCTAGGTTGAAAACAAGCAGAACCACAACTCGCAGCAATTTAAGGGTGTCTGCTGCCAGGGAAAACACCTTTCCCTCCCCACAGTTTAATAACACTTCTGGAGCTGTTGGAATCTGGTGTATCAAACTGTGCTGTGCACTGCCCTCCTTACATGGCTAGCAAAGAGCAAAGACAGAATCATGTCTCCTATGGACCAGATCCTTCTGGAGGCTATGTTCTCCATAGCTCCCCACCGACGGCGGGCAATGCCTGCCCCTTTTCTCGTGTTGATGGGTCTACTTAGCAGTGCTTGGTGCTTCTCCAACAGCAAAGCCAAACACCGTGGTTAAGACAGAAAAGTTAAACTGAAACCGATATGACATTTTAATGCCATTTTAATAAGGATAATAACACACACTATTGAGACATGAGAGTAAGGTAGGGATATAGCAAAAGTTGTTTACTACATGCTAAGCAAAAGCAAGAGGAATTTGATAAGTAATGCAACAACAACAACAAAAAAAAAACCCACAAACAAACAAAGGGGAAAAAACCAAACAAACCAGAACCCACACTACACCTTGAGTCAAAAGTCTTAAGATCTGCAGCAAGAATTTTCATGTATTGATCAAGACAGTTGAAGATATAAAGTGGGGGAAGAGTAGAAAAAAAGACAGTCCTGAAGGGAAATGAGAATTGAATTCTGCAGGTATGTCGGTTGATCACAGCAGTATACAAGGCTGCTACATAGAGTTTGAGGGATAAATCTTCATGTTAGAAATGGAAAAAAACAATGTGCTGTCCACACATAGAGCAAATGAAACAAACCTGGGAAATTTCTTCCCAAAAGCCATTTGATTCCTAGCTGGTGAATTACAGGAAACCACATTCATCCAGACCTCAATTAATTGTTCAGTATGGCACCATGTGGGAAGGGAGGAGTTATTTTAAGGCAGCACAATTAATACAGGAAAAATACAGCAGTACACACACCAGCCAAAGAGCAACAAGAATTTTATTTATAGGGAAGTTGCTCACCTAGTTCTGTGAGCACTGTGTTCAGGTCTGTAGTAGGTGGGGCTGGATAGTAGATGAAGGCAGAGTAGGATTGCACATTCGGAACTATGTTAAGTGAAAGAATAGTAAGGGAATTTAAATTGTACAAAGGGTGAAGGACAAATACTTACCCAGTGGTTCTTCTGCCTTAAGAATAAGATGCCTGACAGCAGGACAGTCTCACCCCCAGCCCATACCTTGGTCACTATACTGAGCACAGCTACTCCACCTCCTCCCACACGCCCCAAAATCACACCCCAAAGGGAAAGGAATAAAATACAAATGGAGCATGTAGGCATACTGCCTGAAAGGGTTAATTCCTCTTTGCTTAGGCCGAAGAGGAAAAGGGCTTGAGGAAGCTATTGCTATAGATGACTTCCTTTTCATGGTGAAGTTTGCTGACAGCTGCTTAAAAATACAACCAACACTAACAGTTTACCATGTGGGTATTGACATTTTATTTTTTTAAAAAGGAAAAAAAAGAATACATCCTTTTAGTGACTGGAAATGTGTGCAAAGTTACATTTTTCAATTTATTCGTGCATTAAAGAAACAGGTTTTGAACAAGTTTCTCTAATGCATGGGACTTACAAATTCTTTCACAACCAATAATGCTTTTTTTCAAATACTTTGTAATAATATGGCATTGGGAGAGCCAGAGATCCCCTGAGATGTCAGTACTGCTAGAACAGGAGGTGCCTGACCTCAGTCCCTCAGCCATGAGTACCAGGGATATCCCAGTTATTCTGCAAGGTAGAAAAGGAGGTGCTCCAAAAACCACAATGCCATAATCCAAGACCACCCCAGGAAAATCCAAAATTATCTCAAAGCTGACAGAGAATCAGCAGTTCCCACACATCTCTGAATGAACTCATCCCAACCTTGGTATTTAGTAACAGCTTTAAGGAGTATATTTATATATAAATCTACTAAAAATAAAAAAAAACAAACCCAATGACACCATTGTAAAATTTACATGAACACACGCAACTTAAGCAACACTGTGTTTCCAGTGGATCTATTTGCTGCTTGCAGTTTATATACAAAGCTGATTAATTAGAAAGGCTGCTTCAGGGAGCCAAGCATTTTGTCTAGGTTAGCCCCCGGTTAGAATAAGGATTTCCTATATGTGATCTTCTAGGAGTTGGCAATACTAAAAATTTTGATTGTAACACCAGGGTGCACTTGTGTGTAAACATTCTGTCTAAATATTGAACAAAAATACAATGCATTCTTACTCTCTGCACTGACATTATGGATCAGCTGACTGATACAATAGCTAGAAATTCATAAGAGATATAAAAGTTTGGCTAATAAAAATCCTTTAGACAAGTTAATTCCTGGTATCAAGGTACTGACTTTAGAGCAATATCAAGCAGAATTTGATCCACAGTAGAACCACAGGCAAATTTCCTCCAGGATGTAGGGGTTTCCAATCCATGCCAGCAAAACAATTTCAGTTTTGCATGATCCCCATTCTACAGATTGGAACACAGGTTTGAAGGGAAGCAGTTTACCAAAGTCACAGGCAATGTCAGCAACATAGCTCAAAAGAGCTTCACATTCCTGAACACCTGATTCGTGTTGGACAACAACGCTCACTTCTCTCCTGACTCCTACAGTCCTCAATCCCCTTCTATTAGGAAAATATTATGTGATACTGCATTTGGAGGAAGGCTCACAGGGAAATGTCAAAAGCAAATGTGTCAGGGATATACAAAAAAGAAAAAATTTACTAGAATATCTCAAGACAGGTAAAAAACTCTTCCTGTTGTTCTTGAAGCTCTTCTTAACTTCTCCTTTTTGCCAGCTGCAGTCCTGAGTAATGAATACCTGCCAGATCTGGGTGGCAGCTGCCTCAGACCCTCTCCTTGTGCTTCACATTAGCCAGCTTGACTGTTTCCTGCTCAGAGGCAGGTGGAGAAGGCTCATCGTGACATCCAATCATCAGCTGATAGACAATCACTCCCGCAACTGCCCCAAGGAAAGGGGCAACAACTGGAACCCACCACCAGTGGGATGGCTTACCAATCCTGGAAAACGAAAAGAAAGTGCACAAGGTAAGAACTGCAGCCTAAGCATTAGGATATTTGCACTTGGATCTGGGGCAATGCAAGATCTGACTCTCTCTAGCCATCACTACTAACTTGCACAAGACAATAACACCTGCACATCTGCAGAGCTTCCAAGGCAGGCGTACACACATATGCACACACACACGCACACACTAGAAGTCCCAGTGACAAGCAATTCAGAACAGCTACTTTCAGGACTTCCAAGACTGTCTCTCTGCCAAGAAAGGAGAGAAGCCTACTCTAGGCACCTTCAATTCCCTCCCACTGCTTGCAGGAAAGCAACCCTTGATAACATGGCTCTCTTAATTGTCTCAAAAAAATAACAAGCACTTTCCATTTTCTACCTTTAAAAAATCATGATATGCTCATGTTCAAGGTGGAACTGAAATTCTCAGTGACACTCCTAGGTTTCCTCTTTGACAGCAAAGTTCTGTCATTTGCTCTCACTGGAAGCTGCCCAGCTTCTACGATTTCTTAAGAAGTCGAAAAGCAGAGTCTTTTAGCAATGTTTAGACAATCCAAAGATATCTCATGGCTACCAAGACCCTTTATAGTGCCAGAGCTACCATCTATTTGGACTCATAATGTATTTCCCCTTCATGCACAGGGTTTTCACCCTCAAGCACTTACCGGAACACTTCAGTGCCCCAGCCAGCAATGGCTGTGAAGAGACGAGGCCCGAAGTCCCTGGCAGGGTTGACAGCATAGCCAGAGTTGAAGCCCATGGAGGTTCCAATAACGAGGACAACAAAGCCAACTGTGAAAGCCTCCAGCCCAGAGGGGATGGGGTTGTTGTAGGGATCAACAATAGCCAAGACACAAACAATCAGGGAGGCAGTGCCAATGAACTGGAGAGGGATGGGGAAGGAAAACAAGAATTTAAGCCAGATTAGTCTTCTAACCAAGTTATTTAACTCCTCTGGGATGTCATTCTCTTAACAGGAAGAGGTGCACCAAGTCATCCCATGACATTATCAGACCACAGCAACCATGGGAATGAAAGAGTGGAGCATGCTCTTCTCTTAAGATTATGGCAGCCCAGAACCTCAATCAAGCTCGCACCTTCTTCCCTACCCCTAGAAGAGCTATGAATAGCTGTTTAGGCAACCGGAAAAGCTGGAAACACCTTCCCAAACCTTCTTCACACATGCCATGGCTGGGTAGAAGCTGTCCCTTTTGTGGTTGATGGCAACTTTAGGAGAGAGTCACATACAACAGCAACCACTACCCCACACTCAGTTGACCTCTAGATTGTGCCACAACCTCAGTAGCACAGTGAGAGTGAGGAAGAGCTATGATCCCTCACACTATGGCTCTTCAGGGACTATGAGTAAATGGCATTCTTTTCTCTGGTGTCTTGACCAGTGTTGTACCACTTGTTAACACCTTAGCACAAGCCTTCTGGCTCTAAGGTCCTTTCTGGCCCTGCTCTCCCTACGGGTGAGCGAGATACTTGTGTCAATTCCAAAACACTTTCTCAATATCTTATCTTTACATTGCAATTCATTTTCTAACTAAAGGTCAGGCCCAGAACCACCCAAAAGATTCCTCTTCAAATGCACTTTCATCATCCCAGCACCCTCTTACCTGGTCAAAGAAGCCATTCACAACATTCAGATGCTCAGATGGGTAGGTTGCAAAGATACCAGCAGTGCCATTCTGTCCTAGGACACTGAGCCGGTTATTGTCAAAAGCCCAGATGGCATCTAGAGGTAGGGAAGGAAAAAAAAATTTGCTGTAGAGAAAATACTCATTTGGAAAACTTAGGGCATCATCCACCACAGTGTTTTACCAATCAGGCTCAGAGGCAGATGGCATTAGTCCCTGTTCCTAACAATTATTATTTGCCAGGCATCAGGAAAGAGAGCCAAAAAGCATACACTAAAGTGACTCCAACTATCTTGCAAGGGTAGCCAGATGCCTGTGGTATCAGTCTTGGTGTGAAGACATGACATAATTATATGGATCAGCAAACCGGATTTGGCCTGTTCTTTCACTTTTCTTAGTTTCAACTCCCAAGGTTGTCTTTAGAGCAGCCAGCGCCTTTCCTACCACTGTGTAGAAACTGGATAACTAACTTAAGAGGGTCTATATTCCCTTCATTGTGAGTGGAGACAAAACCAGACACCTCTGAATGTAGCTTTTCCATGGGTTAGGTGGCTAAAACAGGGTTTAATCCCTTCTGAAGAGGAGGCTTCAGTCCACCAACTGAAAAGGTAATTGGTGTTGAACGGTAGCCCTGATGTTTACTGAGAGGAAGGTAGGTCTCCTTGCTTCTTCCTAAAGTGAAAAGCAGTTCCTGCTAGTGCTGGGGTGGCAGCTTCCTCCTTCCTGCTGGAAATAACGATGACCCAGATGTTCCACTCAGCTACAGGGAACATCACTCCTATTCCCAGAAACAATCGGGAGGCAAAGTCTGAGTCAAAATGTCACACTTGATATTAGAGGAAGAGCAAGGGCCAGCACAAAGATTCCGTTCTTGCCCACTGAAGCTCTCCCTATGATGATGAAAAGCACACGGGAGGAAAAGATGCATGAGGAACTGCATTTCTAGGGTGCTTTCCAAGGTATGGAATCACTCTGATAAAAGCAGCAAAATCTGCTAAAAGTCGTATTATCTAGAAGCTAACACAAGACAATGCATTAGACATCACAGTGAAGACTTCATTTTTTTTAAACCAAGAATGAGAAAATGGTTCTGGAACAGTGAACAGATATAAAACCTCCATCGCTGCTAGTGTTTCACTGACTTTTCTGGAAGGCCAGTAGATACAAAAGGGGCCATCCAGAGGTGCAGGGTTCGTTGCTCAAGGGCAAAGACTTGCACTTTGACAATGCTTGTTAGCCTTCAGATTGCTTTGAGAAGGCTTGAACCCATCACCATGAGAATGGGAAAGCCAGCCCAGAAACATAGTAAGGAAGTTTCTTGGATCTCTGCTCTGCAAGAAACTGCTCCTCTCTGATCTGGAAACCTCCCTCCCTGCAGTGAGTCACGAACACTGTAGTCTCACCTCAAAAAACACACAAGGTTTCCACACTTACCATAGTACAGTCCAAAGACTATGCCAGCTCCAAGGAAAGCCCCCAGGGTTTGTGCAAGGGCATAAATTGGTAGCTTGATCCAGGGCTCCCGGGCCAATAAGCACATGGCGAAAGTGACAGCTGGATTCAGGTGTCCACCTGCAGAGAGGTTTGGTGGTTAGTGTACTTTTATGGGCAGAATTTAGGTCCCAGAGCTCTGCCAAGGGGCACTAGCTTCCATACCAGTGCCACACAGGAAAAGTAGGCCTACACAACAATTGACAGAAGTGAAACTCAGCCTACATGGAGCCGCACATACCTGATACTTGTCCTGCGATCAAAATGCCGAGCGTTACAGCAAAGCCGAAGGCAAGGTTGACAGTCAGGAAACCTCCATGAGTCCCTCTGCTGAGCACGATCTGTGCAACAGAGCCACAGCCAAAGAGCTAGAAGGAGAAAAAGAGATTGAAATTACCCTCTCTGTTTCACATCAGGGCCAGTTGTTGACCAATGCTTGCAATTGCTCCACTTACACCTTCATGGACCATCATAGTCCACTCACAACTCAAAGCCTTCACAGCTTCAATCTTTGGTCAAAGCATCTAGGCATTATCTCTAGGGATGGGCGGGAAAAAGAAAGAGCACAGACAAATCCATCTCCTGGCAGGATGGACCAAAACAGGACCAAACTTAAAAGAAGATGGATCTACAGGAGTCTGGAATTCTTTGTCCAAACATCTAATTTTAAGATGGCAGGTGAGAAGGGTCAGCCAGATCCTGGTCTGAGATATTCACAGTACAACTATTCTGATGAAGGATCTGAGTACCTTTGTCTTAAAAAGTGTAATAATTGTTTGACACACAAGCTCATAGTTTGGTAGGGAACAATTTTGTTAATGCCTGGAAATACAATCATGACTGAAGAAGACCACGTTCAGCTTGACATTCATGGAGTTCTCTTTTCAGGCTCCATCAAGAAAAGTCCACATGCAAGAGAGTCCACCAGCACAGCCAGTCTTGGCCTTCGGTCCAGGATCAGGGATGCATCAAACCAAGCACTCCAGAAGACAAAAGCTGGGTTTTTTGGATGATAAAAGTGTTTCCTAGTAGCTAAGAGAGGTCTTGCTTAAAGATGTTTTCTCCAACTGGATAATCCTTCTCTTTCCAACTGCATCCAAAAGCCGTCATTCCTATGCTCACCCTTAACCCCTCAAACCAGTTTCCCCTGGCAATTCAGTTCGTGAGTCATCCAGCTGCAGGCTTTTTATGTCCACAAATCTTTCCACTATCCATCATACAATTTAAAGAGCTCTAAACCTGATCATCTGTATGTTTGTATCTCCCACTGGCTCCACCTGAACTGACCCTCAGTGTATCATCACTTGGAATTACCACATTGGGAGGAACTCAGAGGATCCTTAAACAAGGACAGAGATTACAGCTTGCTCATGAGATGCTCAAATCTAGGGATCAAGGCTTGACTTATTTCTTCTGACCACAAAGACTTTCTGCTTCCATGAACTCCATCATCCCAGAATTACTCAATTGCCACAGATGTGGTATCAACTCCTACAGGATAAGCCACCAAATAGGCACTGAGGTGGCAGGGTTTGCTGTCTTCACTTGTTCAGCCAACACTGGACATGCCCATTGAGCAACACACAATCCAAATCAGAGGCAAAGACAAAACACATGTAACTCATCCCCTCCCATACCCCTGACTACTGAAGAATTGCTAACAAAGCAAAAGATGCACTCAGCCTGCTTGGAAAGGAGCAGCCAGGTAGGCTGCAGGCTGATTCATGACGTGGATGCTCTGTACATAGGTGCCTCTTGACAAGGAACCAGGTGCCCAACACAAGGAACTTGTGTAAAAAGAACAAAGGAACCTGTTGAACTCGTTGGTGAGGGAGGGATGGCCAGCACTGCTCTCTACTGGGTGCAATCAGAACAGCCCCTACAATGTCCTCACTGAGCTGTGAAACCAAGGCAGAGGAGAATCCAAGACAAAGGCAGAAAAGATGAATTGTTTGTTGGCAGCAAACAGAAACAGCTATGCCCAAACCACCAAGGGAAGCATAGCTCCTACTGAGCAAATAAGTACAGGCTAATGACCAGGGTGAATCTTTTTCTTCCCTTTCTCCAGACAAGCCCCACCATGCTTTGGAGAGATTTCAGAGAGTACATAGCCATGGTGTTTGCCTCTCAAAGGCAACACAGCACATCAGTCTGACCAGGAAGGGGACAAGCCCACAAAACCTGAGTTTGGCAGAGTTGACCCCAGGTGATCCCTAGTGATGAAGGTATTTGTGTTATTCACCCTGTAAGAACTGGCAGTTCTTCAGGTGGATGGTGGTTGGCTCATTATCCACATACCTTTTGGTTGCAGAAACCACAGAGTAAAGTTTTCCCACCTCTACCTCCCTGATCACCCACAAAGGTCTTCCCTTAAGCTGGAGGAATGCCAGGGCTGCCATTTCTCAAGAGGTTATCTCAAGAGGTCATTCCCCATCCTCCTTTCCTCCATCCTACACCTGGCAGTAGGTCTCCAGCTTTTCCTCAGAAGGGAGTCTATGGGCCGTGCAAAAACACCCCGAAGCCACTCCACAGGAGCATTACAACTGTATATCAGATGAGCCGTGAGCACCATTTGGCTTAATTCAGCGTAACAGTAGAAAACTTAACCCTCAGCAGATAAAAAGAGTGCACTGGTACTTAGGGACAGGTTTGAACTTTGATATGCATGTGTTCAATTCCATCCTGCACCAGTGGAGTCCACTAAACACAAAAATACTGTGTCATGCATGACATCCCTCCATGGAATTTGACTTTTAGGAACCAGTTCAAGTCATGCTCACCCAGGCTTTTGTGGCAAGTACCTTGACACTACACAGTTTTGTTGTGGTAGTAGCTAATACTATTTTTAATCACACCACTTCCACTTCTGCTCTTTGCTAGTTTTCCTTCCAATTCCTTTTCCCAGGTCAGATGAGACCCAAGAACCTCAGCTTTCATTTTTTTAGGTTTTGTTTGCCCGCTGCTCACGGAGAACAGCTCAGGAGCATCTAGCTTGGGTTGAAAGGCAAGGAAGATCAAGTAAAAGCAATTCGACATTTTTCCGAGTCTTTTAAGTCCATGCAATGTATTAAAGAGGTCTTACTCAATATTGTACCACTATGGTCAGGGCAGTGGTGCACACCTAAGGGTGAGATGACACCCCATTCTTTTAATTTTAATAACCTGCCTCCCACATTGTTTGGTTTTGTGGTTTTGTTTTTCATTTCCTTTTGTTGGTTTTTTGTTTTCATTTTTGTTTCGTTTGGTTTTGGTTTTGGGGGTGGGGGTTGTATTTTGGTTTTGTTTTTGTGTAAAACACCACTTCTGGAAGAATATCCAGCCAACAGAAACCCAGGTTAGCACCTCACATGGCAGGAGGTCCAGCAGTCAACTATTATACACCCATGCTTCACTAGCCAAGATCAAAAATGGTTTTAAAGTGCTAATGAAATGCTTGCAATAAAGCATCATTCTGATGTATTAAACCTACTCTCCAAGG
This sequence comes from Callaeas wilsoni, assembly GCA_013398955.1. NCBI lineage: Eukaryota > Metazoa > Chordata > Aves > Passeriformes > Callaeidae > Callaeas > Callaeas wilsoni. The sequence goes on along the minus strand of VWPU01004739.1, from coordinate 16,369 downwards.
AATTGAGGTCAATGCAGCCATTAACCAGGTTAATGGAAGCCTGCTCCCTAATTTCATCTTACTGACTCTAGCAAATCTGATGGCTTTCCCGGCCGACAGGGAGGCTTCTCACTGCTCATGGGGTGATTCAGCTCCTTGCCTTGTGAAAAAGAACTAAATCCTTGTTCTGCAGGAACTGGTTCAAGAGTGGCAGGGCTTAAAAACTCCAGAGGGGAGAAGAACTCCCTCTGTACAAAGGAGGCACCAGCCAGAAGCAGCAACAAAAAAACCAGGAAAAGATAGCATGCTGCAGGAGATACTTCACACTCAGGAAACCCTGAGCTCTCTGTGTCCAGGGCATGTTTGGAGACTGAGCAGCTGGCTTTGTCACGCAAGATAAAAACACCTTGTCTCAATGTCTGAACACATGAAAGCCCAGTAGCCAGTTAGGGCTAGCAGGAAAGAACCATGAAGGATAAAAAGTGGCAATAGGTCATGAAGAAACAAGGCTACCAAAGGCAGCCTATTTGGGCAGACCTTGTGGAAAACAGCTTCATACGTGAGCTCAGGAGGAAGGTGATGCTAAGAACTCCTCTGCACAAGAGCCAGGTTTCTTTCCTTTCTTGTCTCCTCTTTTCTCTGCCAGGGCTTTTTTATACCTTCATGTGCAACACAAAAGGCCTGAGCGCATTTGCTCTTGGACTTCAGACAGACTGATCTCTAAATGTAGATGGGAAAGTTTCACTGTCATAGACCAGGAGGAGTGCAATTACCTGAATTACAACTCTTCTGCCAGCAAATAAACCACGGATTAGGCAAGAAGCCTGCTGTAAATCTACCCTAATCACCCTGGTGGATGGGAAAGGGTCAGCCCTTGATGTCCTCTTGTTAGTGGGGAAGATGCCAGAAGGGCAGTCAAACCATGAGTCTGCTTTGAAGGAGGAGACCTGGAGATATTGACGGATGATTTTAAGTTTTAGAAACACAAAGGGTACCACTCTTCACAGGGAGAAAGCAGAGAGCAAGGGTAGCATGCAGAGATCTTCTTGAACTCCACAACTCATGTGGCAGGATAGCCTCCATCAGCCAAAAAGACAATGCAAGGAGCGCTAGTCTTTACGCTTTTCCTCAAAGCATCTCTCAAACAACCAGGCTGGTCATCACTCTCAATTTGCAAAGCAAGGAGAAACCTTAGAGCCCACAGCCCAGTTTTTTGTCCAGCACAGCTGGAGGCAGCCTGTACAGAAGCAGCCCTGCAGGGAAGGGCAGCTGCAGATGGTCTGTAAGGTTACAGCCCTTTATGCACCACCCTCTGAACCAGAGCCAAGGCAGGGCTAGGGGGCTGGAGAGATGACAGACTCTAAGAAAAACTGTACCCCACATGCTACAAAAAAGCACTGCACAAAGCTGGAGACATGAGCCTCCCTCAGCTCAAGAAACCTGAGCAACTTTCAGCAGAGGAGTTAGGTACTAGGGAGGAAATTCACTGGTTTAGGTTGTTCACACATATATGGAAGGAAAAACGCTTATTCTGATGTCCCTACTATTGTTCAGATCAAGAAGTTTTAGCTGTTACAAAGACCAGTACATCTGGTGGGGGTTTGGTCACAAGGCTGGGAAAGTCTTGGTGCCTGAACTGTCCTGTTTGTAGGAAGGAGAAATGTCCTGCTTCTGGAGAGAGACAGCAAGAAGGGACAGTTTTGGACAGTTAGTGAAGAGCTTCAACCTCTTGTGGTGGAAGGGTTGAGGGAAAGCAGCAGCACTGCCACTTCCCATGTCCTTGCACCCAGCAGCACAGACCCTTTGCAAGGAAGAATCAGCAGCACTCAACATGCTTACAGCAAGGATTTCCACTCCCTTTTACAGCCTAGCAAAGCATTAACAAAGAAAAGATTTTTTAAAAAAATTTTTTTTATATATATAAAATTAAAATAAAATTACATTTTCCAAATGTGACAAGCTGGGTTTAAGCAAACCACCCCAAATCAAACAGCAACTGTGGGAACTACCATGCTGCCCCAGACAGTTGTGAGATGAGCAGCAACTCTAAGTTCTGTCCTGCCAACACCTAAGTGAGGCTCCCCTTGCTGTGGTGATCCCATCAGGTGAAGCTCCCCTTGCCTTGGTCATCCAAACTGCTTTGCCGTTTTTGTTTCTGTGGTCTACAGCACACTCATAGCCCAAAAAGCTACCACCTAGCCACAAAGTCAAGGCAGCACTGACTGAAAAGCAATTAGGAATTGTTTTGTTCTTCCTTTGTGCCTCTACAGCAGTGATTCAGTGAGTCCCACTCGGAAATCTGTCATAATCAACACATTACTTCTCCTGCAAGTGTAAAAGACAAACAGAGCCAGCTTTGGTATTTACAGCTAGCAGAACAAGGCAAACAGACCAAGCCTTAAGAGAGGCACGGAGACCCACCATGGAAATCTGGCTTTAGTGGGTTGCTACAGTAATAACACAAACAGCAAGGGACTGGGAAAATGCCTTCAGTGTTTGTAGAGCTTAACAATTGCCAGCAAGCGGTGCTTCCGACATGGGTATAAAGTTCAAGCCCAAAGTGCCACTCAGAAAGTGAATTTTGAAGAGAGGAAACGCCAATTTAAGTATTGAAGGAAATGTATGTAGAATCGGCATTACTGTTCTTGCAACAATAGAGACACTACCCCACAGACTAAATAAAAGTTATGCAAGGTGCTCTACACAGCAGAAGTGGCTTGCAAGGAGACAGCAATTTGTCTTGGCACTCTTCAGGGCTTGGTTGCCTTGGATTATTTTTCTTATCTTAAAAAAAAGAGGCACTATTCTAAGAGTCCTTTCCAGCCCAAACCATTCGATGATTCTACCTTTACAATCTCTTTTTAAAAATGAGAAAAATAAAATCAAGCACTAGGTTCATTCTTACAGGCTGCAAGACTACACAGGGATCTGCAATAGCTTTCGTCTAGAAGATTTTGAGAGAGCTGCAGTCATTATGCAAGTAAAAGGGAGGAGGGAAGAAGCTGAAGTGGTGCCAATACCCACAGTGGGACAAGTTTTACATTACACAGTGAAATTTAAAGTAAGCTGCAAACTTTAAACGGTCTCCCTCCCTTGGAGCTCAGGAAGTTGATTTCAGTGTGAACAAAATAAAACCTTAAATCCATCCCTGATAGTATTCTGTTCAAACATACTTGTGTTTAGTCAACTCCATCTCCCATGAATAAAATTTCATGGAATCAGGTCTTCCCTCAGGCATTGAGGAAGCATACGTGTGAAGCCCATAACAGATATTTACTGGGGTACAATGCATCTAAATGCACACACACACAGCTCAACCTGCTGGCAGGGTGGGCAGCAGGTACTTTTGCAAGGTAAAAAATGACAATTTCTCTCCGGGGAGAGAATCCAATTCAAACAATTGTCCAGGCCAACTGAAAGGGGGAGGAAATCACCTTCAAGACCCTTTCTATTTCGTGTAGGTGATATAATAAAAAGATCAGGAATCAGGGTGGTAGTAAAGAAAAAACTGCAAGTTTCCCTTCATTTGGAAGAATAGACTGAGACAGTACAAACTTGGAAAGGACTGGCTTGGATATTGCAAGCTTGCAGTCCTAGAACCCATTTATGTCTTGTGTAGCCTGTTTTGGCCTTCTGATCATGTGAGAGCATTCACTGAGTTTGGGACTTTTCCTTTTCTCTCACAAGCCCACCTCACATTCTCCCACATGGGCACAGAATGCCCGCAGCACTCCATCCACTGCAGAGTTGCTGCAGGAGATCCAAAGAAAGTTTGCAAGTCCTACAAGATGGAGTTGAGTGTGCCACTAAAACCAGTTCAGGAACTCCTGAACACAGTGAAGGCTCTGCCTGTAAACTTAGACACACACACACACTAAAACAGAGCAGGTTTGATGCTCCTGAGGACAAGGTATGTGCTGCCCACTCGTGCCAATGCAGTGTCCAGCATGGCAGATGGGTGCCCATTACCACTCTCATTTTGGAGGCTGCTTATGATTTTGGACCAAACTCTTCCTCAAGCTCTGAGCAGATCCCAATTCCTCTCTGCCTGGAGAGGCAACTCTGTAAGGAAAAGTAGTCGCTGTTGTGCCAGCTGTTATAGTCAGGGGATGGTCTAACAGGGTTTGGATCATGAGCCCTTCTGAAAGCTCAAATCCGTATGGCTAAAGGCTTGTCTTGTTTCTCAGCTATATTAACTTTGCTATCAGGAAGCATTAATCCACCTTACAAGACTTACCTTTTTTCAATCCTGAGACTAAAAGCATCAGTGATTCATAGACAGCAATCTTCTAACTGTTAATCACTTTCCTATCACCTTCTACCCACCTTAATTCCAAACAACCCTCCCTGGAAAAATCAACAGGACTTGTTTGCAAATCACCAAAGCTGGGTCGCTCTGACAATAAAGCCATTGCACTGTGCAAAGCTGCTTTCTTTTAAGAGTGGTAGCATTTTACACAGTCTCAGCTGAGTCCCCTAAGCTGCCATACAAGATTCAGAAATCCTCTCTTCATCATCCAAAAAAAAAAAAAATCTTATTTTTGAAAGTATGAAACTGTGTCAGTTTTTTTGTGTTGTTCCCCAGCTGCACGTGCAGCTTCATCAAGCCTTCCTCTGCCTTCAACTCTTCCAACACTTAGATTTCTCTCCAAGCAGTTCAGCCACCAGTTACAGAGAGGTGTAAACCCACAGTCACTCCACTGAAACCTTCAGGATTGCTCTGGATTTACATCACCTCAGAGGAATTGTACCTGCAGATATTCACTGTGCTAACACCAACTCATTTCTGCCTCAATATATATGCACCAAGCCCGTGGCCAACTGGGCAGTCCTGCGTTTTCAGATGCAGATGCCCTAAGCCAGATATCCCTGTCACAGTTTTTCTACACCAGTACTTACTCCACACAGCTCATACACAACTCTCCCAGCTGTTAATATGTGCCTTTAATTTCAAAGCACGTTGTGGCCGTTCAAAACATTTGCAACCTCAGGCACTTTGACACACATTTATCCTGTTTTATCCCTTATATTCCACCCCTTTGGAAACTGAACACTAAAATAGGCAGAAGAGTTTTATCTCCATTTACCACTGAAAAACACGCTGACTGATAGCAAGCACCAGGTCCCAGCTGGCTGTCAGCACCAGCTGCTGTGGTATCGTGCAGCCCCACTGACAAGCCCCTGGGGAATCAGCGGCTGACAGCAAAAGGACGCTGCAACAGTTTAAATTCTGGCTACTTCTTCGTTATGGGATGTATAGGGAGAGCAAAGTGAGGTGAAAAAAAAAACTTTCACTTCCTCGGGTGATAACACTTGCAGTATTTCAGAGCCAAGAAAATATTCCAGGGCGGACAGAAAGGAAGTTTTGCATGATCTCTAGCAAAACACTTGCTGCTTACACAGAGATGTTTTGCTCCCTGCACTTCACAGATATGCAGAAGCTCCCATACACCCAACAAGCTCTTCAGAGCCCACTCTTTAAAAGAAAGCCCAACGTCCACCCTTAAGCAATGTGCATGAATTTTTTTCCTGTGCACAGGGTCTGTCCTCTAGACCCCTTGCAGCAGGTTGCACCAGAGCTGGGCTCATTCCCAATGCAAACCCTGGCAGCAATGCAGCCCCTTCACCAGGACAATTTCCCCCAAACCCACGGGCTAAATAGCATCCCCACACTACAGCCCTCACTCACCACCAGGATCAGTGTCCCCAGGCACTCAGCCAGGGCTTGCCGCACTAATTTGTTTCTGATCCTCAGGTGCTCCTCAATGGTAGCAAGAATGTCCTTTTGCCGCCCCATCACAGTAGAGGTGCTTCTCAAGTGGTGTCAGGGAAAAGGCAGCAGCTGACAAAGCCTCAGCAAAGTTTCTTCTCCAGCACAGCTGCCTTTGCTTATAAATAAGTTCATCGATGGCTGACACACCTCCTGGGTAACCACACCCCTTCCACCCGCTCTTCAAACCCAACTTTTTTTTCCTGCCTTTCAGCATGAGACAGCGTGGGTGGTTTTTTTTCATTTTCCTTATTCCTTTCATAGATGAGCAAAAGATTCAGGAGCTTCTTAAGAAGCAGGAGTTAAATGTGTCCTGCTCAAGCCACTGCTGTTTTCATCACCACTTAAAATGCAGGACTATATCTGCCCTTCTCCAGCTTCGGCTAAATGCATAGACTGAGCAGTGCCTTATGCATTTGTGTGAGCGTGGTACCCTGCGTTCAGATTTCCTTCCCTCCCAAGCTCTTGCAGTATGGCAAAGGGATGTGTGCTCCTTTACTGATTCAAAGGCTTTAGGTGCTTTGACAGCAAAACTGAGAGGCAGAAGGGTTTGAACCCCCACAGCTGAGTCCAAGGCTATCCCAAGTTCCAGCAGCTACCCAGCTGAAGCTGGTACCGTGAACAAGACCAAACCTCTTTCCATGGAAATCTACATTTGGGTCCAAACTCTTTTGTGTCATTAGTTTATCTCACCCTCACAGAGCTTTGGGAGAGCCCTTGCAGCCCAGTCCCCCTGAAAGCTGTAAAGAAAAGACAAGAGACCCTAGTGCTGAGCCAATCCCCATCATAGGATCTCGGTGAGGAGCCCACAGACTTACCAAGCCACACAGGAAACACCCCTTGCTGTCTTTTCATCGTCAGTAACATCCTTTTTCACTCTAGGACTATTCCACAAGATGGCCTGGATGAAAACAGTCCCAGTCCGTACCATCTGAAGTGAGGACTGCTAACAGGACATGTGCAACTCATGGCATCTGGTTTTTGTTAAGTGAGTAGTAAAAATTCCCTGGGCTCCTTGACTCACCAGGTCTTGACGCAGAGCAGCAGGGCTGAATTTGCGGGACTGAAAGGGACCCCTTTCCTTGATTTGTTCCCCCGCCTTCTCTGCAAAGCCACAGATGCCCAGCTTTTCCTCTTCCCCTTATTTAACCATCAACTTTCCTGTGGAAAAACCAGAGCTTTTTAGTACAGTGGTGAATGGGCCTTTATTTTGTACAGAAACTGCAGCCAACAAGAGAAGCAGTCAGGAATGTGGCTAAGAAAGCAGTAACGTGTGAGGAATCAAATACAGGGAAACACTCAAGTCCAAACATAATTACAGGGGGAGGAAACTTTCCTCGTTATTTTGTGCTCAAGCCCAGTCTGGGACTGCCAGCATCAACGGGGTCCTCTGAACTACAGTGAGTGCTCCATCAGCCCTGTGTCTGCTTGCTGCGGCTGGTGTTTGCAAACAAGTGCTCAAGATGCCCACTGTCAACCTTCTCTCCTTATCTCTCCCCTCATCATCTTGCAGGGCATCACCAGAGCAATGGAGGCTCCTCACTTCCCCCTGCGCTTCCCTCTCCCTTATATTCTGCCCTGTCCTTTCACTCTGGTGCTCTATCAAAGCTATCACAGACAGAAGTTAATCTGTATGTTGAGGTTTTTACCCTTTAGGCAGTTCCCAAGATAAAACACGTGGCCACAGTGGGTAGACACTATGTTCTGTGGTGTAGTTTTATTGAGATTTATTTACGCTATTTCCCATTCCTTCAGTGGTGGTGAGGACAGGGAGAGAACAGAGAGAGAAAGGCGAGGAGCGAAAAGGATAGGGGGGTATGATGTTCTCCAAGCAGGCAGGAACATTTCTCCTGTCTGCAGCATCCAAGGCTCTCTGTCACAAGTCACGGATACAGGCATTTCCTCACAAATGGTGAAGGGAGGGGATACGTTGAGGTTCTAAGGTTGATGGTATGTCTTGGTTTTGGCTGGAATAATTAATTTCCTTCTTACCAGTGATTTGGATTCAGTATGAGAATAATGTTGACAACACACTAGTGTTTCAGTTGCTGCTCAGCAGAGCTTGCCCTAACTCAAGCATTGTTCAGTTTCCCATCTTCTGCCAGTGAGCAGGTGTGCAAGAAGCCAGGAGAGAGCATGGCCAGGAGAGCTGACCCAAACTGGCCAAAGGGATATTCCATGCCACAGAACATCATGCCCAGTGCATGAACTGGGGGGAATTGGCCAGGAGCAGCTGATCACTGCTGGGAAACAGGCTGGGCCTCTCTCAGTGAGTGGTAAGCAATTGTATTGTTTATCACATGCCTTTCTTGGGTTTTATTGTCTATCTTTCTCTTCTTCATTGTCATTATTATTACTAGTAGTAGTATATTTTATTTTGTTTCAATTATTAAACTATTATTATTTCAGCCCACAAATTTTACTTTTTTTTACCATTGTCTTCCCCACTGCAAGTGAGCAGGGGGCAGGGCATGGTACTTAGTTGCTGGCTGGGGTTGAACCACGACATGGTAAAAGATGCTGATAAGACCAGCATCAAAGCTGGTGCTTGGAGAAGTCTAGACAGAGGCAGGTCTGAGGAGCTGGGGTGGGGTGGGTGCTCCGACATCAGCTCTGTTCCTGACTCACTGCCTGACCCCAAGCAAATCCTTCACCTTTCCACACCCCAGCTTCTCTCTCAGTAAATTGGAGAGTGATATCAGATACCCTTCTTGGGGCGTTGTGAGGGTGAATCACTGCAGCCCAAGGTCCGATGACTTAAAATGAGCAATAGGGACTTATGCAATTGCTTTCCCAACAGGCAGCTGTGTTATTATCTAGGAAGGAGCTTGGGGAAAGGACAGTGACACAACACTAGAAGAAGCGGGACATCCTTTCAGAAGCAATAACTAATCAAAGTGTGGGCAAGGGCTGAAAGGCCTCAGTGCTAGAGCTTCTCTATGCCAATACAGGAATTGCTCTGCCCCACCAATCTGCTGGACTTAGGGACACATGATCTAAGCACAAATCAATTAAAGATGTCCTTGAGCAGCAATAGATTTCCAAGCAAGCCCATCTCCTACAATAACAGATGCACAGGGTATTTGTACCCATCCTGGTGGTTAGAGTAAATCCGTGGGATGGTAGAAGGAAACAAGCAGTTAAAAATAATGAGACAGGACATCAGGTCTGCTGGGCTCTCCTAGAGTTGAGAGGATATGGAAAGACATCCATGCCTTTAGTGTTGCCTTGCATGGACATCCAAAGAAGTTCTTTCACAGCACAAAGCCTCAAAGAAAGGAAATTTCCAAAACTCTATCACAAAAAACTCATGCTTGACTTCCTGGTGGTTGTGCCAGAGCTGTTGAAGTGCAAGCAAGGGATTTCTCTTGTCAATCACAGCGTGATTAAAATATCAGGTATTAAGGTGCCTGGAATCCCCTATCAATCTGTACAGTGTCAAAAAATCAAGGCAATTTAACACTCCAGTTTATGGAATCTACTGGTTGCCCCGAGGAAACTCCAAGAGAAAAGAAAATTCAACTCAGTGGGGAAGTCAGAGACAACATTGTCATGTGGTACTCCTGCCATAAATCTCAAACTTTTCTTCCAGTATCTTCTGGGACCAACATATACAGCAGTACCTTGGAATTATCCAAGGTTTGAACTTATGCCTTTTGATCCTGGTCCAACAGAGCACTTCTCTCTAACATTCGTCACTTTCTTATTCCCTTCCTTTCTGTCCAGCAGAACCATGCAATGTGCCACAAGAAACTTACTGTGTGCTTGGGCTGTTATTTCTAGACAAAATCCAAAACTAACACCCAGGTTCCAAGTGTGCTGTTTGTGTTTCAGCCTTGCCACTTGGCTCCGTCCCTCATCACTACATGCCAGGGGAAAGATACAGGTGAAATTATAAAGGAAGAACCAATTCCTGGCTGCTCCCATTCAGCTGTTTTCCTACTGGCTATAGTGGTGCAAAATAAATTCAGGCTCATAAACTCCTTGGCTTCTGCAGAGTCCTGAATCACCCCCCAGCAATGTAATTTTTCCTATTAAAATCCAAGTTTAACAAGGTAACAAGACTTTTTCTGAAGTAAGTGAATGGATAAACCCGGACTGGTGGGTTCCACAGCTTGTCCAAGCCAAATTTATTCACTCATCCCAGGATGGATGGTGCAATCCAATAGGGAGAAAAGCGTGAATCACTCAAATCTGTAATGAGTCATTCATTGCACTGATGGCGGGGTCACCTGGTGCAAAAGCCGTTATGCCAAGAGAGGTCACTGTGTCAAGGCATGGCAGGATTCACCCTTGTGAAATCTCCCTTTGGAAGATACCTCTGACCATCTCCTTCCCATTGTCTACTAGACAGAGCAGTATGGTGACATGTTCATTACATTTCATTAAAAATAAAAATTATAGCTTGCCTAGCAAGGCAGGGTAGGAAGTGAGTGAGTAGGAAGTTTATAAGCTTTCTAAACCATTCTAGCTGGAGGGTTAAGTGCAGAGATTTCAACATCCTACCTTGAATCTCCAGATTTGGAGAGCCAGGTGTTTGTTTCATGTCTGGGTCTGCTTACACCTCAATACTGTTTCAGAAAAATGAAGAAATTCCTTCAGGAAAGAGTGATAACCTTCACAGCTGAATATTGTTTATGACACCTGGTTTTGGAGAAACTTAAGGTGAAACTGCAATCCTAATTTAGGTTCCTGGGACACTAAAGAGTGGCCTGGAACCTGTCAAACTGGGTTTGGACTTGAATTACTATGTAGTAATGGGAATAATATTTTAAATTCCATGAAAATAGCTCTTCAGGATGTCCAATGATTGGGACCAAGTGAGGGAAAGGGTGCCCTGACATGAGTCTATGCCTAATATAATTCAGAAGTGTCTCATGGGGATGGATCCCTCAGACCTATATTGTGCATGGACCTACACCCTGTGCCACTGAAGGTTCCTTGTCACGTCTAGTTTCGTCCTCACTCCAAAGCTTGTCCTAATTTACAGGAATAAACCATGTACATTGCATGCCATTCCTGTAGAGATGCCATTTTCCACTCAGCAGTTGCATGCCAGAATAACTACTCCACACTGGAAAATCATTAATTGCTCCAGAAGAAAGCTTTATAGTAACACATCTGAAGGGAAAGCTATTACAAACAGCTCTCCTGAAAAAGGGTTTTGGCAGTGGCTTCTCTCATAAACTGCTCTGTGTAGACAGCTGTTCTTCTGAGCTGCAGAGCCAGTCCTGACTTGGAGACACTGCTGCTGTTGTGCACCACAGCAGGAGAGTTCAAAGACCCCGAAGGCAGAAGATGCAGAAATGGTGTGAAACTCCACCAGCCCAAAGTGTGAGTCAGGAGCAACGACAAGAACTTTCCCTACCAGGTGAGGACATGTCTCAGAATGGAAAGTGTGCCTGCTCTCCAACCTAACCACAGCTAGAGGTGTTCCTCAGCACAGAAACAATCACTTTAAGAGCAGAAGAACACACCTATATATAATTTTAGATGTGTATTCCATAAGATCACTTTAGGAGCGTCTCTTTGTTGGGCTACAAAGGAAGACTAAAGCAATTATCCCAGGTGGAGACAGCTACACATAACTGGTGTAGCCCACCCCAGTCTCTAAGGGGGTGCAGACCTGCAAGATGCAAAGATGTTTCTACCACAGAGGTATTTGCAATAGGAGCAGGGAAACTTTAAAACTGTTCCACAGTTCACAACAGGGTCTCTCTCTGCAATGCCACATAAATTCCAGACCACCTTTGTTCAAAGAAAGGTGAACTGAAAGTAGAAAAGGTGCAAACGAATGTCAGAACAACAAATGGGTGAATGGAGTCTCACCATTCCAGTATGGGCCAAAAGTGCTCAGATAAGGTAATGCAGTGAACCCGAGACCAAGCTGGGACATACTGCTGTCAGTAGGTACATCAGGAAGAAAAAGAAGTGTTTGTGTTGGAACAAGTGCAACTAGGGATGAACCAGCTGTTGATAATTTTAGGCTAGAGGGTAGAAACCACAGGAGCATAGTTATTCAGTATTTTCCAATTCAAGTAGCATGGTTTTCCTTCCCAGGAGATGCAAAAGCATAAAGTATTAAGGGGTTAAATCTGAAAGGGGGTGTAGTGTCCATCTTTTTCCCCAGTCTCTGTACCCTGAACTGATTCTGTATCCCCAAATCCTGCTTGGGTCTCTCATGGCCTCTGCAGGGGATTTCCCTCTAACCTTCACCCTCAGAGAGGAGGACTGGGATCCTGAACTGTAAAAGCGCTTTGGAGCAAACTACACGCTCTGCCTCCTGTGTCTTCAGGGCTGTTGAAGGACTGTAACTACCAGTTCACCTGGACGCTCCCTAAATCCACCTCTGCAAAAGCAAAGGGAGCTTGTCTACACTTGCTTCAAGCGAGAACAGAGTCTGCTGTCCTCTTTGGGACTTTCATTCCTCCAGAGGATTTTAAATCCGCCTGAATCCTGGGGAAATTTCCATACTGACACATTTTTTTTTCCCTGGGTAGTTTAAGTATTAAACATCATCCTTTAGCAAATAGGCATTAAGGAACTGCATTGTAATGGGCATTTCTGAGATTCCATAATGAAACAGGGACTTGGCATGGACAAGCCACCTGAGACAAGTGCCTGCGGCTGTGGAGATAACAGGGCTGTAAACAGAAGGGCTGGGCTGTGCAGTGGATGCAACACCCAAAGTCTGAGGAGACACAAGCAGGCACTCACCTCCTGATCCCACCAGAAGATCCCCTCTCCCAAAGAAAGGGATAATGTCCTTTAACTGACAGCTCCTTCACAGACATCAGCAGCCGTGGGACAGCAGCTGCTTTGAGGCAATAGCTTTTAAACTGGTTCTGGAGTCTTCAAGGAAGTCTCAATCTCATGCGAGGGGAAAAGCAGAGAACTTGAAAGCCTTTGTGGTAAGAGCCACTCTCTTTCCCTCACTCCCAAAGCATGAAGCTACAGTGGTTGACAGACCCTGTGGCTGACCTGGAATATCCCAAGAGTAAAGAGCCAACATTTCTTTTCTTGGCCTGCCCAGAAGGAATTAAAGTTGGTATTTACACACAGAAAACCCCAGGAAGAGTCAGCAAAAGCAGATTCCAAATTAGGATCCAGGAGATACTCAGAATTTCAGTCCTAAACTAGGAGCACTAAACAGGGCTAATCTTGTGCCTGGGAATACATCCTTTAGTTCCTGTGTGTGGACACAGGAAGTCCAAGACCCGGGTTTTTTCACGGCTCAGGGGTGGGTGGTTTTTCATCTTGAGAAGCCCACAGTCAAATCAAAGTGGTTTGTGGAAGCAGACAGCAGTAGATGGCAGAGGCCATCCCACCCCAGAGAGGCAGTCCAAGACCTCCCTGTACCCCTTACATCCAAGGGCAGGGCTGGGTGTTGAGAACAACCAGGCCAGAAGCCACAGGATTTGCCTGTCTTGGCACAGGATGGGGCGTCAGGGATGAGAAGCTGGCAGTCGCGAACACATGCTTTCCCCTGAGCCACCAGTGCTTTTGGACCCAGTGCTGGCAGCAGCTTCCAGTCCCAGCCACCTCCTCCTGGGGTCAGACGCTTTTTCTCCCTTAGGCAAGGAAACCCCCAGCCCTGTCAGCTGCCAGCATCCAGTCAGAGCAGGATGAGACCTGAAAGGAGCACCAGGTGGAGGCAAGCACTGGGTGTTCTGAAGGGACAAGTAGGATGTACTCTCCCTCCACCCACAGAGAGCTGCTGTGTCTCTATCTCCTTCTGGGATGCAGAGGCAGTGGATTCCATTGTCCTTGCAGTCCATATCTCCCAGTAAATTCCGAAAGTGGAGACCTGTCCCCACCACAGCTCTGGTTCACTTCCAGACTAGAGAAGAAGGAGTAATGGGAAGGTGGCAAGAACAGCAGGCAGCCAGGGAGCTCAAAAAACACAGAGAGGAGATTACCCCTCCCCAAGTTTCAGCAGCCCCAAATCTTCCCATCACAGGCACTTTGTTACACCAAGTTTGCAGGGTGGTAGGAATAGGGCAATACTGCCAAGGCACGAAAACGCTCATGCTGTAGCAAGGTGTCTTGCCACACATCCCACTTGGGAAATCATTTCCCAGCAAAAGCTGTCAATGAAGGTCTGTTATGTGTGACTGGGGCTCCCCACGAGGGAGCTCTGGATCCTCTGGGGACAGGCTCTCTTGCTTTACCTGTTAACCTACATACTGATGGACCCATTCTTCAGCTCCAGGGTGGGGGTATTGAACCCTCCAGCCTGTTATGGGAGGTGCAAGTGATGGACCTTTGATGTGCCCCCTGTTTCCTGAGCCTGCCACTCAGACATCGCACCCACCACATCCTGCAGGAAGCCCAGAGACCTGAATCAGACATGAGTTGGGCAACTGGAGTCAGCAAATTGGATACCTATTACTGAAAAGCAAGATAAGATCTCTTACACTCATCCTGCTTGTGGCTTGGGGAGGATCTGTTGCAGGCACCCAGCAGGGGCACCCGCTCAGCCTTGCAAAACCCTTACGAAGCGGCACCAATCCTGGCTTCACACATGCTCTCCCACCCTTCCCATGATGAATACACTCCGCTGGCAGAAATGACGGTGCACAGAGTGAGGGAGTGGGGCTTGGCATGGCTGTCATTCTGCTCATTCATTCTTCCCCCTGGCACATCAAGTCAGCGATGACTATGGAAGGGTAAAAGCGCTGGAGAAAACCTGGTGGGATATCCCAGTGTGGACCACTGAAGAGCAATAAGGCATGCCAGTCATTTGTGACAGGTTTCCATAAGGGATGTGCCAGGAAGACTTGGTCCCAATGGCTGCCACAGAAATCACAGGAAGTCTGAACTTGAGGCTATTATTAATCTATATAGGAAACTTCTTGCCTTGCTTCTCATCTAGGAGAGCAAAGGTGTGTGTGTGTGAGGGGAAGGAGCGGCAGCAGTCTTCCTCAGGTGGGATTTGACATCCCAGCACTTCTGAGATCCCCAAGAGGCAGGAGCTATACCTCCCACTCTCCCACTTCTGGAGCAGGTGGGTCCACAGCAGGAAGCAGAGCACCCTGCATCTCTTCCAGTGGGCATCCCTGATGTCCTGTGGCAACAGCAGCAAGGTGCAAGGGTGGTGGCTGAGCTCAGCAGGCCTCCAAACACAGGCTGTCCAGAGTCTGCTCATGTGAAGAGACAGCAATAACTGCTGGGTTTTCAGCCAAGGGCCGTGGGCTCTGAGCAGCCCGCAAGGACCCAGGTCTAGGGCATGAAAGAGGGCAAATTGTAACAAATGGAATTGCGTTGGTGGTGGTGTGAGCTGCTTCTGGGACTACAGCCCTTTGCTGCAGTGTCTCATATTGTTCCCAGGGTTGGTCACAGCAGCTAATCCTGCTCCCTCAGAAACAGCAAAACCCTTTGCTTGTCTCAGCGAAGTGACAAGAGGTCCTCAGCTGTATGTAGTCATGTACAAATGATGCTGCCCAAGCTGGAGAGGCACGGTACCCCCCAGATCAGGCATATCTTTCAGAAAAATATCAAATGGGGGATCAAGACACGTCCTATCCTTTACCAATCCTTTACACCAGTGGTGTCCCAGATGGGAGGTGCATCCTCTCAGGCTAAACAACCTGGGGAGTTACATCAAGTTGGACCACAGCAAGCCTGGGAACCAGGGCAAATTGCTAGTAATAACTCTTCCCAAGGCCTCATATTGAGAAAGGAATTAACTTTTGCTCTCTGAAACAGAGTTTCGTCGATCTGGGAGGAACGCTGCTCCCTTGACACCAGACCCATTGGTTTTCTGTTTGTTACCACTTACCGTAAGGTGCTTCAGAGAGGTTTCTGGAACATACGGTGCCCTTAGGGTGACTCTGGGCTATGAAACTCTAAACCAGCTTGTGGACCTCTGTGGTAAAGGATCACATCTGTTATTATTACTTCCCGCTGCTGGAGCTGTTCAACTCAGGTCACTGCTCCGTCTTTCATCACTGTTGTTTTTGCCGCTTGGTAAACAGGCAACTTTCCCTCCTATTTCTGGGACAATGCATCCTGTAATGGATGGGCTCCAAGATAACACCTCAAGGTTATTGTTAATTCGGGTAACAACAAATGCCAGAATAAATCTTCCATGCATGTAAACTGAGGAATCTTCAGATTTCAGCCATGGAGAACTTGGCCCCTAAAACTTAATTGCCCTGGGTGCTGGGATGCTCCCCTGCTTGCATTCTGCACCATTAGTCTGTGAGCAACACTACAGGTGGTTTCAGACATGTCTGGGTTCTGCCCTGGCATGTGTAAGAGCCCTGGCCACTGCCTGGGATTATACTTGAGTTATTGCCTCCTTTCACATCAAAGAAGATGAAGGAAAGCAGAGATATGTGTGTACCAAAGCTGGCTACAAACTTCAGCTGCAAATAATGTTCAAAGACCCCTGCTCAGAAGTCTGCATGAACATAAGACACATTTTTTATTGCTGGATGTCCAACAGTAATGATGTTCTGGCTCTGCATTCCCATTTCTCACTGGGACTGCTAAATCCACCAGCGTCTAATTGCAAGAGCTGGACAGCCCTGCAATGTGCCTGGCCACATGAGCCAGTTTTTGAAAGGCCATGGCAATGAAAATGTTATCACTGAAATGTCTCAGCAGCTCACTGAT